>OX421951.2:20000000-20600000 GCA_949128155.2 Xanthia icteritia | reverse complement strand
AGTAGCATCAAAAATAATCATATGGGACGAATGCACAATGGCGCACAAACTTGCATTGGAAGCACTTGACCGAACATTAAAAGATCTGCGCAATGACTCGAGATGTTTTGGTGGTGCAATGATTTTACTATCTGGCGATTTCCGACAAACACTACCAGTCATTCCAAGATCTACTGCTGCCGACGAAATAAACGCTTGCCTCAAAGCATCAAATCTGTGGCGATATGTGAAGAAACTTCAACTCTCAGTAAATATGAGAGTTGCATTGTTGAACGATCTATCTGCTGATGATTTCTCCAAGCAATTGCTGACTATCGGTAATGGCCGTGTTCCTGTTGACGAATCGAGCGGATTGATTTCATTTCCTCCAAATTTTTGCAATTTCGTCTCATCGAAAGACGAGCTTATCAACAAAGTATTCCCGGATATCATTGCTAACCACAAAAATACGAAATGGTTAAGGGAGCGAGCAATTTTGGTGGCTAAAAATAAAGATGTAGATGACCTAAATTTTATAATTCAGAATCAAATCGTAGGTACTCTGTATTCATTCAAATATATCGACTGTGTAACAAACGAAGATGAAGCCACTGATTATCCAATTGAATTTTTAAACTCCTTGAATGTGCCTGGTTTACCACCGCACAATTTACAACTGAAGGTTGGGTCGGTAGTCATCATGCTTAGAAATTTAAACCAACCAAAACTGTGCAATGGAACGCGTTTGGTGATAAGAAAACTGATGAGCAATGTGATCCACGCGTCGATACTCAAAAGAAAATTTAAAGATGAGGAAGTTCTCATTCCAAGGATTCCGATGATCCCAACAGATATGCCCTTTGAGTTTAAACGAATTCAATTCCCGATTCGTCTTGCCTTCGCCATGACGATTAACAATCACAAGGCCAATCCTTGACTATTTGTGGCCTCAATCTAGAAAATGCATGTTTTTCTCATGGTCAATGGTACGTGGCATGTTCACGTGTCGGCAAAAAATCCGCTTTATTTGTTCTTGCGCCTGACAGAAAAACAAAGAATGTCGTTTACCACAAGGTGCTTGAATGAAAAGAGTGTATCCGAGTGCATCCCATGCTGCACAACATAGTTTAATTCAATCATTTTTTTTCCGACACGTGTTTTAAGTAGTTAATTTTTGTTTTTTTTTTAATTTTTTTCTCTCTCTGTATGATATTCATCATAATAAAATACTTTTATATATCTATCTATATTAATATTTATTTTTCAACGAGTGATTCTTTTTGTGATTAAAACTGCATTGAAAATTTGCTTGTACAACTTGCTTTTAATTTTGGGAACATTTTAGGAGTTTTTTGCATATTTTATTCAATATTTAACTAAATTATTCTACACACATTTAAAAAATATTATGCCGTTAAACCGTACGCCACCAAAGATTACTCCAGAGGCTGAAGTCAGTCAGAACTTGCTTTCTTCCTCAAAAGCTGAATCCACCCCAAACTTGTCTATTGCCGACACTGATAATATTACAACTCGGAAGCGCAAACGTCATGATGAGAGCTTGGAAGAAATCAGTGCGTTAATAAAGTCCCATACAGCTCAGACAGATAGCAAATTGGAGGCGCTACAAAAAGCGATGGCTGAAATTATAGCGCAGAATGCCGAAATAAAAGAAAATATTCAATTTACTACGAAGCAATATGATGACATGGTTTTAAGAATGGAAAAGTTAGAAGCAGACCGAAAGGCTGACCTTACTTACATTAGTCAACTTGAGGATAGAGTTGAAAATCTGGAGAGAATGACTAACCTATCAAAAGTAGAAATCCGTAATATTCCAAAAAAGCAAGGTGAAACCAAAGAAGGGCTATGCAAATTAGTAACAGAGGCTGCCACTGTTCTTGAAGTTCCTTTACAACGACAAGACATCAAAGATGTATTCCGCGTAAACAAAAAAGAAGGAGTATCAACAATCATTGTAGACTTCATCAACACGACAACTAAGGAGAAAATTTTACAAAATGTCCGCAAGTTTAACAAAAAGAACAATGGAAATAAGTTGAATTCATCTCATGTTAAGATAGAGGGTCCATCGAAACCAATTTATGTATCAGAGGTCCTTCTAATCCCAGCGTTTATATTATATGGCTAGGAACTTTGCTAAGGATAACTCCTATAAATATTGTTGGACGTCATTTGGCAAAGTTTTTGTTCGAAGAATAGAAGGGGAAAAACAAATATTAATCAAACACGAATCCGATCTCAACAACCTACGAGGACGGCAAGATACCAAATGACTAGTTAATTTTTTATTTGTTTACTGCATGTCTAAAATCATTTTAATTATATTATTTTTTTCTATTATTTTACTTACGAAAATGAAAAACATTTTTACACAGCATTTAATATTACACTATACAAGTTATTTTACAATCAATTTACACACACCAATTTACAAAAATATATACCAATCTGACGCGCTTGACACACCCCTCATACCATTAAGATATACGTCTACATTTATGCAACTTTGTTCAGCTAATGTCAGCATCTTATTACGGACTAACATTGAAAATAATTTGTGCCACAATACAATCTTTATTTATATAAATGGCTAATAATAATATATTAAGCGACGTTGACAGCATATCCACAGCTAATAGCTATTGTTGTGACACGGATTTTTGTAACACAGAGATAAAAAAGTCAACGCCATCTTTAAATATTATAACGCAGAATATTCGCAGTGTTTATAAGAACTTGGATAATTTTCAAGCACAACTAGCAAGGTTTTCATTTGACTTCGATATCATCATTTTTACTGAATGCTGGCTCCAACAAAACAAACCAATTCCAATGATTGATGGTTACACAACGTATTCTTCAAAAAACTGTCTAAATCAAAATGGCGGCATTGTTATATATGCAAAACAAGACCTTAAATGCTCAGTTGAAGAACCGGAGCCTGTAGGCGCTAACTTTATGCTATTAAATATTTTTCCGGATACTTGTATTTTGGCTGTCTATAGGTCTCCGTCTATATACTGTACCGACAGTTTCTTGAATTCAACAGACAGTATAATTCGGTCTGTCAAAGCTAAAAACATTGTGCTAACTGGAGATATCAATATTGACATTAAAGCCAACACCACCGACAGGAATAGCGAAACTTATTTAAACGTTACTGCTGAACTGGGACTGCTGCCTGGACACACACATCCAACAAGAATTCAAACTTGCTTGGATCACATGTTACTTAATACGGCACAGCCGGCAACAGTATTTGTAATTAATTCCACAGTTACCGACCATGCCTCAGTAATATTAAACCTTCGTCAATCTCGACAGATAGGTGGTAATCCTAATGTTTTAACAAAGGTCAATTATGACGCTGTGATTAAACATCTAGAGACAGTTGACTTTTCATTCATTAATGATGATGCGGATGCCAATGAGGCTGCCACTTTTTTTGTTGAAAAAATTTCCACAGCTCTGGAAGTAAATTCAACAAAACTTAAAAGACCTAGTCGGAAAAGAATTCTGAAACCTTGGCTAACTCCAGGATTACTCCGCTGCATTCGCCATAGAGATAGACTGCATAAAAAGTTTTCGTGTAGTCCAGAGAACGAAGTACTCGAAACAACATATAAAAGATATCGCAATTTTTGCACCACATTGCTAAGGAAATTAAAAATTAACTATGAACGATCTCTTCTGCAAAGCACCAATAACAATAAAGATAAATGGGAGGCGGTGAAATCTAAAATACAGCAGAAAAAACAAAAAACATTAGCTGACAATCTCATAAATACAGATACATCTAATTCTATAAATGACATAAACAACTATTTTTCTAGCATCGGCAAGCAGCTAGCAGATAATATAATTAACTCCTCTTATTCTAACTCATTACACTATAGAACTGACATTTCGACTAATTTAAATTCTATCGTATTACTTTCCCCGGATGAAGCTGAAATCGAAACATTAATACTTAACCTCAAGAATGACTGTGCTGTTGGTTGGGATTCCATACCAGCAAAACTTCTTAAAATGGCTAGACATGTCATAGTTCCTCAACTAACTAAGCTAATAGGGATCTGCATTGCGCAAGGTGTTTTCCCAAAAGTTTTCAAAAAGTCACTAATAACTCCTGTCTACAAGAGTGGATGTAAGGACAGTGTCGAGAACTACCGGCCTATCTCGGTTCTTCCGACAATATCAAAAATACTTGAGAAAGTGCTCAACAGTAGGCTAATACACTATTTAGAACATAATAAGATCCTTTCGGAATCTCAATTTGGCTTTAGGCGAGGGAAGAGCACTGAGGATGCTGTCAGCCAACTTGTAGAACATATATCATCTTGTGTGGATGCTAATAAAAAATGCGTCGGCATCTTCCTCGACTTGGCTAAGGCTTTCGACACCGTCTCAATTCCTCTACTTGCGGACAAGCTGGAACATATTGGCATTCGGAGAAATGCTTTAGGGATCTTCAGAGATTTCCTCTATGACAGGACATAGAGAGTGAAAATTGGGGGACACATTAGCTCAGACGCCCATGTTGTATATGGCGTACCGCAAGGAAGCATACTCGGCCCGAGTCTCTTCTTGATCTACATAAATGATCTGTGTCAACAAACGCTTGCAAATGGCAAAATTTTCACATATGCTGATGATACAGCTCTTGTGTTTCATGGCGGGACTTGGGACGAAGTAAAACGATACGCTTTGGTGGGACTACACAGGGTGAATCAGTGGCTAAGAGCCAATCTCCTGACTGTGAATATTTCAAAATCGACACAAATTCAGTTCAGTTACTCCAAGATCAATCTCAAAAAAATTGAAATCAAATTACATGTATGTAATTCACCTCAGAATAATACAACCTGTGCATGTCTGGCTCTAGGGACATCGATATCAGTGAAATATTTAGGGGTTGGACGCGAGAGATCCCCGCCACCGATCGCCTCCACGAGGACACGGTGATGCTCTGCCCAAGCTGGGCAGACCTCCGCCGTATGCTCCACCGTGTCCTCCGGGCGATCCACGCAGTGATGACACCCGGGCGTGTCCTCCCGCTTTATCCGGAACGGGAGCCTCCTGAAACACCAGTTTCCGGTGAGGGCCTGCGTCAGGCGGAAGGTGAGGACGCCGTGACGCCTCTCTGGCCACTCCTCAAAGAGGGGACTTATCGCCGCAATAGTGGCGTGTCCAGCACTGGGTTGCGACAATCGCACTCTCCATGACGCCATGAGATCCCGCCGGAGCTCTGTCCGCTGTGCCGCGATTTCTCGCGGCAACTGAGTTACGCCCCGGCGTTTCGCCTCCTCGCGCCACTAAGAAAAAGCTTCCTCCTGCCTGCCCGACGGCAGTGTTAGTGCACGCAGAGCCCGCACTCTAACGCTGCTCAACGTGTGCTCTCTCCGAGTACACGTTAGAGCGTTCCTCCGACAGGATATTGGCATACAGACAACGAGACCCCTTAGGCACACAGCACTTAATGGGGAGACATTGCCCGCACCCCAGGGTGCACCGTCCCGGAGACTGGCCTTCCCCCCGGACGCATCCATACGGGAACTCCAGCCCACAGGCACACGGGGAGGTTTCCTGTCCAAGCACCCCGCGAACACACAACATAGACGCGACTAACTACTTTTTTTTAAATACATATATAAATATCTCTATACTTAGGCGTGTTTCACAAAAACATTTCTAACTTACAAAAATTTACTTTTTTCAAAGCTGACAATCATCTGTCCAGTATTTATGAAGCAATTGACGAAAACATGTTTTAAGTTTTTCCTGAAAGGTTGCGTTTTTGTAACTATAATTTTATTCCCCGGAGACGGCGATTTCTTTACAAAAATATTCATTGTTTTTAGACATAAAAACACTTTGCGGAGATTAAAATAAAGGAAAGTAAAAAATGTGGTAATGTAAAGTAAAGACACGAGTGTATAATAAGCGGAATTAAGAACCTAAATGCGTTGCCATAATAGTCACTTGACAAGCAAATGTGTTGAAAACTAATATTATCTCTCGAAGTTCATCACACTAGTTATTACGAGCCGTCTGTGAGCGTCGACATCAGAGGGTGGTGACTAAGATACCAGTTGTGTTCCTTATACATTCATATTATTGCAGAGTAAACTCTTTATACAATGGAGGAGTTATCAAACGCACAGATGGAGATGTTTTCATAAATAAGGAAGTTTATTAGTTTCACTTGATATTCAGAAATGTATGTCCTCGAAAGTGTTTCTGTGCCATTTGTGTTCAATGAACATTGATTACCTATACAGTAAGACTATATTTGAAGGTGTTTTACATGTTTATGTTTTAACAATAAAAATTATTTTTCGATCACTTCAGTAATCTCTCCCTTTTGCAATGAAAGTGCATCGCATCTGCGATTATGTTAAAAGTAATAAAACTACGCCAGTGAAATGAGTACTACTCGTAAAATAGGAATAATTTAATGCTCTACAAGTTATTTAAAAAAAAAAAACTAAATCTTTTGAAGTTATCACCAAAAAATACACAGTTTTTTTTGGGATATTTTTTACGAAAACATAGATAATTATAAAACTAAAACGTATATATCAATATAAATTGAAAAAGTGGTCTAGAAAATTAAATTACGCAACTTTTCATATCAAAATCCTGAGGATGAAATATCGGGAAGTGCATTTTGTACTTTTATGTGTGAGTAGCGCGTCAATATACATAGATTGCGCGGCGCGCGGTGAGAGACCGCTCAATGCATATGCCAATGCATTCGAATGCTTTGCTATTCGCAGCCTGATCTTCCCTGAGCTTCTCCAATTCCTAGTGAGCAACAAAGAAAGCCAGACTTTAGATCGTAGTTTTGGTAAAAAATATTCTAACCAATCCAATTATGAAAGAAATCAAAATAAACCTAATCAGTGTCAGGGTCCTTTGGTCTGCTTTTATTGTAAAGAGCGAGGGGTGGCCTCGCTTACTTACATTGACCGAAGCCACTAATCAAATGCAATAAATGCAAAAAAAAATGATCACTAGGTAGATAATTGCTCGCAAGATCCTAAATCCGATAATATAGTAAGTAAAACTGGAGCACCATCTAAAACAATGTATATTTCAAGCTCCAATCCCAACGAAAAATTCATAAAGCTGCTCACAGTGAATGGTAGGACTGTAGAAGTATTTATTGATTTCGGTAGCGAAGTGACGTTGGTTAGGGAGTCAACAATTTTGAGGCTTAATCTAGTGCATGATCAGGTCGTCGGTTATGAAAGGATTCGGGAATGTGGTGGTTCGATTGTTAGGTAATATGTTGCTTGATATAGTGGTAGATGGAGTTCATGCGAGGGTAGCTTGCAGAGTTGTCGAAGATGGTCTGTTAGATAAATCTATATTAATGGGCCAGTCATATAAGGAGCAACCACATATTCTTGTGTTCAAAAAATCCCACACTTTGCACACTGAAATCCCAATGGTTTATCCCGATGCTAATGATCTTCAACTTGCTGAAGTTAGGATTGCTGCTGATGTTGAGCTTCATGGACCCGCATCCATAAAGGGTCGTGTAGGTTACGAATTTAGTGGCTGTTTAATGCTGAGCAACAACATCGTGGGTGCTCCAAATCATTTAATCGTTTATGGTGGTGATTACCAGTTCCAGCGGCAGCGTGGGAATTTAGACATATTCTATCCTAGATTATGAAAGGAATTTGTTGCTGGAGAAAAAGTAGATTTTGTACAGAGGATAGTAATACAGTCTCCAAGAATTGCAGTCTGAAGTTATTCAAGATAATAACTGTGAACGTGACATTCAGGAAAATGATGTACGCATAGGTGATTTCCGTATCAAAGGACGATAGACAAAGATTATGACCATACTTAAACAATATAAGCATTGTTTTGAGTTGAATAGTCAACGTCCTAATATCTATCGCCCTTACAAGTTGTCACATCATGAACGTGAGAAAGTGCAGTCTATTTTATGTGAAATGTTGGATGCAGGATCGTAAGAGAATCGGTATCGGAGTATGCAAGTCCTATGTTTGAAATGTCCTATATTCACTAATTGTTTCAATATTAAAAGTCTGTGTTTTTCCTCGCAATTATGTTGAAAACCCTCGTATGAAACGCGTGTGCGTTGATCATGACACTCGAGGAGTATGTGACCACCAACATAGCACACTTGTATCATAATGTAGGTACTATTCATTACTGCTTCTATGTACATATGTTTGAGAGTTGATGTGTTCGCATGGTAACACAGTGGCTAGTCGGAGAGTTAGGGCGTGAAGATTAGTTGGTGTGTTCGTGTGGCGACAGAGTGGCGATTTGGAGAGTTAGTGAAGATTAGTTGAACTTCACTTTAGCGTAATTTACAGATTTTTACCAATTGTAGACCAATTTCTCAAGGATATTTAGTTTACGTTAAAATACTACTACTATTTTTTTAAGTAAATATTTTAATTGGAAACTTTGCCTACTAAAATTGGCAACATTTTGGTTGAGAACTGAAAGAAAGTCTTTTCACCTCCAACCTACCAACTCTTGTTGAGCTAAATGTTGTAGAAGGCTGATCACCAAGATTTGCATACTGTCTGACGGCTGTAGGAAAATTGTCGCACAAGGCCGCACTCCACCCAGCACCGCCCTGGCCGGGGGGCTAATCAAACTTTGCAATAGAACCACTTTGAAACGATGCCAGCGCCGATACAAGTTTTATGATTATGAGAACACCATGTTTGTGAAAAATATTACATCTGTAGGTACTTTTGCTTGTTTAAAGCGAAATATTTCCTGCCTTTGAAGTGTAAAGTTTAAATTGAACGTAGTATTTTTATTAGATGAGCAAATACTTACACTTTAGATAGAAAAAATATTAAAATCGATGTGAATAAATGATGGACATTATTAGTGTATTATTGGGACTTTTGCGTCACTTACCTTCGCATTGAATTTTGTTTCATTGTGCTTAGTCACTTACAGCAGGTTTTCAGGGTTTCAGCACTCATTAATACCCCCCCCCCCCCTCCATGAAAAACATGCAGTTTTATCACCTGTACCATTTCCCCAATAAAAGAACCTATTTATATCATCAACCTTCTCGAATTAGTCGCTGCCAAATAATGATTAAATTACAATTAAAATGAGGGTCAGCGGGGTTTGGGAATAGGACAGGGGATGTATCTATTTTAGAAACTAAACAGTATTTTTTTAAATCAAAAGTTTATTATCTATACACCATTTATTTATACATATAACATTTTTTAAAGCACATATTGATTTATGATAAATAGAATTATACAAATCCTTCCAAGTTACTTACATTATTATTATTCCAAATATGTTTTAACCGTAACACTTTTTCCAAACCTTGAGTGTAAATACCTTTATCTTTTAAAATATCTACCGTCAAATTCTGATGATTTCAGTAAGTAACAAATCCTTCGCCCCAGTATATCTGTCAACTGCGCTCTATCCTACTAACTTGCCGCCTTTCTTGTTTTCTTAAATCGCACGAAGGGAAGAATGTCAGCGACGGGACTCTATCTGTGCACTAGGGCACAAGTAGCAGGTGGTCCTGCTATGAACATTAACACGATAGATTCAGTTTCAAGAAATATTTTATGTTTGACTTGATTTTAGTTAGAATTTGTTACAATATTATTCTGAGCAATAGGACCCTATCTGTGCACTAATCAAATATTGCATGAATCTCCGCGGCGACCTAACCGCTACTTGTAGGGTACAAGTATCGGCTAGTAATAATATTTTAATGCCAAATTATAGATTAAGAATGTGTATAATTATGTCTAATTAGATTCTAACAGGAATTCGTTATTGTGTTATGATCTATGTAGACCCATGTTAGATTCGTATTAGATTTTTTTTTTTTTTTTGAAACTAAAAACTTTGCCCCACACTAGGATTTCTCCTGTATCGTGGGTGCGTTTACAAACATTTAAACTAAGTTATCTGAAATAAATGAATTTTATTTTATTATTTTTAAACTCACATACACAAACAGCCAGACCCCGAACAACTACTTGCAGGTCATACAAATATTTGTTCCGTGCGGGAATCGAACCCGCGACACGCAGTGTGCAGCAGTCAATCGCTTAACCACTGCGCCAACCGTGCCGTCAAGATGAAGATTGGTGCTAGAATTCTTATTTTAAACCATCAAAAGCGTGAAAAGTAAAATTGAAAGGGATTTTTTAAGCAAGGTGAAATTGTCATAAATAATTACGTAACTTGAAAACATACTTTTTTGTTCGTACAGATATTTTGCTAATTTTGGTCTTAAATGAAAGTTGTAGTTTCAAAACTAATTTGTACGTTTAGTTTATAAAAATCGGTCCACGCAATAAATACATATAGCCACTTTAATGTAAGGAAATTTTACTTACCTACCTAAAAATGTATGTGTTTGTTCTAAAATTATTAATTATTTAAGTAAATGGCTTGTATTAGTATTTTATATAGATATTAGTTACATAATTAGGATATGATGTACAAAGTTTGTAAGGATTTCTAATAAGAAATATATAAATGCACAATTCCAAGAATTCGGCTTGCACCAAAAAAATCCTAACAAATGCAGTCGCAGCCTCTGAAATAGTTCAAGTAAATTAGTGTTTCATTACGCTGCCTCAAGATTGTCTATCATCGTGGTCACTGTGGGTTGTAATACCCAACCTAGGTACGTATTCAGGAGCACGTGGTGGTGCGTGCGGAGCCACGCTAGCTCAGGTAGTAGCTCACATCATACATCAGTGGGAGGTCGTCCCAGAGCGAAAGCGGTACTGTAGGTACCTGTGCCGTTCGCAACAATAGCATTACTTACTAGATGTGCTACGAATTTTTCTCCTGTAGAAAGTTTTTCTTCTGTATTAGGTGCAAATATACGCTTTTTAGCCATTTTAAACAAAACTAAATCTGTCTTATGTTGATATTTTATGAATGACGACTTATTGTATGCAGTGTCGTGTTCTTTACAATATTCATCTAATTTATTTATGCTTTTATCTCCGCGTTTAACTCTCTTTATTAATTTTGTACCAGGGCCGCAATAGTTGTATCCTGGTAAATGTAACTGAGATGTTTAATTATTTATAAACCAATTGAGAAGACTTCTCTCTCCAATACACATCATAAGACTTATCAATCAAGGATTAAACACTTAATAAATATATAGTAAGAAATCAATTCATTTGACCGTTATACTAAATTTATTCACTCTTATAAGACATTCGATTTATCAATCCAACTATTTTCAGCTTAAGGTAAACTTAACTATTTTACGTAAAATTCTATTCACTTTTCTTCTCAGAACTTTCTCGACTCGACTAGATACAAATTAGGGTGTTGGCGACGACAATAAGAATTGATTAGAAATTAAGTTTGATTAAACAAATAAAAACCATTTTTTTATAGTACGTAAATAAGAATGATTGTTGCATAAGCATAGGGTTGGTTTTAATCTCCCATAGTTTGTAAGTCTGATTGATACCTATGCCTTTTATCAAAATTGTTAGTTATAAGTTATCATAAACCTATTAATAAAGAACGTAGTTAGCACCCTAACATATGCCAAAGGTAATCACAGGTAATCAAGGTAACACACATACATACACATGACATGGTATCACCCACGAACAAACAGTAACTTGTCGAAAGAAACTACGCAAATAGCATCATTTACGAACAAGTCGCAACTTGTCGTAAAATAAACCAAGCAGATGGCATAATTCACGAACAAGTCTCAACTTGTCGAAAGAAACTAGGCAAAAATGGTATCATTCAGAGAGCAGGTTACAACCTGTCGAGAATCAAGCTCATACTTGACCGAAATATCCAAGTCTTACTTACCTATCATTGGATAGAAACTGTAAAACATTTATTTTTAGTCTCAGGACCACCCGCTACTTGTACCATAGTGAAATAGTACTTAAGCAATCCCAAAATGTAAAAAGTTTAGTTTTCTAGTGCGCGACTCAATATATCTCAATAGTGTTAATCAAGTTGGTGTTTCATTGCAAATCCCTTACAAGAATTGGTCCTTCTGCAGCCGGATTTGAAGAACTGAAGCCTGAGTCTGAAGATACGTGAAGAATACATAAGCTACGTGAATATACATCGATATTCAAGCAGTGTTTACGAGAAGCTTATGTATTTCATGAAGACCACATAAGTTACGAGAAGAATATCTCTACGAGCCGCACACTAACTACTCATCACTTGAAGCCCTACGTGTGCCTGAAGAATACTGCTGTGAATAGGCGACTTGGAAGATCGCTTATTCTCGAAGCTAGGCCCTCTACGGAAGGCCTGTTGGTGGGCACACGACCTGCTGAGTGAAGAATATTGCTGGGAGGGTCGACTAGAAGCCAAGCCGCGCCCTCTTGAAGCCCGGTATCACTTGAAGCCCTACGTGTGCCTGAAGAATATTGCTGGGAATAGACGACTTGGAAGATCGCTTATTCTCGAAGCTAGGCCCTCTACGGAAGGCCTGTTGGTGGGCACACGACCTGCTGAGTGAAGAATATTGCTGGGAGGGTCGACTAGAAGCCAAGCCGCGCCCTCTTGAAGCCCGGTATCACTTGAAGCCTTACGTGTGCCTGAAGAATATTGCTGGGAATAGGCGACTTGGAAGATCGCTTATTCTCGAAGCTAGGCCCTCTACGGAAGGCCTGTTGGTGGGCACACGACCTGCTGAGTGAAGAATATTGCTGGGAGGGTCGACTAGAAGCCAAGCCGCGCCCTCTTGAAGCCCGGTATCACTTGAAGCCCTACGTGTGCCTGAAGAATATTGCTGGGAATAGACGACTTGGAAGATCGCTTATTCTCGAAGCTAGGCCCTCTACGGAAGGCCTGTTGGTGGGCACACGACCTGCTGAGTGAAGAATATTGCTGGGAGGGTCGACTAGAAGCCAAGCCGCGCCCTCTTGAAGCCCGGTATCACTTGAAGCCCTACGTGTGCCTGAAGAATATTGCTGGGAATAGGCGACTTGGAAGATCGCTTATTCTCGAAGCTAGGCCCTCTACGGAAGGCCTGTTGGTGGGCACACGACCTGCTGAGTGAAGAATATTGCTGGGAGGGTCGACTACAAGCCAAGCCGCGCCCTCTTGAAGCCCGGTGTCACTCGAAGCCCTGCGTGCTCCAGTGTTACGTTAACGTGTATAGTGATAGTGAGTACATAAGGAACATTGAACGTTGTTTAGTGAGTACACAAGGAACGTTTAACGTGTATAGTGAGTACATAAGGAACATTGAACGTTGTTTAGTGAAGTATTATCTGTGTATGTCAAAGGGTGTGTACGCTTACACCTTGACGTACCCTCTGCTGAAGGATTGTAACATAAACACTGGTAAGTCACTGAACAATATTGACTATAAGTGCTGTGAAAGTGAATAAATAATGATGACGCGAAGCCGTAAAGGAGATAGCACACGCTCGACCACGGAAGAAGAAACCACGGAGACGTCTGCTACCACCTCCGAGGAGGTGACGGATAGCAGCGCGCGTACTGAAGACACAACCGTGGTCGAGGAAGCGGATGCCACCTTGGTAGAAAAGAAAAAGAAGAATGCAAAGTCAACTTCGAATAAAGCAAACAATAAGAAGAAAGAACTAGAAGCCAGATTGGAATTAGAGAAATTACAATTAGAAGAGATTAAGATAAAAGCCAAGCTAGCAAATACCAAGTTGGAATTAACACGCGTCAACGAAGATGATACTGACTTGAGTGACGATGAAGAGGAGGCTGCAACCAAAGCCGCTGCTGAAAAGGCCACTGAAGCTTGGGTATCAAAGTCAAAGGAAGCAGAGCGCGTCGAAGTAGAGACCAGTAAGGTAACGACGCACACTGCAGAAACAATGCCATCTACAACCAATCAGCTGGCTGAAGCAATATTGGAAGCAGTCAAGTCCGCCACAGACAGCAAGGCAACAGCAATTATGCAACGTGCGCCGAAGTATGTCAGCGAGTTACATCAGTTTGACGGCGATGCAAGAGACTGGATGGCCTTTAAAGCAACATACAAAGACTCACAGGCTCTCTTCAGTGGTATCGAAAATATGGGAAGATTAAGAAGAGCAATCAAAGGAAAAGCCAAGGAAGCAGTGAAGTCCCTCCTCTATACACAAGTGGATCCAGAAGAAGTAATAACCGCATTAGAACGTCGATACGGCAGACCCACTTACCTAATAAGAAGCGAGATAGAAAACATAGAGAAGCTACCTCCTATGTCTGAAGATGCAAGAGAGTTGGTGCGATACGCTGGAGCCGTGGCCAATACAGTCAGCGTTGTGAAACAAATGAAGAAACAAAGTTATCTACACTCAAGTGATATATCGAATCGAATAATTGAGAAGATGTGTATCCTGGTGCGATTCAGGTGGTACGACTACAGAGCATCCAAAGAAGAAGATGATGAACCAATCCTCATCAGCCTTATGAACTTCTTCAACCAGATGGTGGATCAGTTCGAGATGCACGAGTTCATGGGGACCAAGGTGAAGAAAGAAATAGTGAGAAGCCGCATGCGATCTTCAGGTTCCCGCGGCGTGAACGCCACTAGAGTCACACAGCACGATGAAGATGAACTTTCATCGAGCGAAGAGGATTCAGATGAAGAGCAAGCCGAATTACAAACAGCAACAGTTTGTTCATGCAAGGACAACACAAAGATGCCAGAGAAGACTGTTTGTCCTGAATGTGCAGGGGAACATGCACTGTTGAAGTGCAAGAAGTTCATTGACTCTTCCATAGATGAAAGATGGGAACAAGCCAAGTGAGCCTTCATATGTTTCAAATGTTTACTAGGACGACACAGACGATTCAGTTGCAAAGCAAAGCCGTGTGGAAAATGCAAGAGAGGTCATCATGTGATGTTACACCAAGAAGAAAGGACGAAGTCAACCATGCAAGAGACCCAAGCTGTAGCCTCGACAGTGAACGCAACACGGACAATATCGAGAGCTTACTTGAAAATCGTGCCAGTAGAATTATGGGGACCAGATGGCAAAGCCGAAGTCTACGCCCTCATGGACGAAGGATCAACAGTGACCCTAATAGAAGATGACATCGTGAACATGATTGGAGCCCAAGGTCCCGAGGAAGACCTAAGAATTGAGGGCGTAGGAGGTCATCGAATGGATCAGAAGTCAAAGAAGATCGACATTAAGATCAGAGGAAAGTTCGAGCGAAACTTAGAAAAGATGTCAGGATATACCGTGAAGACCCTGAACCTATCCCCCCAAGAAGTCAGCAACAAGGACCTGGAAGATTGCCAACACCTAGAAGAGATAGCTGAGCAACTGAAATACCCTAATGCTCGTCCTACTGTACTCATCGGGCAGGACAATTGGCATCTCATCGTATCTCAAGAAGTGAAAACTGGCGACCGAAGCAAACCAGTAGCCTCTAGAACCCAATTGGGATGGGTCTTACACGGAACCAAATCAAGCAACAATACTCCGGTACGAATAGTGAATCATCTTGTGACACAGCCTAAAGGAAAAGATGATTACCTCGAGAAGATGATCAGAGACCACTTCGACATCGAAGCCCTAGGAGTCGCCGCAAAGAGACCATCCAGCGACATCGACCAACGGGCTCTCGACGTCCTGCATTCCACGTCGAAAAGATTACCTGACGGAAGATTCAGCACAGGCTTGATCTGGAAGACGGATGATGAAAGTCTACCTGAAAGCAAAGCAGCTGCAGCACGACGACTAAGGGGAATGGAGAAGAAGTTCTCAAAGGACGAAGAATTCGAACAAAAATATGTAGAACAAATCGAAAACCTGATCAACAGCGATTATGCAGAGGAAGTAACAGACGAACCCACTTCCTCAAGAACATGGTACCTGCCCCACTTCGCTGTTGTCCACCCCCAGAAGAAGAAGATGAGACTAGTCTTCGACGCCGCAGCTAAATCAAATGGAAAATCGCTGAACGACGCATTGATAGCTGGACCCGATTTGCTACAATCACTGTTCGGTGTTCTGCTCCGCTTCCGCCAAGAAGCAATAGCCGTCGTTGCAGACATCAAAGAAATGTTCCTGAGGATTAAAATCAACGAAGAAGACAGGGATAGCCTCCGATTTCTCTGGAAGAACAAGGAATACAGAATGACTTCCTTAATATTCGGAGCCGCCTGTTCGCCATGTACCGCCATATACGTAAAGAACAGAAATGCAGAAGACTTCGTCGATCAGTGTCCAGAAGCCGTTAGAGCAATAAACCGAAATCATTACATGGATGACTATATTGCAAGTTTCTCTGATGTGACAACAGCTACCAAAGTGTCAAGAGATGTGAACGAGATCCACAAGAAAGGAGGTTTCTTCCTGAGAGGCTGGGCGAGCAACGACCCATCAACGATCGAAGAGTTCACCGACACAGGATGCAAGACAAACTCCATCGTACTAGGAGAACCAAAGGATCAAGTCGAGAAAACCCTGGGACTCAATTGGAACGTCCATGAAGACAGCCTTCATTTCACTCTGAGTCTGCGCAACACTCCCGACGAAGCCAAAGAAGGAAGACGCGCACCAACAAAGAGAGAAGCGACAAGTGCAGTGATGTCGGTTTTCGACCCCTTAGGATTGGCATCACCCATAACCATACAGGGAAAAGTAATGCTTCAGAACTTGTGGAGGTCCGGCCTAGAATGGGACGAAAGATTGCCTCCATCCAGAGAAGAAGAATGGAAAAAATGGCTTGAAGATCTAAGAAAACTTGAAGATCTTCGAATCCCTCGCTGCCTCACATATGACGCGACTGAGGGGGAGCTGCACACATTCTGCGATGCGAGCGAGAAGGCGTACGCCTGCGCGGTGTACTGGCGCTCCCAACATCCAGACGATCGAGTAGAAGTAAAGTTATTGGCAGCGAAAGCAAGAGTGTCGCCTCTCAAGCCAACTTCAATACCTCGACTTGAACTACAAGCATGTCTATTGGGAAGTCGCTTGGCCAATAGCGCGAGTCAAGAAATGGACCTGACTGCAACCCGAAGATACTTCTGGACCGACTCCAGAACAGCATTGACATGGATCAAATCGGATCCTAGGAGATTCAAGCCTTTTGTCGCACATCGTCTCGCCGAAATAGAAGAGCTGACAAAACATAAGGAATGGCACTGGGTTCCAACGAAACACAACGTAGCCGACGACGCTACCAGAGAGACCCCATCGAATTTCGACATAACACACCGATGGTTCAAGGGCCCAACCTTCTTGTATGAAGATCCCAGAAATTGGCCTACAGAGGAGAAGAAAGTCTCCATCACCAACACAGGTGAAGAAAAACCTAACGCCATCACTCTAAGCGTTAGAAAAGTTATCCCTGTCATCGTGCCCGACCCAACAAGGTTCTCCAGTTGGACGCGCCTACTTCACGCGACAGCGAGATATTTGCAAGCCATAGATGTCTTCAAGCGAAAAATTAAGAAAAAGGTGAACATCACGAAGCTTATCACCAGAAAAACACAAGACCCAGCTTGGAAGAAGACACATAAACGGAAGACACAACCATCGGAAAAGAGACCAAGCAGAGAAGAAGTGGCCTTCTTACCAAAGTCTGCGCTCTACGTAGGCAGAACAGCTGCTAATAAGAAGAGTGCAAGAAGACAGCTTCTCAGACGAACTTGCTACCTTACGAAAGAAAGAAGACCTCAATCCGACCTCCAATCTGAAGAACTTCACAATCAAATTAGAAGACGGGCTCATTAGATTATCCACCCGCATCGGAGCAGCCAAGTATCTGATAGCTTCATACAAGAATCCGATTCTGCTAGATAAACATCACCGAATAACCCAGCTTCTAGTGAAGTACATCCATGAAGCCTTCAATCACGGGAACCACAACACCGTGATGAACGAGGTCCGGCAGAAATACTGGATACCATCGCTTCGGAACATGGTGAAGAAAGTAGCACGGGACTGCGGATGGTGTGGAATTCGGAAAAAGACGCCACAGATCACACCTCAAGGAGATCTGCCACCTGAACGTCTAACGAAGACCAGCCCTCCTTTTACCTGCCTAGGAGTAGACTACTTCGGGCCCATGCTTGTCACCATTGGAAGACGCACGGAGAAACGATGGGGAGCGTTATTTACATGCCTCACCACGAGAGCCATCCATCTTGAGCTGGCTAACTCCCTATCAACCGATTCCATGATCCTCGCACTGCGAAGAATGATCGCCAGAAGAGGAACTCCGAAGATCATCCTGAGCGACAATGGAACCAACTTCATCGGTGCCAACAGAGAGATCACTGAAGCCATCGCGAGCCTAGGAGAAGAAATGAACAAGATGGGCATCGTTTGGAAGTTCATCCCTCCTGGAGCCCCCCACATGGGTGGAGCCTGGGAAAGAATGGTGCGATCTGTAAAAGTCGCTCTCTCAGCTACACTACGCGAGCGGCAACCTAGAGAAGAAATTCTCCATACATTGCTTCTGGAAGCCGAGCATATCGTAAACTCGAGACCCCTCTTCTCCGTCAGCACCGACCCAGAAGAAGAAGAAGCTTTGACCCCGAATCATTTTCTCATCGGGCGGTCATGCGGAGCCACCCTCTTTGGCTCCTTCGACGACACGGAGCTCATCGGTTCCCCCAACTGGAAGACATCCCAACGCCTGGCCGATCATTTTTGGTCAAGGTGGTTGCGAGAGTACCTCCCAACTCTCTCGCCTCGCTACAACCAAGGTCCTCACTATCGGGACCCGACATTGGGCGACATAGTCCTGATTGTCGACCACACCCTGCCACGATACTCGTGGCCACGCGGCGAAATAGTCGCCATTCATCCCGGACCAGACGGAAGAACCAGGATCGTCGACGTACGAACAGCAGCGGGTACCCTACGGCGGCCAGCATCACGCCTAGTCCTGATAGTACCTGCAACGTCGCCCCAACGAGATGGAGTGCAACGCACTGAGGGGGAGACTGTTGGCGACGACAATAAGAATTGATTAGAAATTAAGTTTGATTAAACAAATAAAAACCATTTTTTTATAGTACGTAAATAAGAATGATTGTTGCATAAGCATAGGGTTGGTTTTAATCTCCCATAGTTTGTAAGTCTGATTGATACCTATGCCTTTTATCAAAATTGTTAGTTATAAGTTATCATAAACCTATTAACCCTTAATTACTCGCGTCCATATAGTTACACTTACGCTCGCGTGGGGTATATATAACCCCAATTTTAAAGGTACAATAAAACATATTTTAATGACATACTTTTATTTTTATTATAAAAATTAGAAAAAGACAACATTGTTCTAAATTGTAATAGTATCTTTAATCAACATTTTAATAAACTTTTAAAGATATGAAACTTTAAACTTAGGAACTTTTTAATCAATACATTTATCACATATCATAGTGGAATGGTCGTGACAAACTTGCTGATGGCATTTGGCACACATAAATCTTATTTTTTTATCCTTCGACCTTGGACAGATATGGCACCTTTTATAAGTTGTCGATGGACCACCTCTGGAAGTGGGGCTAGGATCCTGAACTTGAGCATTTCTTTTTAGCCGTTTTTGTATGGCCCTAGGCAGTTGTGGTATAGTTGCTCTAGTTTGTTGGCGAGCCTTTACCAAATCAACTGCAAGATGCTTCAAAAACTCCCTTCTTGCTATTCTGTGGTCAATTTTATTTTTATAAATGACATATGCATTGATACCAGCAACGTTGAGAAGGTGATAAAATATAACCATAGGCCATCTCTTTGTACGTCTGCCGACGTTATAGTTAGCACACATTTGGTCGTTGGTATCTACGCCACCTTTCGTGCTATTGTAGTACAAAATAATTTCCGGTTTCTTCTTTTCACTTTCAACTATTTTATTGTCATGATGCATTGACGAAATCAGCAGTACAGCTTTAGATTTCTTTGGAACGTAAGAGCAAAGTGTTACGTCTTCTTGGAAACCAAACAGACTGGAATGCTCAGCTCGTGTTCGTTTGGGCTGGAAGCAAGTTGGAATTTCCGGTTTATTCTTGCGAACAGTTCCAACCATAGTAAGCTGGTGATCTTTTAGAAGCGTATTTGTAAGAGGGACGCTAGTGAACCAGTTGTCCATCGTAACGTTTCGACCAGTACCCCAGATGGGTTCGGTCATGCGCTTTACCAAACTTACTGTATCATTAGGCATTCGATATGGACCCTCAGGTTGTACTCCAGCATAAATCTCAAATTTCAGTAAATAAAATGTTGCCGAGTCTACGAGTGCATAATGCTTTATGCCGTACTTCGTGGGTTTGTTGGGCATATAAACAACACCAGAAAATCTTCCTCGAAAGGCAGGTAATTGTTCATCTAGGGTGACATTTTCAGATGCAGAGTAATTATTGATGAAATTATTATTCATCAAATCAGTGAACTCTCTGACTGCTGCTAGTTTGTCTGTCTTTTGTCTTTCAGATCTAGTATTTTTGTCATCAAAACGAACACATCTTGATATAAAAAGAAATCTGTTGAATGACATTGTGTTTTGAAAAAACTCGATGCCTGTTCCATCGGTAGCCCACAGATCTTTGAAGTTCAAGTGAGATGAACGCAGCACACCAGACATGTAAAGTAGACCAAGGTAAGCCAAAAGTTCTTCGTATTCCAAAAAATTGCAATCACGTTCGCGTTGAAATTTTCCTTGTATCGATTTTATGTAATCGTTGGTATGTTGCAGTACTAAATTGACAGTATCCATTGAAAACATACAAAAGAATGCTTCTGATATTGTATGTATCTCCTTAGCTGTTCCCTTAGGTCCTGGTGTTTCCCTCATAATATTGTGACTACGAACTCGAACGCTAGTACGCGGCGGCTCTTTTGCCCACTTTGTGCATTTATTTTTTGATAAATAAAAGCTATCAGAATCTTCACTTACGTGTCTGTTCAGCGGTTCATTATCGTCATCACTCCATTCTGACTCGGTTTCATTGGCACTTTCTTGAGATTCTGAGTTGTGGTCACTCTGGATCACTTCCTCGTCTCCCTCATCTTCATCGGGACTATCTATGATGCTTTCTTCGTCGTCTTCTAATATACGCTCAACAATCTGGTAGTCAGAAATACGCTTACTTGCCATTTTAGGCGTTCTAACCTAAAAAAAAAACAAAAAACAAAGATGAGTAAAAAAAACGAACCATTTAGTATCTGTACTGCACATTAAAAAATAAAAATAAAAATACTTACTCGTCCAAAAAAAGTTGCACGAATACTCGCGTGGGGCAATATATACCCCAGACGCGGTCTCCTGACACAACCACACGACACGGAGCGGCGCTCGCGACTGATTCGCGGCGGGGGGAGGTATTTAGGCAGCTACTAAGAACGGCACGGAGGTAGCTTTAAAAATGGCGGAGATACGACGCTTCAAATACGCCGTGGGGTTAAATATACCCCACGCGAGTAATTAAGGGTTAATAAAGAACGTAGTTAGCACCCTAACATATGCCAAAGGTAATCACAGGTAATCAAGGTAACACACATACATACACATGACATGGTATCACCCACGAACAAACAGTAACTTGTCGAAAGAAACTACGCAAATAGCATCATTTACGAACAAGTCGCAACTTGTCGTAAAATAAACCAAGCAGATGGCATAATTCACGAACAAGTCTCAACTTGTCGAAAGAAACTAGGCAAAAATGGTATCATTCAGAGAGCAGGTTACAACCTGTCGAGAATCAAGCTCATACTTGACCGAAATATCCAAGTCTTACTTACCTATCATTGGATAGAAACTGTAAAACATTTATTTTTAGTCTCAGGACCACCCGCTACTTGTACCATAGTGAAATAGTACTTAAGCAATCCCAAAATGTAAAAAGTTTAGTTTTCTAGTGCGCGACTCAATATATCTCAATAGTGTTAATCAAGTTGGTGTTTCATTGCAAATCCCTTACATAGGGTGTTTTCCTTTTTGAAGCTCTTGTTCATAAAATGCTCCTAAAATAGGCTGACCTCTGATCGCATCTTCAATTAAATAAGTGACAGGAGTTGTATTGTATTCTGTTGACCGATTTGGGAGTACATCCTTTTTCAAGTGTTTCAAATGTACTGATGCGAACATAAACACCCACATTAAACTTATTTTTTAAACTAACTTTTTTATTAACCTTTCATATCTTTATAATGTATGTTCTTTATTTACATTATCCACATTTAAGGGGATTTCATTGATGATGGTATGTGTGATTGTATTTATACTTAATTTTTTTTAGGGTGTTATTTATCCAATTATATACACCTTTTAAACTGAACTCTTTGTACATTTTAGATTTCAATGTTCTGATAATTATATCAGCTTCTTTTAATTCTTCCATTATTGACAAGCTTTCATTATCATGGTTTGTATTACCAGCGTCACTTGATGCTATAAATAAATTTAATCTCTCAACTAATTCATTAGGATCATCTCAATATACCAAGTCAGTGTTGCGTATGTTTTAAATTTTGATAAGCTACCTCCATATTTTGTTAACCGACTTCCCAAAGAGGAGGAGGTTATCAATTCGGTTGTATTTTTTTTTTTCAAAGTCAAAAGTCAAAGTCAAATCATTTATTTCAAATAGGCCCTTATAAGGCACTTTTGAACGTCAAACTCAAACTCAAACTCAAAGCATTTATTTCAATTAAACCATTTACAGGCACTTTTGAATTGTCAAGAAGTCGGTCAGTCAGAAATATGAAGCTAGTTGCCCATTCCAAAGCGTAGTAGGTACCTATGGAGAAGAACGGGCAAGAAACTCCACGGACACTCTTTTAAATAAAAAAATTGTTACAAAATATTGGTTACATCATTAATGTTGAAATTATACATGTGAGGACAATGTAGAAAGACGTGCACGTTAAAAGCATCCGTAATAAAAATATAAAAACAAAGAACAATTCAAAAATTAAAATATTAAAATAAGCCATGGCAGCTAAGAGATGACCAGTCTCTACTGACGGCGCCCGTTCACGAACATGACGCATGGATTAGCACCATTCAGCTCAACCATTTTGAAGGGAGCTAAATGATCCAACACACGCGCCACCGCCAGCGAGACATTAGAGTGAGCATGACATAATCTCAGCCGCCAGGGCACATTCAAGTCAATGAAAGACATACCCAGTACCTAAATGGTAGCTTTATAGTCAGTACATAGTACTCACACATGTGCTATGCAATTATACAATGCTAAGACATTGAATTTATACAATGCAAAGAGTTTTTAAAATCTTCAGCAGCTCCAACGGTATTTTCAAATGCTAATTAATTAGTTTATGCTTGTGGAGCAGGACCAGCAATGAGCCAAGCATTTTTATCAATTATGTAATCCCCCAACTTATAATATGCCTGCCTACATAGTGTGCGTTTTATACAAGATTTGAATTTCGTCTCATTCAGTTGAAGTATGTGGGGAGGAATTTTATTGTAACATTTTAAACAATACCCCATGAAAGATGAGTCTACTTTAGCCAGTCTGAAACCTGGTTGAACTAATAGATCCCTATTTCTTGTACAATAATTATGTCTATCACCTCTTTTACTGAAAAGATGTAAATTTTTTCTTACGTACATGATGTTTTCATAGATATACTGACAAGGTACCGTCATGATGTTAATGTCCTTAAACAGTTCCCTTAGAGAATCGCGCCTACGGAGATAATATATGGCTCTGATAGCTCTTTTCTGCAGAATAAAAATAGACTCGATGTCTGCAGCCCGTCCCCACAGCAGAATACCATAAGACATGATACTATGAAAATAACTGAAATAGACTAGCCTGGCGGTATCTACATCAGTTAATTGACGGATTTTTCTGACAGCATATGCTGCTGAACTTAGCCGTCCTGCAAGAGATGTTAAATGAGGACCCCATTGTAGCCTTGAGTCGAGCGTGATTCCTAGGAAAACAGTTTTATCGACAAATTCTAGTTTCTCTTGATTCAATACTATCTCACAATTACTATTTTTAACATTTGGTAAAGAAAATTTTATGCACTTAGTTTTTTTTCCATTTAATACTAAATTATTAGCAGTGAACCAATTTTGGACCTGCAGTAGGGCGTTATTTACGTCGTCAAAATTTGTAGCACGTCTATCTACCTTAAAAATTAAGGAAGTATCGTCAGCAAATAACACCATTTGTGGTTGATTTTTTAATAAATGGAGTAGATCGTTAATATACACTAAAAAGAGGAATGGACCCAAAATCGAGCCTTGTGGCACACCCATTTTTACTTTTAAACCTAGTGAATTGATACCGTTTATTTGAACTTGCTGTTGTCTATCATTTAAATAAGATTTTACTAAATTGAGTGCAAGTTTTCCAAGTCCGTAATGTTCAAGTTTCGAGAGTAAGGTTTCGTGATCGACGCAATCAAATGCCTTGGAGAGGTCACAAAAAATTCCTATTGCGTCTTGGGCCTCTTCCCACGCGTTAAAAATGTGTCTTAATAATGTTACACCGGCGTCGGTCGTACAACGTCCTTTGGTGAAACCATACTGTTGATCGTGGAGGATTTTATTTGTGTTAAAATGATTCAGCATTTGATTAAGCATTACCTTTTCAACAAATTACAAAAAAAAATTAATGATTCTAGTCGCCCCTTCCAAAAGGTAGTTTTCGCATGGAGAAGAATGGGCAAGAAACTCCACCGTTACTCTTTAAAATGTTTTACAATATTTTGTATAAGTACATTAGTTATATCATTATATGTTTGACCCGGAACAACTAATTGTAGGTCATACAAATATTTGTTCCGTGCAGCAGTCAATCACTTAACCACTGCGCCAACCGTGCCGTCATATGTGAGGACGATGCACCTATAGTAAAATTATTATACCACAATAGGTAAAAATAATTAATTTGATTGAATTGAATTTTAATGTATATTTGTATTTTCATATCTCCGTCATTTATGAACCGATTTTGAAAATTATTTTTTTATTTGAAACGATACACTTCCCGATTGGTCCCATTTTTATCAAAATTTAGTTAACTCCTCAAATATTATAGGCACGCATATAGCGATTTAGATATTTTCAGCAACAAATTAAGCATTTGCATGCAGAAAGTATCATTTAGTGAAGTGGAACTGATGAAGAAGACCACAGATAGCCACCGGAATTCCTCAATGATAGGTATTTCACGGGTGGCGCCATTTATTAACCGATTTGGAAAATTATTTTCTGATTTGAAAGTATATACGCCCAGATAGGTCCAATAAAAAAAAAAACTGTTCTGATGATGGAATCCATGACGAATTGAGGGAACTCCTCAAATATTATAGGCACACACATAGCGAATTAGGTATTTTCAGCAATAAATTAAGCATTTGCATTCAGAAAGTATTTTTTGGTGAAATGGAACTGATGAAGAAGACAGATGGCCACCAGAACTACTTAATGATAAGATTTCACGGGTGGCGATAAGATGTCTCGATTAAGATAGTTAAGCGACAATGAAGCACGTTTAAATAAATAATTCTGATGACCATCGAACTGATCTGCAGATGAAGCCGGAAGGACGGCACCGGAACTCCGTCATAAAACAATGTATCCTAGCCGTATTTGGGCTTATTCGAATTGCTATGAGATGTACTCTGGCTATAAATGATTTTAATGGTAATATCCCGGCATCAAATTGCGCTACTTGAGTCGTATGTTATGTGTGGCCTTGATTGTCAGAAGACAGATTTTGTAGCCTCGTTATTTCCGTCAATGATCTGTGGCCGTGTGGTCGCTTTAATAATTTGTTGGCGTCCAACTCTGATAAAACTATGCCTTCCAAACTTCTGACACGACTAAGCGCGACGCATATTTGCTCTTTTGCAAAGTTTTTTTTACCAAAGTCGATCACAGCTCTTTTGAGGGTGGTAGCCTGTAATTTATGGACTGTGACCGGCCAGCTTAATATTAGAGGCAGCATACGCTCCACATCTCCGTTACCCCTTGCCGCCTGGAACGTAGTGCTTGTTGGTGGTATGGGTATCACTTTGAAAACTTTAAATTAGCATATTTTTTTATTGGATGAGGCGATTGCAATGAAACAAAAACTAAATGTTACATCGTTATTATATTCTATTTACAATTTGAATAGGACTGTAATTAAATTTAAAAAATAATGTTATTTCTGTTAAATTGAATGTAGAAAAATGTATTCCAAAATGTGTACCATTTTGGGCCAATAGATGTCATTGAGATGCAAAAAAAATTGTGACCCTTTCTACACTTTCAAACCACTTTAAAAAAATGTATGATTCCATCTTTATTATTACCTAGATAAGTTTAAACCATGTTTTCTAAACCAAATGATTAAGATCTTTCATACAAACTGTATCCCCCTTTTCACCCACAAAGGGGTTAATTTAAATCATTCCACTTTGCCCCACCAAGTCGCCCCACTGGTGGGGCAAATGCATTCTGCCCCATGGCATAGATTCTTCCCCACTAGGGTTGGGTGGCGTTAATTTTTGAAAATCTTTTATTATGTTTCCATTATTCGACTGGTATACGAATTTGTGCGGGGTAGGTATAAACACAACTAAAAAGTGAAAAATACAAACTTTTTTACAAAAAAAAAAAACATCCGGCTTCCAAAAAAAAACACTAAAATAACTTTTTTACAAAACAATAACCACCGAATTCCACAAAAATACACTTAAAAGAGAAAAATAACTTGAATTTTGGAAGTCGGTGGCAAAAAATAAAAAAATATTTCTTTTATTTCAGGCAAAATACCCATATACACAAAAATATAATAAACAAGTAGTTTCATTCAGTCAAACATTAAAAATTATCATTAAAAAGATACAATCTTTCGCCATTTTTTATTCACGTTTAGGTGAACAGAAATCCAGTGCACAAATATTTTATGGGACTTGCTACAACCTTCAAAATGCTGTTACTGGAGCATCTCAAACTTTGCCAAAAAGATGCGACCCTCGTCCTCGTGATGGCGTAAAAGTCCGGGACCCTCGCTTGCGCAAACATGCTCGAGGCACTCCAGAATCTTGGCAGTTTCATAAGGGTTCAATAACCATCATTGTACTGAACCCTTAATGAACTGTACATTTTTTTTGTGAAGTTGCAACAGAGTTGGCAGGTGTACATTGATAAGCAATAAGCTCTGAACAGAGTGTTCTATACGTCCTTGGTGCACTTCACAAATTTGCACGTGTGTATGTTACTCCTCGCTGAGAGGGCCCTACGCTCTCTTTCTATGTCGCAGTCGTCGTGAAGTCTGTCCATCAAAATGGGCCCTAAATATTTGAACTGCTTTACGACCTTCATGGTTGCACCATTCAAGTAATTTTTCCCCACCGCCGTATCTCTACGTTAACGTTGTGGTGGGGCTTGCGCGCTCCAAACTCTAGATCTGTGCTGGTAGAGTTTACCTTGCCGGAACAGGTCTAGGATGAGGAGCCAGACCAAGAGAGATACAGAAACCCGCAGGGCAGCATGTGGCGAGCTGTTGGGCAGTAGCGACCCCACGGACCCTATGTCCCGGGAGAAGTCTTGTTTCTCACGTCTGGCTTACCTTTATTGGTCGGCTGGAGTGAACACTGATGAGGAACAGAGCTCCCACCTCTTTCTTGCCTTTATTGGCTGGCTTGAGTGGAGATTCGCAAGAGCAAACGTGCTCGGAGGAAGGAAGTTTTCCAGTAAGATGCTGGTAGGGATCTGGTACTTCCGGAATTATCCTGATAACCGTGGAATACCGCTCCACTTCTTATAAGCACCTCAGAACATGTTGCCTCCTTGTCACTACTACACTTTGTGCTTGCGACCGTTTTCGGGGCCCATTATTGAGTGTGCAAGTCACCCCTTGCCATTTTACCTGTGTATTTTATATATAATATTGGTCAGTCAAGCGCCATAGTCTTTCCATAGTTCTAGATAACCAGTTCACTTAGCCACCCAAACCCATAATCCAATATCTTTGTTTCCATATCTTGCAAAGTTGCAATAGTCCTGCACCAACCGGGTGACCGGGCTAGATGACGGCCCTGTCCGTCAAATAGGCCTCGACCACACGACAGAGGTAGGTCGGCATCCGGTGATACCGGAGTGCCTCCCCGATGCAACTCCAGGGCAGAGTATTGAAGGCATTGGCGATGTCTAGAGACACCGCATGGCCCTTTACGGGGCTCCTATCTGGGAGGACTCCCTCCAAAGGAGGGAGAACGCTGCTGCCTTGCGGGCACCCCAAAGGGCCATAGCCCAGCGGGTGACGCGGGCCTACCGCATAGTGGGCTTCGCGGCAGCATGTGCTCTGGCGGGCACTCCTCCTTGGGAACTCGAGGCGTGAGTGCTCGCTAGAGTATATGAATGGACGACGGGGCGGAGGGCGAGAGGAGAACGCCCAGACCCGGAAGAGAGGGAGGCCGTCCGGCGGGAGGCGAGGGACGCCATCGTCGTCCATTGGACGAGAGAACTCGCCGCCGCAGCCTTCGGCCGCCGAGCCTTCGACGCGATTGGGCCAGTCCTGCGAGACTGACTCGAGCGGTCGCATGGGTTCCTCTCCTTCCGTCTGGTGCAGGTTCTGTCCTGACACGGTTGCTTTGGATCGTACCTGCACCGAATCGGACGGGAGGAGACGCCATCGTGCCTCGACTGTGGCGCGGTGGAGGACACGGTGCAGCACATCCTCAAGGTGTGCCCGTCGTGGTCCGAAACGCGCCGCAGTCTCATCGCGGTGATCGGACCGGACCTCTCACTCCCCGGCTTGGTTAACGCCGTACTGGGGGATGAGAGGTCCTGGGCGGCAGTCGCCTCCTTCTACGAACACTTCATGTCCCAGAAAGAGTCAACGGAGCGCGCGCGGGAGGACTATCCTCACGAGGCGCCGCTCCGAAGGCGGAGGAGGGGTCGAAGAATACGTCAGTTTCATAGTCATCTCCGACTCCTCCCAGGTGGAGGTCAGCAGGCAACGGATGCGGGGGCACCCCCGGTGTCGGATGGGAATGGCCAGGTGTTCCCGGCCATTCCCGTAGCCCGTGGTATAGTAATCTTATTCTAGGTGCATCGTCTTCACATATAATTATATAATTGATGTATACAAGATATTGTGAAAACATTTTAAAAGAGTAACGGTGGAGTTTCTTGCCCATTCTTCTCCATACGAAAACTACCTTTTGGAAGGGGCAAATAGAATCAATTATTATTTTTCTGTAAATGTTGACGTTCAAAAGTGCCTTTTTTGTGCCTAATTGAAATAAATTATTTGACTTTGACTTTGCCCCCCAGCATTGGGTATACTGTCATTCTGACAGGAGTCCCACATACCCTGTCTCGTACCCCACGAGCGGCAATGCATAAAGCCTTCACAGCGACAAAAAA
This sequence comes from Xanthia icteritia, assembly GCA_949128155.2. NCBI lineage: Eukaryota > Metazoa > Arthropoda > Insecta > Lepidoptera > Noctuidae > Xanthia > Xanthia icteritia. The sequence goes on along the minus strand of OX421951.2, from coordinate 20,570,654 downwards.
AAAAAAGTGTAGCGTAGGTAGATAGGGTAAGTAGGTATGTAGGTAGATAGGATAGGTAGGTATGTAGGTAGGTATCTTGGTACGTATGTGGGTCGGTATGTAGGTAGGTAGGGTAGCTAGGTACCCTTTTTGGTTAGGTTAGGTTAGAAATGAAATGAAATGAAATTGTTTATTCTGTAAATAGGATATTGGAAACACTTTTACACGTCATCTTAAAAAAATAATTAAGAATTAGCTAGATGAGTTCGGCGTTTCCTATCTGACTACTCTGAGAAGAAAGGCCGAAACAAACTCAGAGGTCACAGTCTCTTTTAAAGTCCAGACATAATCTTGGTCAGGCCATATGAGGACCATGTATATTAGTGTCTGAAATGGTCTTTTGAGAAAAGAACCACACAGATTTGAGTGGACCTGTCCTGTCAGTGCAAGGATTTGTCAGTAATCGTGGAGCTCAACCCAGAACTTAAGGAGCTCAACTACGACGACGAACAATACCAAAGAAAGGACATTTGGGTAGGCCTCATAAACTACTCAAACTGCCAAACCATCATTAAAACTAAATAAGAAAGAAAAAATAATAATAATTAAAAAATCCACATAGTCCTCACATTCACAAAATTAATAAAATATATATAATACTTTACAAAGTAATGATGTCATTTTGTATGTAATGTTTATAAGTATAATACTGGTATTGATTTTATAATTTTAGCACAAGGCTAAGCAGAGCGAGCAGCTCAATCCCAAGCTTTTTTATCTTCTAAATAATCAAAAACTTTATAGTACCCTTTTTTACAAAGTTTGGTTTTAATACAGCATTTAAATCGTTTAATGGGTAAGTTTCGAATGTCGATGGGAAGTTTGTTGTAAAAGCGTATACATTGACCCATGAACGAGTTGCCTACTCTGTGGAGACGAGTGCGGTGTACAGCGAGGTTGTGTTCAGATTCGCCGTCGCGGTAGTAGACTGCGGAAAGGGAGCGAGAGATTGCTTCCGCTAACCCGATCCGCAGCAGACGCTCCTTAGGACCCGAGATGGTGGCTCGTAATGTTCCACGCGCGCCTCTCTATGACGTAAGGGGGAGTTTAACACCTCACTCCCCCCTGACTCGAAGTGGCCCGCAGAGGCGGGCCGGCACTAGCCGGGGATCGCGGAAATCGCATAAGATCCCGTGATCCCCGGTGCAAGTGTGAGACGGAACACCGTGGTGGTTTTAGTCAGTAAGAGTCTGACAGACCCCTCCGCCCTCCCCAGGGCGACAGGGACATCCATGAGAATTTCCCCCGTAATAAAAAAAAAGAAAAAGGTTAGATTCAACGTGCCGTGCGGGGGAAGCGGTATCCGGGGCAGAGTGATGCTAGCGGTGTCCTTGACATCTCCAACGCAATCAATATCCTTGCGTCATTTTGGACCCAACTCTCAACAGTGATGAAACTTATGCTATCTGAAAGCTTTTGGGGTATTATTTAATGTATACTATGGATGCTAAAACGAAACCGAGCGCGAACATGGTGTTTTGGAACACCCCAAAAAGTTTAGATTAGGTGGGATGAGAGGGCGGAGAACATCCATGAGAGGGTGGAGGACAAGCATGAGGAAATTAAAAAAGGAACCAAACCAAACCAACAGGTATTTTTTTGGAAATTGCAGTGTAATATAATCTTATTACTTTATAGTTTGATTTCTATTTTTCGTATTAAATTTAGTTATTGATCATAATATTCGCATTCCGCGCCACCTTTTTGACATTAGGTAGCGCTATAGCATAAACAAATATACTCAAATTCAAATTCAAATTCAAAATATTTTATTTCACATAAACCTACATGGGCACTTATGAAACATCAGAAGCTAGGTGTACTATGTCAAATGACCACTTTTTAATATGACTAAAACCCTAAAATCATTAAATAAATGTTCCCTTTTAATTGTAACTTTAGTTTTAGCTGCAAAATCGAAATTAGTTTAATAGTTTGTATTCCAGTCGAACTCACAGTATATTAACTGTGAGTTCACAAACTGGGCCACAGATAGCGTTTGATCTCAAAGGAATCGATTATCACACATCATTATCATTCACAAATCGTAGGCAACGGTTTTAGATCTGCTACAACTATTAGTGTAACTTCCGGTGTACCTCAGGGTTCTATTCTGGAACCCCTTTTATTTAATTTATTTATAAACGACATTGACACTTGTTTTCGAAATTCTAAAGTTCTGCTCTATGTGGACGATCTCAAAATTTATAGACCTATCAAAAATTTGCAAGACAGCAGATTATTACAGGAAGATCTATCTCGCTTCAGTGAATATTGCAGGTACAATAAATTGCAACTGTGTCTGTCTAAATGCTGTTGTATCAGTTTCACGAAGAATAAGAAAGTTTTCAAGCACCCTTATTCTTTAGCTAATGCTTAATATTCTTAATTATTTTTTATGTGTATTCCGTGGAAAATACAAAAAAGATACGGCAGAATGTGTAATTCTGCCTATCTTTTTTGTATTTCTTCCTAAAAAATGTAATGTATCACTGTGTGTTTTCTCTAATAAATAAAATAAAAATAAATGCATGCAGTACAATGGTTGTAAAAGTATTCCAAACTAACTCATAGAGGGCAGGATCAACGACTTTATGGTGAATAACCATTATAATAAATAGTTACGCATAAGATAATGTTATAGTCTTTACAGGTAGACGCTATCACGGCGACATATATAATTATATAATAACGTTACCTATATAATATATATAACGAAGGAGGAGTATTTCGTTATTATCAGCCATATTTTAACTGCTGTGGGCGTACTATGGGTAGTGTTTGTTATTGCGCAATAGAAAAACCGTTTGCAGTTCAGATCACATTATAATTTACTATCAAATTAATCACATTAGCAATTCACACACTATAGGTACACGACACAACTATTCGAAACGCGAGACAGTTTCTAAACGTCTTCACTGCTTGACCGCCGCCCATGAAGTCTGCTTTGCTTCAGCCGGTCCGAGCGTTATCTTGTAGACTCTGTCAAGCGCCGCTAGGCGGTGCTGCCGTCCCGATTAGTCAACTCAGTAACGTATTTCCGGCTATACAACTCAGTAATGTCATAAGTCAATTCATAAAATTCAATAAAATGTTCATTTCAAATCAATAAAATTGTGTTACTTTCGAGTTTTGTATTAATTTATAATTCATCCATAGAATATAGACACATATTTAACAAGAATCGTTTAAGCTTATTCTGTCGGCAATTTATTGAACATTTTTAATAATTTGTGGTGCTATGCTTTACAACGTTCAGGTGAAGCACTTGCTTCATCTGGAGATCTTTTCTTTTTGTACTCTCCCTTTTTTGCCTTTCATCTTCAGTCTCTTAATCAAAGATATATTTTGATAAGTACCTAACTAATTAGGCCCAAAATGTACAAGCTTGGGACTGTCAATACCTATATTTAAGTCATTAAAATGTGGCTTGCATGATTCTTGTTGTTGAATTCTTCCTATGGTCCTGACTGCTCTTTTCTGAATTAAAAAAGCTTTTTGAGTATTGTAGTCATAACTTCCTCCCCAGAAAAGTAATACGTAATAGACTATTTTTAAATGTTTTATCTACCTCTCATATCGTAAAAAATATAAGATAATATATTTTACTAAACATTATGACAATGTTCACTTCATTTTGCTGCTGCTGTTTGTGCAAACTGGTCATTTGATTCGTGATTTAATTACTTTTGAGGTAAATATATTTTCCAATAATATTTAACTTACTTTATATTTAATTTATGTTAAGCTTATTATTATCATTATTATTTTTAGATCATGTAAAGTTCATCGTGCTACAGTCCCATTTTAGGTAACATACACTATAATCAAAACTCGTTAGCCAATGAAGAGCATGAGGGAATAAATTTACACGAGGTATATAACCAGTGATCGGATAATCGGGCGCTAATATACCTAAACTTCTCCCCACGAAAGAATAATAAGAATTATAATATGTATATAAGCGCCCGATTGTCCGATCACTGTATACACGGTGACATTTGAATCACAGTTTTGCTAGAACAAACGTTGTTCAGACCATAGTCTACTACCATTCATCAGCATCAAATATGTTATTAAAACAAACTAAACTAGGCGTTCTCAAATTAGTCGTACATATGTTGCTCAAACGTGTTCAAACATTAACCGTAACATCAAAGTAGTCATCGCGGTAGCGATATGATATGCATTCAAAATAGTTATGAGGAGTCCACGTGGACTACAAAGATATCCGGCCAATGCGGGCCGAAATGCAAATAAATCATTAGCTAATGACATGCAGTCGCGCGAAGTATCGCTCCGCCCATTTCTTTTTTTGACTGCCGCTCAAGCCACCCGGGCGGTAGTCAGTCACCGAAATCTCTCGAGCGAGTGACGCCTGTGCATTCGATGTACGTCACAGGCACACATCGCGCGTTTTTTGTGAAAATTACTTAACTATTCGAATGTGGAATGGTTGGATATGGTGCGTTTTGTAAATGCGCATGCATGCGCATGTGCAAATGTACTCTTGTAGTTAATGTTGTCTTGATGCACACGGACCTAACCCGAAATCCGCCCCTAACCCACCACTGACCCGGTTTTGTGGATGTTTTGTTTTTGTCTTGTTCCTGTAATATCCCAATAAATAAATTATACCGAATAATGTCATGTTAGATACAATAGGTACCTGCATCTAGTACCTACAAGAAATAATGAAAACCATGTCTCATAGTACCTACCGTAAGTTCACACCTAGAACAAAATGATAATACTAGACCCGGTCAGCCCATTCGCCGCGTCGTCAGGCGTCGTCGGTACGGTGCGGTGCGTCGCGTCGTTCAATCGTGCATAGCCAGAAAATACCTACCAGTTTGCCATACCAAGCCATAAAAATCTGTTTTAAAGTAGTCACTTATCACTATCAGTGATAAAATATCTACCGAAGTTAACTTTAAACTTTGGTAATTTCTAGTAAGACGTACAAAAATAAGTGCTAACTAAAATTTATTTATCGAGGTACATTTCCTTGTAGACAGTGCCGTTTCCCGTGCGTGAGCCGCGCGCCGCGCCGCAACTACTTTGAGACGCGAGCACCGCAGTGTCTGTGTTGTAGGGAGTAATGATAATCCCGACGTTTTTAACTTTGCCTTTTTTGTGTTTTTTCAAAACCGAATGACATTTTTTTTATTGGATGTTATAGATTGATAGTAGACCATGGTCTGAACAACGTTTTTTCTATCAAAACTGTGATTCAAATGTCACCGTGTATAACTGGTGAGCTTATAAATTATGAAGTAATAAATATTATAGATGTTACTGCTTATTTATAAGTTTTTTTTTTGCAGAATATTATCGTTGACGATAACCCAATCACGAATCCTTTTTATTACGCTCAAGATAGAGAAGCTTATGAGGACAGTCGTAAAGAAAAACCAGAAAGACAAGCATTGGAAATCTACTTACCATAGATTATGCACAGACAGAAGATCTACTTGTTGTCTGCAAATAGAATCGCTAACATGCTATTTTACTTTGATTTACCTAATTTTAATTTAGTTTATACTATATACTCATTGTTAATTTATTACATTAAGTATTTATGCACTTCCTAGCCTGAAACACAGGTTCGACCTACTTCAGGCAAATAAGCAACTGTGCTCTATTTTAATTATTAAGTTGTTTGATGTAAATGTGCCCCTTTTTATAAATAAACGATATTTTTTTTAAAGATGGCAACATTTTATTTGGCCATATTAGTTGGGGGATTACATCACACAAAAATGCTTGGCTCAACGCTGGTCCAGCTCCACAAGGGCGCATAAACTAATTTAATTTTAGCAATCGAAAATATTGTTGGAGCTGCTGAAGATTGCATAGATTATCTTTGAATTGTATAACTTCAATCTCGTAGTATTGTATAATTGCATAGCACATGTGTGAGCACTGTGACCATGTACCTTCTATGAAGCTACCATTTACTGAGTACGTCTTTCATTGACTTGAATGTGCCCTGGCGGCTGAGAGTATGTCATGCTCACTCAAATGTCTCGCTGGTGGTGGCGTGTGTGTTGGATCGTTAAATTCCCTTCAAAATGGTTGAGCTAAACGGTGCTGATCCATGCGTCATGTTCGTGAACGGGCGCCGTCAGTAGGGACTGGTCATCTCTTATCAGCCACGGCTTATTTTAATTTTTGAATTGTTTTTATCTTTTTATTACGGACGCTTTTTACGTGCACGTCTTTCTACATTGTTCTCACATGTATAATTTCAACATGAATGATGTAACCAATATTTTGTAACAATATTATGATTTAAAAGAGTGTCCGTGGAGTTTCTTTCCCGTTCTTCTCCATAGAAACCTACGCTTTGGAATGGGCAACAAGCTTCATATTTCTGACAGACTGATCCCTTGACAATTCAAAAGTGCCTGTAAATGGTTTAATTGAAATAAATGCTTTGAGTTTGAGTTTATAATTCACTCTTTAAATAATACCAATAGCCATGGATATGATGGCATCATTACCAAAGTGGTAAAACATGTTGCGCCATTAATAGGATTTAATGATTACCGTTATTAAACCTATTCATAAAAAAGATGATAGAAATATCATGGGTAATTATAGACCGATAGCACTTATTCCATTTTTTTCCAAAAATATAGAAAAGGTGATATATAATAGCCTTTCGTCATTTTTTTAAAAGCATGATCTCATAGTCAAAGAACAATTTGGATTTAGGAAAGGTAAATCCATTAATATGGCGATTTATGACGTGATCAAGAAAGTTGTTTCTAGTGTTGATGCTAGAATTCCAGTGGCAGCCTTGTTTATGGATATGTCTAAAGCATTCGATCATGTAGATCATGGTATACTGCTAAACGAATTAGAGCGTTGTGAGGTTAGATGAACTGCATTAAACCTATTATAATCTTATCTCTCTAATCGCACTCAAACCACAATGCTTGATAGGCTATGTGCAAGCTCGAAATTTGAAAGAACATACATGTCATGTCCTAGGAAAACTACTTATGGTGTTCCCCAAGGTAGCATTCTTGGCCCTCCATTATTTAACGTTTACATAAATTGTAGTATTATTAGTTAGTAAGTGGGAACATCACTAGGATTAGAAAACAAGAGATGGACAACACTAGCGAAGCAGGCAGACATGGCGTCGGATAAGGATCTAAGAACTTGTGGAATACTAATCTAAATAAACGATTGTGCAATAGTGTTCAATACATGTTTTATTAATAACATTATACATGGCGCAGCCGTAATTGTAACGTACGTACCATATTTTACGATAATCGCCGTACAGTTTGTAACTGTGTGCAAACATGGCCGCAGCGTCGTACAACCTGCCCGAAAAATTGTGTCTCGGAGGAGATTTGCCAAGCAATTGGAAAAGGTTTAAACAACAGCTAAGTATATATCTTATTGCCTCTGGGCTTGATGTTGAAAAGGAACAAAGAAAAATTGCAATTTTGTTAAATGTCATTGGCGACGAAGGAGTACAAATCTATAATAATTTTGATTTCAACAAGCTTATTGACGCTAACGGAAAAAAAAAGGTGGCGACATTTGATGACGTATTGAAGTCATTCGATGAATATTGCGAACCGAAGAAGAATATATTGTTTTCAAGATTTTTATTTTACAAGCGCTCTCAGCGACAGGGTGAGCCGTTTGATGTATATTTCACAGACTTGAAAAGTCTGGTTAGAAATTGCGAGTTCACAAATGAAAATGAAGCCATCCGAGATCGAGTGATTTTTGGCACTACCAATAAATCCGAACAGGAGAATTTGTTGAGCATGGGAGATGTGGACCTAGAAAAAACTGTAAAGAGGCTACGTCTCTCAGAGGTGACAAAGTCACAGGTTAAAGAAGTGCAATGTGCCTCAGCAGAAGTTGGGGACGTTCACAAGGTGCAGGTAAAAAATTCTACTATACAGTGCAAATGGTGTGGTGGCCAACATGAACGGGACATCAACAAATGCCCTGCAAGGGGAACAAAATGTACAAAATGTGGAAAATATAACCACTTTGCAAAAGTGTGCCGCACCAAAAAAGTGCAAGTTGTATCGGAGGAGAAAAATGACAAAGAACTTTATTGTGAATCGGTAGGTCAAATACATAATGCTAACTGTTGGGAGCAGAAACTAATAATTGAAAATGTCATAAATTGTACCTTCAAACTGGATACTGGTTCTGATGTTAACCTAATACCTATCTCATTGCTAGAGGATATTCAAAATAAAATTTCAAGAAATAAATTTAATGATATTAAACTTAGTAAATCAAAAGTCACGTTACAGGCATACAACAGATCAAAAATAAAAACTTATGGTACTGTTTTATTAGAAACAAAGTTGAAATCAAAAGTTTATTTATTGGATTTTATTGTTACTAGTTCTGGATATCAGCCAACATTAGGGAAGGATTCATGTTTGTTATTAGGCATTGTTGAAAGAAAGTTTATAAACAGTATTCAAAATAATCAATCAAATGATCAGATACTGATGGATAGGTTTAAAGATGTTTTCTCAGGCTCAGGTCAATTTCCTAAAAAATATAGAATTTTATTAAAAGAAAACTCTATTCCAGTGTCCAAACCTCCACATAGGGTTCCTTTAAAATTAAAAGATAAGTTAAAAGATGAGCTGGAAAGACTCTGTAAACTAAATGTGATATCCAAAGTTGAGGAGGCTACAGAATGGGTGAATAGAATTGTTATTGTGGAAAAAATTGATGGTTCTATCCGTTTATGTTTAGACCCCAAAGCTCTCAATGAGTGCATTCTTAAAAAGTATTATGAAATTCCAACTATCAATGATTTAAAGTCACAAATAGGTCATTCAAAATTCTTCTCTGTTTTAGATCTGAAAGAATCATTCTGGCAGATTCGATTGACTGATGATAGTAAGAAGTACTGTACATTCTCTACGATATATGGATCTTATTGTTTTAATGTCTTACCATTTGGACTTGGAATCTCAGCTGAAGTTTTTCAAGAAAACTGTCGAAATTGCTTTAGTGACATTGAAGGTTTGTTTATCTACATCGATGATTTCTTAATTCATGCTGAATCAAAAGAAAAACATGATGAGATACTCGAAAAAGTCCTCAACAGAGCACGTGAGTTGAATATCAAGTTTAACCCAAAGAAAATTCAATACTTACCTGATGTAGTTAAATATTTTGGACATGAAATTGTAGATGGACATTTAGTACCAGACAGAGATAAGATTAGGGCTATTTTAGAATATGACATGCCAAGTGATAAGCAAAGTCTTCAGAGATTTCTAGGTTTTGTTAATTATTATAGAGAGTACATCCCTAATATGTCTGAAATAACCAGTCCACTTAGGCAATTGTTAAAGAAAAATATAGAATTTGTTTGGAATATTGGTTATACAACATGTGTCAATAATATTAAGAATATTTTAATAAGTTCACCAGTGCTTGTAAATTTTGATCCCAAAAAACAAATTGTAATTCAGACTGACAGTTCTAAGGATGCGATTGGTTGTGTCCTAATGCAAAATGGTCATCCAATTTCATATGCCTCAAAAAGTTTATCCACTTGTGAATCTGAATATGGGCAGATTGACAAGGAATTCTTGGCAATACTTTTTGCCTGCAAAAAGTTTCACTACTATGTATATGGAAGGCATGTAATAATGCAAACTGATCATCAACCATTGGTGGCGGTTATGAGAAAGGAAATTAATTCCATTGGTTCACAACGTTTAAGAAAAATAAAAATGAAATTAAACATTTATGATTTGGATGTTCAATACACTCCAGGTTCTAAGATGCACGTAGCTGATGCCTTAAGTCGTGCTTCAAGCAAGGCTGACAATGTAGAATTGGATAGTTCTCTTACTAAAACTGTACACACTATCAATGTCAGTGAAGAAGTACAAAGTCTCATTATGTCAGAAACTGAAAATGATTCAGTCCTTCAGCAATTAATATTATACTATAAAAATGGATGGCCTAAATGCAAAAATAAAGTAGCTGACACTGTGAAATTTTATTATAATTGTAAAGATAACATTACATATGAAAATGGAATTGTTTATTTAGATTATAAGATTATAGTGCCATTAGTATTAAGAAATAGAGTAATTAAAAAAGTTCATTCAAGTCATTTTGGGATAAATAAGACAATTGCTAGAGCAAAATCTTTATTTTATTGGCCGAATCTTGAGACTGATTTTATTAATATTATATCAAAATGTGAGACATGTGAAAAATATAGTGCGAAAAAACCAAAAGAACCTATGTTGCTTGATGAGATACCATCATTACCATTTCAAAAAATTGCTTGTGATTTTCTACAGTGGAATAGCAAAACTTATTTAATTGTAACTGACTATTACTCTAAGTGGTTTGACTTAATCCATGTAAATTCATTAACTGCATTAACTGTGATTAATCTATTGAAACATATTTTTTCAATTCATGGTATACCAAGGATCTTAAGGGCTGATAATATGCCATTCAACTCTTTTGAATTCCAGAATTTTGCAAGACTTTGGAATATAAAAGTAATTACTTCAAGCCCAAAATATCCTAGGTCCAATGGTTTTGTTGAAAGATTTGTTGGAATTGCTAAAAAATTGCTAAATAAATCAACTGAAAGTGGGGTTGACTTTCAAGAAGTATTGCTAGAGTATCGAAATACCCCAGTACTAGGTTCACAATACACACCATCACAGTTACTATTTAGCAGATTGACAAGAACCAAACTACCTATTCATGATGTACTTTTAAAACCAAAGTTGGTAACAAATTTTAATGAAACTCAAAATAAAGTAAATATGTATAACAAAAGAAACTTTGATAAGACTGCCAAATGTAACAAACACACTTTTTATTCTGGCCAAGACGTAGTTTACTTAAGAGATAATATTTGGGTTCCAGCAAACGTTATAAATATACACTCATCTCCGAGGTCTCTGATTTTAAAAGATGTTAATGGGCAAATAATTAGAAGGAATACATTGCATGTAAAACCTTCATTTCATAAAGATGTAAATGTTCAACAAAAACATAATTTGGAATTGTTAAACAATGATGAACAATTACAATCAGAAGAAAATGTATCTATGGAAGGAAGGAATAGTGATGGTCAAGAAATAGTTGTAGTGGAAGATGCTCAAGAGCAAGTACCAGATTTTCAGTTGAGACCTAAGAGAAACATAGTTCCTCCAAAACATTTAGCAGATTATGTTTGTTGAAATTTGTTATAATTATAAGGGGAAGATGTAGTATTATTAGTTAGTAAGTGGGAACATCACTAGGATTAGAAAACAAGAGATGGACAACACTAGCGAAGCAGGCAGACATGGCGTCGGATAAGGATCTAAGAACTTGTGGAATACTAATCTAAATAAACGATTGTGCAATAGTGTTCAATACATGTTTTATTAATAACATTATACATAAATGATATGCCTAAGGTCAGTAAGCACCAGATGGTCTTATTTGCTGATGACAGCACTATTTTATTCTCTAATAATGACATTAATATTCTTGAAAATGACACAAATGACTATCTTAAAAATATTATAAATTGGTTAGTTAATAATAATCTAAAAATGTCTCTGGCATCTGTCAATGTCACTACGAAAAAAAAATTATGCTCTAAATTTTTTTACATAAAAAAGACAATTTCACAGCCCAAATTCAATGAAATAAATATAAACAATAATACCAGATGCAAGAAAATATGATAAACGTTAAAAAAACGGACAATAAAAACAATATTATACAATGTGAGTACTTATGTAAATTATGCAGACAAGAGCCAGAGCACGACTACAGGCACACCCACCATCTCCGGACTTATCGCTCAGCTCCGCCTCGCAGCCATCGGTACGCGCCTCAACCGTGAGCGCCGTGTCACCGGTCGCTGCAGTTGCGTCGAGCTCGAGCGACGAGCTTTTCTCCCCACCGTCGTCACCTACACCACTACAACGGTGAGGAAGAGGACGGCCACCAGCGGGCTTGGGACCTCGAGGCCAACAGGCCCCGAAGAGGGTCCCCGCTGCCGGTGGAAATGTGTCGCGCATGCGATGGACCCAGTCCATGAATGAAAACGTGATGCACGCATATTATGGGGCTACTGAGGGAGGAATTAACCTTACAGCGTACCGAGGTTGGATGCTCTCTCTGTTTCAGGTGCTCGAACCTGCCGTCAATGTCTCCGCCCAACGATTGTCGGATCAGGTGCGCGTCATTCAAAATAATCGTAGATTGAATAACGCTACACTTGATCGGCTACGCTCGGAAATGCAGAATAGCTCTGCTAGTAACCCTCCCCCGTCCCAGACTGTCGTGCATGCGCCCGCCGAAGTACCACCGCGGGCAAACCAACATGATGAGGAGGTGGACGCCAGGGCTATATCTGCAGATAACCTATGCAATGTGGAATTAAGGAGTGCACTGGAGGATGCGATCCGTGAGTACCGGTTCACATCACCTGACCTTAGACCCCGTTTACCCATGAATAAAAGAAACAGACTACTGGTGTGTGCCCTGGATGCGCTGTTACCAAATTTTATCGAAAGTAGCGCAGACACATAGGATACTCATCGGGAAGCTTATCTGCTTCAGAGAGGGCAATACACGCCCAAGGGTGATGCGCTTTGTGAGACGGGCGTTCTCAGGAACTAGTATTGTAATGCATCACCTCAAACACCATGTAGCTGTCCTCTTCTAAGTCGCATAGATAGTGTAAGGTATTTGGGTGTTCAAATAGATGACTCATTATCATTTTATAGCCATATAGACTTGCTTACCTCCCGACTGCGCAAATTGATATTTATTTTTAAGAATCTCCGCCATGTGGCCGACACACAGGTGCTTAGACAAGTATATCTAGCCCTCTGCCAGTCAATTGCACAGTACTGTATAGTTGCCTGGGGTGGGGCAGCAAAAACACATTTGCTAAAACTGGAACGTGCTCAAAGAGCGATCCTTAAAGTAGGTTGGTTCTTTCCTTATCAATTTCCTACCACCGAACTTTATAAAACCTGTAAGGTCCTCTCTATTCGGAAATTGTTCATTCTAAATTTAATTCTAACAGTCCACTCCCGCAATGCCTATAATCCCGAAAAGTTCGAAGCCTTGAGACGGAAGCATACAGTATGTTCGTCCATTCCTGTTCATTCAAAGCTAGCTCAACGATTCTTTTACTTCCTTGGTCCTTATGTATACAACAAAGTTAATACAATCTTACATATGTACTCAATGGTTAAATATAAATGCAAAACTACTGTAACGAACTGGCTGATGGACATGGATTATGAAAGCACAGAAAGTATCATTCAAACCATTAAATAATTTTGTTCGTACTTCCCACTCATTTCTACTAATAAGCACAAATTCTCATATAGCACTTACATGCACATACACATAACACCGTCACACATTCACGCACTACACTTCACACGCATTCCTACAATAAAATCACCTTACATTATACTTCACAAATAGAAATTAGAAAAATAAATATTTATTGTCCAGGTAATACAGTAAGCAGGTGCAACCACCTTTATATTTAGCTCTCCATCCAAACTGTTTGCTAATAGTGATGTGAACAATAATGCCGTTAAATATGATAAATGTTTAAAGGGGTGTGAGCCTGGAGATCTGTCATACAGGTCCCGAACCTAGTTCAGACTCCAGCTCTCACAAAGGTTCTGGCATAAGGCAAAATTTAATAAACACACTACTGTAACAATGTACCTTTTTGAGAGAAATAAACTATAAACTACTATTAAACTATTAGTCCTCGAGAATATGTTTCCTGTGTCACAGAGCGCATCGACTTCCTGAAGCAGAAAGTTTATGCATGGGCAAACCGTATCCGTCGTTATAGGCGAAGAGTGGATCGGTACACTCAGAACCGCATGTTCCAGAGCGATGAAAGGTGGGTATACAGAGCATGGGAGCGGCCCATTCCCAATCAAGGTGTGACTGACACGCGCCCGCCAGATAATGATGTCATGAGTGCTTTTTGGCGAAGCATTTGGTCGGTGCCCGTCAGTCACACTGATGGTGATTTGCATTAGTCCTCTGGATGTGGCCCGTGCAGTCCGTCCGTTGCCTAACTGGAAATCTCCAGGACCGGACGGATTGCACAATTTCTGGATTAAATGGCTACAAAGGTCACACGCCTGCTTAGCCTCGCAATTCCAGTCATCTGTAGAGACTGGGTCACTACCACAGCAGCAGCAGGTGGGTAACTCCTGTCGTGAAGAATAGTGATTCTTCACGACAGGAGTTACCCACCTGCTCCATAAATCGGTGCAGTCATGCATGTAAAGCGAGGGGGGATTATGGAATCCGTGGGAACCCAACTCTCGGATTCCATATACCTTAGATCCCTCTCCTCAACCGAAACCTACAAGTATTTGGGTATGTCGGAAGCATTAGGCATCAATGTTGCTGACATGAAACAATCGTTGAGGGAGCGCTTCTTTGGCCGCCTGAATAAAGTGTTAAATAGTCTTTTATCAGGCGGAAACAAGGTGCGTGCCTTCAACGATTGGGTCATGCCGGTTTTGATGTATTCTTTTGGCATACTCAAATGGACTCAGACGAAACTTGACGCTCTGGATAGGAAGGTCCGTATATTGTTGACGGCAAATCGAATGCATCACCCACGAAAATCAGTGATGAGACTGTACATCCCGTGGAAGTGTGGGGGTCGAGGTTTCTTAAATGCTAAAACCCTCCACAACCCCGAGATCTGCAGTCTCAGGGAATATTTCCTTCAAAATGACGTGGAGATGCACCGAGATGTGGTCGCAGTGGACAAAGGCCTCACCCCGCTCTCCTTGGCGAAAGAGAACTGGCGCAAACCTGTAGTACTTGATACTAATGATCGTAAGGAAGTATGGCAAGGCAAAGAGCTTCACGGACGCTTTTTCCGGGCCCTACATGGGCCTGATGTTGACTTTTTAGCATCTGTATCCTGGCTGCGTTTCGGCGACCTCTTAGGGGAAACCGAAGGTTTTGTCTGTGCGATTATGGATGAAGTTATCATGATGAATAATTATCGGAAATACATTGTCAAGGACAGTAGGGTTGACATCTGTCGGGCATGCCACCGTCCCGGTGAATCAATCCGACACATTGTTACCGGTTGTTCTCGGCTTGCTAACGGCGAGTACTTGCACAGACACAATCTAGTGGCTAGGATTATCCACCAGCAACTTGCCATGCAGTACAACCTTGTGGAGTCCGAAGTACCATACTACAGGTATGTGCCCGACCCAGTTCTCGAGAATGGTCACGCCACATTGTACTGGGATCGATCTATTATCACTGACAGGACTATTGTAGCCAATAAGCCTGATATTGTGGTAATAGATCGACGAGAGCGCCGTGCAATGATTGTTGATATCGCTGTCCCTCATGACGAGAATCCCGTGAAAGCTGAGAACGATAAAAAAATCAAGTACACGTTCACTTAGCACACGAGGTTGTCGACATATGGGACGTGGACTCTGCAATCATTGTACCGATAATCGTTTCGGTTAATGGCATAATAGTGGAGAGCCTCGATCAACACCTCAGGAGGCTCTCATTGCGCGGCTGGGTTAAGGGCTTGATTCAGAAAGCAGTACTTCTGGACACGGCACGCATAGTGAGGAGGTTCCTTTCTCTAAAGCCCTGACCACCGGCAGCTTGGACCCTGTTCCTGATGCCGACGGGCCACTATTTTTTAAATTTTTAAATGTTTTTTTTTTTGTATTTTTTATAAAAATATTTAAAAATGTAAACAGATATGTATTAAAAATTAAATAAAGATCTAAAAATAAATCTTAATAAAACTAAAATAATGACATTTAATCAAAGAACAAATAAACCAAAACTGAATATAAAATATGGTAACGTAGCAATCTCTGAAAGTGACATCACAAAATTTCTGGGCCTTTACATAGATAGTCGTCTGACTTGGAAACATCATATCGACGCTTTGTCAAAGAAGCTTAGTCAATTTGCGTATGCTCTGTACAAATTATCAAAAACGGTTAACCGCATTACATTACAAATAGCTTACAATGCTTATGTGGCTTCTGGCTAGGTATGGAATCATTTTCTGGGGCAACTCCACTGACATTGAGACATTGCTTTTAAAGCTCAGAAAAAATGCTTGCGATCGTTTACATAATTACAATTGATTGATAGTTGTAAACCATTATTTAAGGAACTCAGTTTGCTCACTCTACCGTCTATGTACATATATAAAATGGGAGTGTTTGTCCGCTGTAACCTGCATTTATTTGAAATTAGGTATTAGGTAATTAGGTAGTTATCAAAATACCATTAATGTTACCTCTCATAAAACCGCATTTTTCGGCAAAAGTGTGCTAGGTATGGCCCCAAAAATATATAACAGTATACCAGCAGCTATTAGAAATAAAGAGTGTAAGGGATCCTTTAAGAGGTCCTTGTTTATGTTATGACGGTATTACTACAGAAGTTCTTAAATTCGTTAGTAATATTATAGCTTCACCTTTAAGTCACATTATGAACAGTAGTATTACTTCGGGTGTTTTCCCTAATAGTCTAAAAAGAGTTATAATAAAACCTATACATAAAAAAGATAACAAAGAGGAAATGTTGAACTATAGACCCATAGCATTAATCCCTATATTATCTAAAGTATTTGAGAAAATAATTTACGAATCATTATACACATTTTTAAGCAAACATAATATATTATGCAACGAACAAATGGGTTTTCGAAAAAATAGAAATATTAATATGGCAATATATAATTTTTTATTCAACATAATGCCAAGTGTAGATAATAAGACTCCTGTATGCGCTATCTATACTGACATGACCAAAGCTTTTGACTACGTAAACCATGACGTCCTTTTGGAAAAACTAGATAACTACGGTATAAGGGGAAATGTCCTAGACTTAATAAGCTCCTATCTTACAGGACGAACTCAACACACAGAAATGTCCAGAATATGCCTTGACACTAAATGTGAGCTGAGATATACATCAGCCGGTAGGGAAGTAAAATACGGTGTGCCACAGGGAAGTGTCTTGGGACCTCCTCTATTTCTCCTATATATTAATGACTTGCCACGGCAGACGCGACAACCCATGGTATTATTTGCAGACGATAGTACAGCGATAGTTAAGTGTACCGATAAAGAAAATTATGAAAGGGAAATTAATAACACCTTAGAAACAATTGTACATTGGCTTGATTCAAATCACTTAATAATAAATCTAAAAAAGACAAGAGTAATGCATTTCTACCAAAGGATACACGCTGATGATATTAATGTTAGTTATAATGGTCAAAAAGTAGATACAACTTGCGTAGCAAAATTTTTAGGCATCCTGATTGACAACAACTTGACATGGAAACCGCATGCCGATGACATTTGTAAAATATTAAACAAATCAGCCTACGTACTGTATAACCTATCACACAAAGTTAGTAATGATACACTTCTACTAGCTTACCATGGGCTGGTTGCATCAGTGTTAAGATTTGGGATCATATTTTGGGGTAACTGTAGTGAGAGGGAGGAGATTTATAAGGCCCAGAAACGGTGTATTAGATCTATGTCAAACCTTAAAAGCACAGATAGTTGTGAACCGGTGTTTCGGTCTCTGAGGATACTGACTTTTCCATGTTTGTACATATTAGAGGTAGCAATTTTTGTAAAATCCAATCTATGTCTATTTCCGTCACTGGCCAATATAAGAACACGCAATGGCCCCTTGAGATCCCAATACAAGAACCTACTACATTCGGGTAACTATAAAACAGCTCTGTTAAGGAAAAGCATTATGACAATGGGACCTGTCATTTATAATAAAATACCTCATGGTTTTAAGGATTTTTCTTTGAACATTTTTAAATCTAAGGTCACTGCACTACTTTTAAGCAAATGCTATTACTCAGTAAAAGACTTTTTAAATGATACGACTATATCCTGTTTATGATTAATTGCATTGACCATGTAAGACTTATTGTACCTCATTATTAATTGACATTACTTTAATTTTTTGTTTTGTTGACATTGTTTAGTTTATATACATATTTTAATTTAGGTAATGATTTGCAATAATTAGCTATAATTTCTATTTTATTTGTTGACATTGATTGGTTTGCATTAATATTTTTAGTCTATGTAATAATTTGCACACCGTAAGGTAGACTGTAGCCGATCTCATTAATTTATGTTTATCATCTTATACCTGTACCTACACTCTTAGCAAATAAAGTTCTGATTCTGATTCTGATTCTGATTTAGATTCCTTTTAGATAGATGTTACTACTCAATCACTGAGTTTACTACTGATAAACAGAGGTATGACAATTCCGACTTGCTAATTAAACACTCATGATTTATTTATTGGTTAAGTGTGAATGTGTTTAAATATCTAAAATTGAAATGACCGGTTTACCTGACATATTTTAAATTGGATTTTTTTATTTTCTTATAGTAATTGTTGTTAATTTTAATTTTGTACGCCATATATTGGCAAAACATAGTGCACATATTTTAGACAATATACTATCTGTAACCATACCTATGTTTAACAAAATAAATGATTGATTGATTGATATTTAGTAACAAGGCTAGGTCGCGGGTAAGGTCCTAAACACTGAGTTCTGTTCTGAGCACTCGCACACTACGAGGGAAGGTAGGGTACCATCCTTGGTAGCACGTGGCAGACGTGGGGGCCTGTCAGCACAGGCTAGTGGCGGCAACACGTGGCGGTAGGCCGCGGAGGCCTGTCAGCACAGGCTCGCGGCAGTAGCTTGCGGCGGTAGGCCGTGGAGGCCTGTCAGCACAGGCTCGTGGCGGTAGCACGTGGAGATAGCTTGCAGCGGTAGGCCGCAGGTAGGTCAGGCCTTAGATAGCCCTCGCTAGCATGCGTAGGTAGCGTGCAGGATAGAGTAAGGGGTCCTGCCCTCAGCCCGTACGAAGAACCCTGGAAGGCGCGTTAGAAAGCGCATGTTAGATGCCGTGCGAGTAGCAGCAGGCCGCATGCGATGTGCCAGCTTCTTCCCCTTTTCTGCTACCAAGGTACGGTATGGGAAGGAGAGTAGGCGGTAGCTTAACACATCGCAGCGGACAGATGCTGAAATTAGGTTATGTATGTGAGCAAGCGTGCACAAATCTTTTTTTATTAATAAGGGTAACAGACAGTCAGACCATAAAATTGAGATTGAATGTGTTTTTAAGAACCCCGAACCATGTGCTTTAAAATAAATATAATATTTTGTTATTAGTTGTATAAATTGGATTGTTAGTCACGTGCTCTGAGCACGTGACTAACAATCCAATTTATACAACCGCGCACAAAAATCATTTCCTCTACATTATTTAACGTTATGTTTGCAATAATTGTTTAATGAGTGTGCGTACAGTTTCACCGCGTAATTACTAGGCGCACATAAAAGTGGAGCGGTGACTCACATTCGTCACGGACGTAATTACAGTACGCCACGATTGTACTTTGTGTGTTCCGAACACGGTTAAATTCACGTGGAAAAACTGAAAATGAAAAGCAGAAAAGAAAACTTGTTGTTATTAACAGTTTTCTTTTCTAAAAGTTTATTTTGGAAATATCGTTTTATCGTCGTGTGTTATTGATAGTGTGTGTACTAAGTCTGACATTGAGGCGTCCATCAGATATCATTCCCCGCAGCGCTCGCAAATCTTGGCGGTTCGCAAACAGCGGTTATCCCCCGCTCAGCGCTTATCTGCCCTCATTATAGCCGGCGATAAAAGAAAAATATTTGCTCCCAATATTTTTAATAAGTTTACATTTAATTTTGATTCTGTGTTGAAAGAATTAATTTAAATCCATGTCAAGCTCGTTCGCTGAAGCACAATATACACTGTGGCTGAAGGCTTGCAAGGTTACTACGCATATTTATAGGCAATGATCGTGTGCTTACTGAAGTATAAATACAAGGTGTAAAAAGTCCCATCACAGGCAGCCAGCTTTATTTTTAGTGCGTAAATCGCTGTTTTAATCGCAGCGCGCAATATAACGCAGGAAAATATTGTGCTTTTGCCTGCATGCAACGGTACAAGAGTTGTGGTGGTATTTAAAGTTAAATTATAACAATTAAAACTGAACTTGTTTCCGTGAAAGAAAGTAATAAATTGTTGGAAATTTGACCTTCAATATCTCCGTAGCCAGAAGGTTGCCAGGTATGGTCTAGTACAAAAAAAATATCACAATGACGGGGAGTGCAAATGACTTTCGGCTTCGGTAAGTGTTTTTTTACACCCGTTATAGTTATACAAAAAGCGTTTAATAAATAACTGAATAAAGATTCAAATACAGAAATCTCTTGGTATTTATACATTTGTTGTGTGTTGTGGCAATTAACGAGATTGGCCTAAACAAAATGAGCAGGACCCTGATGTCTTTTATCTTTTAAAACTCGGAATAATTTGCCATCCCTTTATTCTCGCTATAAATTTTATTATCTCTGGTACAAAACAACAAGAGAAAAAAATTTTTTTGCAGACTTTTGTTCACTTTTTAGTGCAGCGTATCGTGTATATTGTCTATCGTTGCTCATAACGACTGAACTATGTTCCATATAAACATACAACGGGCGATAACACTACATAAAAGTTATTGTGATCAATATTTAAGTGCAGCCCGTCCAAAAAGTCACTCTGATATTAACCAGTGTACGAAGAGCTGTGTGTTGTTGGACTCTGTGGCGGCGTGCGCTGCGCGGGTACAGCTCTACGCTGACCAGGCACCGATCACGATCGCTCTTCGTCAAGACGCGACGTGACACGCGAATAGCCCAGCGTCACTCTCCATGTATTGATGACATTGTATCTCGTATCGCCGGTGGCACAACATTGGAATATTGAAATATTCATCCAATAAATATATGATTTATCGGCACGGAGCAGTCAAGTGCGGCCAAATTATTTATATTGAACTATAATAATATGTTGCCACTTATTGCGCATGATAGATTAGCCATACGTCAAGTGACAAAAATGTCTCGGATTTATTAAATATTTGAGAAAATTCTGAACAGATGTTTAGTGGAAGTTTATAATATTGTTATTCACTTTGAGTATTTTGTTTTTATAATTATTTAAGTCAAAATATTTATTGTTTTGATGAATTCATGTATATTATTGTACATTGTTTTGAAAAAAAACACTCATATCTACTTATAGCGCCATATATCACACACTGTCTGAGAAAATATTATTTTATCGGAAAACGATTGTCCAAATAAAATAGTGGGATTATCTGCAGCGTCCAAACAAGCTCGTGCATCTAGTCTGTGCAAGATATATGAACTGCCAGATAAAACAAATATTTGTTCTCCTATATGACATAGACAGTGACTGTTTGTAATGTAATAATAGGTCTTTACCTATGAAATTGCCGTTTTGTATGAATAATTTTAAACGAATTTTTTTCATGTATTTTTTATTTGTATTAATCGAAGTAATCCCATGCAATCAATGCATCTTTGCCAACGCAGTGGCAGTTTATTGATGCCCTTCTTAAAGAAATCAGCTGGACGGGAGGCAACAAATTCTTCAAAGGCATTTTGTACTGCCTCTCGGGTATTGAATTTTTTTCCCGCCAAGAAGTTATCCAAATTCTGGAAAAAGTAGTAGTCTGTAGGCGCAAGGTCTGGTGAGTAGGGCGGATGACGGAGAGTTTCCAACCCCAGTTCTTGCAACTTGGAGACCGTCTGCTGTGCAGTATGAGGTCGCGCGTTGTCGTGCAGGAGCAGCGGAGACGAGCGATTGACCAATGCTGGTTGGAGATGTGCCAGCTTCTCCATCATTGTGTTCAGTTCTTCACAGTACACATCTGCAGTAATACTCATCCCGTTTGGTAAGAAGCTGTGATGAATCACACCGGCGCTAGACCACCAAACAGTGACCATCACTTTTCTAGGGGTAAGTTTTCGTTTAGGGCATTGTTTAGGTGCTGAACCAGGATCCAACCAACTAGCTGAGCGCTTGCGGTTATCAAACAGAATCCATTTTTCATCGCAGGTAACAATGCGGTTCAAAATTCCTTCATTTGTGTGTCTGTTGAGCAGTGCAAGGCACGTCTCGACACGTACTTCGCGTTGGCGATCATTGAGTTCGTGGGGCACCCATTTGTCAAGCTTTTTACCTTGCCAATTTGACGCAAATGGACCAATATTGTTTTGAAAGAAAGAAAGAAGAAGAAAGAAAGAAAGAAAATACGTTTTGACGCTAACGTCGAAAGCTGCTGCTAATTCAGCCGTAGATTGTGTATCATCAGCTTCCACAATCGCCTTTAATTCGTCATTGTCGACCAAAGTCTTCGGACGACCGCGAGGTTCATTTTTCAGGTCGAAATTTCCAGAACGGAAGCGAGCAAACCAATAACAGGTGGTGCGTTGGTTTGTAGTGTTAGCTCCGTAAACGTCGTTGATGTTGCGTGCCGCTTGTGCCGCGTTGCTGCCACGACGGTACTCATAATCCATAATTACTCGAATTTTTAACGTATCCATGATGACGAAAAAGATTGAAATGCGATGAAAATGTAACATTAATCAATAAACAAATGACTACTTTTGGAAAAAAAAAACATGTTTTTAAAATAAAATTAATTTGAAATTAGAATTCTTAGCCAAACAAAAATTATTTTGATTTGAAATGGCCAGTACTGCAGAACGGCAATTTCATAGGTATATACCTAATATACAAAATAACACCTTTTTACTAAATTCATATGAAAGTATATGCGGTACATACAACAAAAACACTTTTTTTTTTAATTTGTCTGTCCGTCTGTTTGTTCCGGCTAATCTCCGAAATCTTTCACTTCTTCAAAACGTTCACTGCCATCTATACAAATAAATAAAATGAATTTATAGATATTTACGTGGATGAAGTCGCGGGTAACAGATAGTTATATTTATAAAGAATTATTCTGGCTAATAATTCTTCTGGCGTGCTGGTTCGAAATCCTTAGCCCGACAAACGTAATGAACAATTTTAGTTAAAAAAAAAACAGAAATGGCACGGGTCTGAGATTTTTCCGATAACTGATGATAATGGCGGCCTTTATTATATTAAGACCGTAATACTTAATTACTTTCATTTCGTGAATCTATCCTTTTTGGTAATCTTAGTGTTATTCACACAAAAGGCAGCAAAAATAGTGCCGCTTTACGGCATAATTCATCGGTCCAGCAAATACGAGGCGTCCTGGTTTCGGAACTGGTAAAAAGAGAAAAAGAACTGGTAATAACTGGAATATTCCGGTCAGAGCCGGAATATTCCAGTTATTACCATTATAGAGTTTTTATTTGAGCATGCCTCGTTAATGTGGCCTCGCCAGATTGTTCCCATACAAACTTTCTGTTTCGACTCATTGCGGTATCGCCTCACTCGCCTCGCTCTCACATTAATATTTTTGAACCCTTTTATTTTTTTTTATTTTTTTTGGGTGGGAAATTATCAAATAACTTCTCCCGCTCTGGGTGGAGCGGGAGGGCGTGTCAGACTCTTACTGACTAAAACCCACCCGTGTTCCTTCCGTTGCCTGTACATTGCCAGGGGCCACGGTATCCCTTTCGGACTTTCCCGCAACCCCGGCAATATTTTTGAACCCTCACTTTCTGATTACTCATTGTTCGAGTGCATGCGAAGATCGATTCCGTGGGACCATTCTGTGGAAACGAGAAATTGTTTGAAAAAGCAAGTTTTTATTGAAGCTGGCGAATTACTTCTTAATCTCATTAAACTGTGACAGTTTCACAATTCAGCGATCTAAAAAATAAGTATTTATTCGCATCAACAGTACAGCTATTAACAATACATAGTTGTTAGACTTAAATATAGTACAGTTAGACTTTAGTTGTCGCAACTAGTACCCTTGCTAAGTTATCGGGATAACTTGTATTAAGGGCACCAGTCCCTACCCTTGTTTCATATTTAAGGCGATACAATATTAAAATAAAAGCAATTAATATTTTCGACTAACTTAACATTCAAGTTAAATTAAAACCTAAAAATAAATTGAAAATAAAATAAAATGGGAACTACGGAGAAACCAATATACAATTGTAAACATGAATGTGATGATGGGGTGTGTTAGTGAAGAGTGTGAAGTGTGTTTATTGTGTATGTGTTACAAAGTAGCAGTTTACTAATACTTATCTCCAGAAAGAAGAAGCCGTTCTGTGTCTGTATAATTTTGTTCCAGTAGCCAATTTGTGACAGTTTTTTTTAGAGTGATGCTAGGAAGTGAGTAAAATTTTAATATTTTATTTAGTCTGTTATATAAATGTGGGCCTAAGAAGCAATTAAACCTCTTAGTGAAAGCTAGCCTACATCTTTGAGGTTGACAGACCACGTCTTTACGTCTTATGGTGACAATGACGTAAGGGGTTCGAAGGTGTTGTGAGACTACAGTATGGTAGATGAAGAGCTGCCTCACGGTGAGCACTCCACAACTTTTGTATAGCTTGTCAGTTGGAAATAGTATAGGACGGAAGGTGCTCACCTTTAAAACGGCTCTCTGGGCTCTTTCTAACTTAAGAAGTATGGTTTTAGGCGCCCCTCCCCAGGCAGAGATACAATACGTTAATAGGGATTGGCAAAGAGCAAGGTAAACTCTCTTGACAATCCCTCCCTCAGCGACATGGCGAAGCGTTTTAAAAACGTAAATCAGTTTCCTGATTCTTGAGGTCAAAAGGTCTATGTGCGAAGAGAAGGTGAGGCCGTTATCCAGTGTTACACCTAGATATTTTGTTGTGCGAGCTCCTTTCAACTCGGGACAATTGCACGCATCGGACTCAGAAGAACGGCAAGAATGTGCCACAAGTGAAAGAGAGTCAAGGTCGGATGCCGATGGCGTTAAGTCCGCCTCTGGACTTCAGTTTTAGTTGTTATAATGACAGATGAAATGATATGAAATTATTTTATTTTATATAAATTATAGGTTTGTACAAAAAATATTTAAAAAATCGATGATATTTTAAATATAGATGGTCGGCGTTTCCTATCTGACTTCTCTGAGAAGAAAGGCCGAAACAAACTCAGAGTTCAGTCTCTTTTAAAGTCCAGACATAATCTTGGTGAAGACCATGTAGATTGGTGTTTGTAATGGTCTTTTGAGGAAAGAACCACACAGATTGAGTGGACCTGTCCAATCAGTGCACGCATTTGTCAGTAATCGTGCAGCTCAACTCAGAATTTAAGGAGCTCTTAAAATTCGACGAACTATTTTATTAATTATTTATTATTTCAAGCATTTGTGTGCTTGAAGTATTAAATAATGAATAAATAAATAACGGAAAAAAGGCCATACTTTTTAATTAAACATTAATCAGCGCACAGTTACGTAATTAAAGCGGAATCCCACAAATTGCACGAAACAATGAATAATAAATGTATATCAGAATTCATAAGCTGTCGTAATTATCTGTGGGCGACGCAATAATTGGTTCAAACATGATGTTGACGTTTGTCGGGCTGTTGGCAGTTGGAAGGACCACCATGGCGGGTGGAAGGACCAGTGTGGCGGGTGGAAGGCCCTAACTTTATTAAGTCCAAATAAAATAATGAAAAGTTAGTTTTAATTTTACACTCGCGTCATAAATTAAATTATGAAGTTGGTTCCGAACAAAGAGTTGTAATTAGCGTTGTATCAATATTGGAGTGAAAATACTGAGAGTAAACTGTGGAGAGTAAATACAGAGTTATTGGTGGTGGTCGTCGGCGGCGCTCACAGTAGTATAGCGACGTGAAGGCACAGGTCTGGGTACACTGTGGAGGATTCGGTTAGTATTCAAACATTTTACGTGATTCATCAGCCGCACATTATTTAGTTCCTAATAGTTTGCGTTAAACTAAAACAGGCTTATTTATAAAAAAATCCAACTGTTTCGCTAAATAATGAGTTAGCTCTTAATCAATGATTAACTCTTTTTTCATTTATAAAGGTTAGTTAGCAAGTAATTAGTTGCAAAGTGAAATTGATACGAAATTATGCGATCGGCACAGATTATAATCAAACTAGTCAACTGAGGAACATAATTTGTACAAATATGAATACGTTGTCAAAAACCACGATCTTTGTATCTGTCCTAGACAGATTTAAAAAAATTCAACGAAACAGAATAAAGTAAGCCTCTGTACATTTGTGTGCTTGAAGTATTAAATACATACATAAATAAATAAAGATAAACATTATGTTTATTTCATTGCGTTTGCAAAGGTAGCAATTTAAAGAATACGATCCAATAACTGGAGTAAACTTTAATTTAGTTGCTTTGATTTTATCGTAAGAAAAAGTCTGCTCTTATTAATAAACTGTTATCAATTTCCATAAGATAGACCTGAGGGACACGGAAAAGGAAGCAAATCTTATAAAAAAAGGAAAGAAAAGATCATTTTAAGCTCTCACACAATATGCAGTAAATAACGTAACCGCTTATTGTGCGTAGCTTGCTACGCTGTCAGGCCCAGCTACGGAGCTACGTGTCCGCTACGCGCTACGAGCTACGAGCGCCATCTAATAGACGTCCCCTAAGGTTTGGTTTGTATTTGATATCGACACGTCCGAACACAGCTGTATCTTTAGGATTATTTCCAACAAATTTGCGAACACAGAATGACTTCTAAAAAAAAATTAGTTTTAACCATTTATGTACCTGACTGGAATAATAAACGAGGCATCCTTTAAAGTTTTATTGGTCTATTTGTGTTTTTAGGGTTCCGTAACTCAAAAGGAAAAAACGGAACCCTTATAGGATTACTTTGTTGTCCGTCTGTCCGTCTGTCTGTCTGTCAGTCTATTGATCCTCATAAGAAATAGGATCGATGGGCATCAAAAAAAGTATTTGTGAAAACTGCCCATTTTATTGCAGACTGTAATTTTTTTTCAAAATCTGTGAATGCAAATTAAAATGTCTCAAAAAGTTAAGGACAGTCTCCTAAGACTGTTTTACTGTAGCTACAATGGTTCTGGTAGCTCCCCTGACGTCTCAAAAATCCACCCTTTATCGATGTATAGGAAAGAGAACATGTTTTTCAACTACTAAGTTTAGTTTGTTTTTGGGATAAATTCATCCCAACCACGGAACCCTTCATAGTGCGTGGTCCAACACGCACTTGGCTAATTTTTTTATAGAAGTTCACTGCATATTCGTAAAGTATAGGTAGTTACATTGAAGATTAAAGTATTCATATGATTTTCCCTTTCATACGAGTGAAGGCTCAGCATTGAAAGAAAATACATTTATTTAGTACAGACTAAAAGACACAAGTAAAAAGAAATAAAGTTAAAAGAAAGAATACAAAATAAAAAGTGTAAAGTGCGTTGTAAGATACTAGCAGGAATGTGTGCCTCGCGGCTGCGCCAAATAGGCCCAGTTCAGCAAAAATGCCAGACAACTAGTTCCTGACGCTGGTTTTCAACTGGACCTGAAGTGTGAGGTGGCGGATGTAAATCAGTTTTATACTGCAATGTATGTATACTTAAATAAAATAAATTTGTTTAAGATAATAATAATAATGAATATTGGGAATTTCATAGCCTGATAATGTATAAAAAGTATTCCCATATTATTTTATACTTAGTCTATATTGTCTCACTGCTGGGCTAACTCCTCCTCAAGTCATTTCAGGAACTCTTTTCCAGCGCCACCTCGAACCAACCCTCACAGTACGCGTCCATTTTCTTAACTCATTTAAAATATTCAATCGACATTATTTAAAAGATTTTTTTATTATTAGTAGGCTTGCGTTTTAAAGAGAAGTCAAAGAAAACAGCTGTATTGTATAAGTATATCTTCATTCACTAAAGTGTAAACTTCGGCGCGTCTGCTTTGAAGCACTATATCTACTACAGACTGTTCACGACAGTTATTGTACAGGATGAGGACACAATTTTAAATTGGAGTAGTCGAGCATAAGCACCGCCTGTGCTTGCGGCTCACTCACATAAACATTAAATATAAACAAAACAAACGTTCCTGAAAGTTTGCACAATATGCACAACGCTGCATGTTTTTAGTATTAAAATGTTATTCATTTTACTTAGAAAAGAAACATAAACATCGGTATTGTTCAGTCTCGTACTCGGTAGAATAGAAAAAAATACTCTTTATTATACACACCTTATGAATAACTGTTATAAAAGTAGAAATTTTACAATGGTGACACAATGGGCGATCTTATTGCTAAAAGTAATCTTTTAAAGACCTTTGGATGGATTTACAGGGAGAAGGTGAGACAATTCTGCAAGTTGTGGTGTACAATTTAAATATACAATAAATATAATTTACACATACATAATTAAAGAAAATCACGACACTGTCGTACTTGTGTCGTCGCTCTTCTTAAATTGAATTTGCCGTGTTATCGATAGAGGCTACCTCGAGGACGCCTACTACTGGGGTGTACTCTTTATAGTAGAACTTTTTATGTCATAATATTATTTTTCATAACAGCGCATAGCATAAACTTAATTTCGCAGACGTTTGGCAAACACTCATTTATCATTCGTTCAAAACTCATAACATTAACTTTGCCAAATTTAATTATGCGGCTGCATAGTGTGCGTTTTATATAAGATTTAAATTTCGTTTCATTCAGTAATTGAAGTATCTGGGAAGGTATTTTATTGTAACATTTTAAACAGTACCCCATGAAACATGGGTCCACTTTAGCCAGCCTGAAACCCGGTTGAACTATTTCTAGTGATATAATTGTGTCCTACACCTTTTTTACCAAAAAGATGTAGATTTTTCCTTAAGTACATGATGTGTTCATAGATACTCGTATATTGACAAGGTACCGTCATGATGTTAATATCTTTAAACAGTTCCCTTAGAGAGTCGCACACGCTGAGGCCAAATATGGCTCATTAATGACAAACAATGATAATTTTTCACACGCCATTATGTTCATAAGTTTCTTCTTTACTTTAAACAGCTCTATTTGCAAATCAAATCCAAATTTAAATAAAATCTTTGATAAGTTACCTCCATATGGCCTGACCAAGATTATGTCTGGACTTTAAAAAAGACTGACCTCTGAGTTTGTTTCAGCCTTTCTCAGAGCAGTCAGATAGGAAACGCTGAACTCATCTAGCTACTTTTTAATTATTTTTTTAATATGGCGTGTAAAAGTGATTCCATTATCCTATTTACAGAATAAACAATTTTACTTCATTTCATTTCATTTCTTGGTTGCCATGTGTTGAAGTAAAAAGTTCGTTCCGTTTTATAACGCGACAGATATGAGTTTTCATAGTAATTTATTTGGCCGCTAAACACGACAGATGTAGATTTTCAAACAAACACTGCCGGACAGGCACGCGCATGTATTCAGCCAGTACAGCAATTTCGATTTATCTCGAAGAAGGTTGTCAAAATAATGCTCTAGTTTCCAAGTATGTTTGAGAAAATATAGTTTTTAAAATGTTTGTCTGTTTGTCTATACACAATCACAAGTGTAGATCCAAGGGAGGGGACATAGGGGCATGCCCCCCCAGATAGTTCAAGTAAAACAAGAAGCTGAGACTGAGAGATTAACACCTACTATACCATTTTGATAATCACATCCTAAGTTATAAAACCTAAAATATCACACAATCAACCATATTGAATACCTACCTATGAGATCATCAGATTTTAGTTTTTTTCTAACTGGTTAACAATATACAAGCGGTCTGACAGGCAGATTCTTATGCGTTTTAATGGGAAGAGGTAATAATGGCGCCGACAACATTATCTTCGAACTTTATCATCTTTTTCAGGGTTCCGTACGTCCAAATGAAAAAAAACGAGCGAGCCTTACAGTAGTTGCATATGATGTGTAACATCTGACATGTCACCTTGGTGATAAGCAACATTAACATTAGTAACTGGGCGACCAAGCTCTGCTCTGGTGAAAAAAGAAAATGCTCATTAAATAGTATAGGATAATTCATACTAATTCCATATACCAGATGACATTTTTTACCGTCTCGAAAAAAATTGGATATAATATGGAACAGAGCCAAAGGTACTTTAAATTTATTTTTTCAGTAACCAAGAATGAAAATGATCTATCGATAAATACCACACATTTAAAGTAACCTTTTCATACTAGAACAATAAAAAACAGAAAGAAGAAAGACAGCACTCCATGTAATTTGAGTGTCGCACTTAGACTTCGCGTACATTCGTAATAAAAATAATAGTCTCAAAAGATAGATCTCGGTCAAATTAAAATAAAAGGTCATCACAGCATATTTTTTTAATATTGGGTTTCACCAGAAATACGTTGTTTAAAAAGCAAGTGCTTCGTATAAACAGACCCCATGACAGTAAACCAAAGAGTTTATTATGCAGTAAACCAACGAGTAAACAGTATATGTTCTAAGATGGCGGAAATGAATGGTTCCAATAATGACTACTGAAGGGAAAAGTGGCACTAGTATCTGAGTTTGTATATTAAGCTATTAAGCTCTCTACACATTGGACCTCTAGAAGAGCGTTATGTCCTATTCTACTCTATACACTTTTATGCAAAGCAAGCAGACATAATTACGTTAGGATTGACAAAATGTCTTTTGTTATTTCTACTAATGTGAACGTCCTCCTTACTAAAATTATAAAGTCAAATAATTTATTTCAATTAGGCACAATAAAGGCACTCTTGAACGTCAACATTTACAGAAAAATAATAATTGATTCTAGTCGCCCCTTCCAAAAGGTAGTTTTCGTATGGAGAAGAATGGGCAAGAAACTCCACCGTTACTCTTTTAAAATGTTTTCACAATATCTTGTATACATCAATTATGTAATTATATGTGAAGACGATGCACCTAGAATAAGATTACTATACCACGTTAGGTAAATGCGAAAGTGAGTTTATTTGTTTGTTTGTTACGCTTTCACGCTAAAACGGCTGAATGTATTTGGATGGCCCACAGATAAACCATGCCCAGGGCCATAAATGCTACTTTATCTAGTATAATATAAAGGCAAATCAATTAAAACAACGCTTTTGTTTGAAGAAAACCAAAAATGCGATCTAGGGATACGTCCAAAAAATACTTTGTACGATGGTTTGTTGCCTTGCAACTGCAAACCAACGAGCTATCGCTTTGCGTCGTGGATCGTACACCATACACGGCCGGACAGGCTCCGACGCATAAAGCTTCCCAAGACCCAAGATCAAGATCCCTAGATAAAATTAGCTATGTCTGGAAACATGGAAAACGATGAAAAAGGTCGTGAGGCAAGATCTAGAGACGTTGGTTGACATCGCCCGACGTTTCAAGCAACTAGTGCCACGGGACATTTGTCCAGTGAATACGTGGGCTTTATCACTGACAATACTTGTCAGTGGGCTTAGTGAAGCATTTACAAATATTTTCAATATTAGGTACCTACCTACTAGGTATTTTAAAATGTTTTGCCTGTACCTAATATTTTTATATATCAATGCAAGGTTCAAAGGCTACATATTCCATCATGTTGTCTTACTATATTGGTTGGCTTATTCCTATCTATTATGCATTAAGCAAAAATAAAACATTTATTTGGTAATTGAATAAATATTTTTTATTATATTACATTTTAATCTTAGAAAAACTTTTCGAATTACTGAGTAGCCGGCGCGGTCGTCATGCTTGTCATCGGCACCACCATACGATGATCATCACACATACTAGCATCAACTGTAATCAATCGCATTGTTAGACTCGATTATCTCTGCACACCTGGATTACCTATAATCCCCGTATTCTGTACTTCACCACAAAACAAATAAAACTAGTAGGTAAAAAAACTAATCCACAACTACATATTTACAACGACACATCAAGACAAAACGAGTAGTGACATGTAAAATACGACGGTGACATTTCTGATTTGAAGTTGACATCAATAGATTTTAATGTTGCCATGGAAGCAACATTAAAATACGTATATATACATATGTCGGAGTTGGTTGTCACACAACAGAGTTTGTTATGATTTGTTTTTCTTATTATTAATTTAAGTGATTTTTACTATCAATTATTCACTAATAAATCGGAACATAATTTAATAAGTACTCGGTATACGTACTAATTGATTTTTGGCAACTTATTTCGATAATTGTAACAGATAGTTTTGTTCAAAACAATTGTTGACATGTTACTTTAATTTTATAAGGATTAACTTTGTGAATTCACCATTGTTTACGACAATAAAATTATTCTTGTATTATTTTATTACTTTATAATGTAAGTCTTATTAGATTTAGTACATTTTAGTGTTTTGTATCAAGTAAACACGTGACGTACTTCCGTGCGCCATCGGACAGAGTTGTCGTGGAGGGATTGCAAAGTGGGGGCATCGTCTAATAAAAGAGCGTGCACTCGTTATGCGAGTGACGACAGTGAAACTGTCGGTTTACTTGTGTCGCTAAGTACTGAATTCTTAGCGACACAAGTAAACCGACAGTTTTGTCGGGAGCAGAGGGGCTCTGTATTGAGTCGAATCCGAAGATCGACTGACTCGCATAACGAGTGCACGCTCTTTTATAAAAGCCTTGTGATTCTTTATACAGACTTGTTTATCCCAATAAAATGGGAACTCCAAACCCTGACGATATACCTCTCGGCACTCCTGATCCTACATCAGAAGTGGGATTAGGTTTAGCCCAGGAATCACTAGGTGTTGGTGATCCATGGCGAGTAATGTTAGAGCTTCAGAACCATAATATGGCTCAGTTAATTGAAGCGATTAAGACGCACTCCGCTCCGTCTACTGTAATACGCTTGCCCGATTTTGACCCAGACCTACCTGATTCCAATGCTCAATCTTGGAGTACAACCGTTGATATTTGCCGGAATCGGAAAAGCCTCTCCAAGGAGAGAAGGAGAGAAACCCCTGGTGGAACGCTGAACTTAGTAAACTCAGAGATGCGCTACGTAAGCAATTTAACAGAGCCAAAAATACTAGACTTCCGGACGACTGGGAGATATACAAAGAAACCCAATATG
This sequence comes from Xanthia icteritia, assembly GCA_949128155.2. Lineage (NCBI taxonomy): Eukaryota > Metazoa > Arthropoda > Insecta > Lepidoptera > Noctuidae > Xanthia > Xanthia icteritia. Next base: position 20,537,588 of record OX421951.2, on the reverse strand, counting down.
TATACAAAAAGCAGATTAGAACCGCCAGAAGGACAGCATGGCGTAAGTTCTGTGAATCCATCGAGACTAACAATGAAGCCGCAAGGGTAAGGAAGATCCTGTCAACCGATCAGGACCGAACCCTCGGCGCGCTTAAAAAACCCGACAACTCATACACACTGACTGACCGTGAAACCAGTAAGTTATACCCAAACCTGGCAAAACCGACTACACGCAACCCAAGGCTTATAGGCCCATAAGCCTCACATCCTTCCTACTGAAAACCCTTGAGAGACTCTGTGACAGGCACATCCGAGATGGACCTCTCCGGGTAAAACCACTACACAAACAACAGCATGCGTACTCCACAGGCAAATCAACGGAATCAGCGCTCCACAGCGTGGTTTCCAAAATTGAATGTGCAGTGGATCACAAGTGCTCGGCACTGGCTGCCTTCATTGACATCGAGGGCGCCTTTGACAAAACCACGTTCAACAGCATAAACACGGCCCTCGACAGACACAGCATAGACTCGACACTGAATGGCTGGATCACCAACATGCTCAAACTAAGGGCTGTACAAGTCACAGTAAATGACACTACGAGAGCCATCGTTGCGAAGAGATGCCTGCAAGGGGGAGTCCTCTCGCCTCTCCTATGGAACCTGGTAGTAGACAGCCTCATCAAAATACTCAACGACAAAGGTTATTTCACCGTAGGCTACGCTGACGACATAACCATAATAATTAACGGGACCCACGAAAACACACTATGCAACCTCATGCGTCATGCCCTGAAAATAGTAGAGGAATGGTGCAACAAGCACCAACTCTCAGTAAACCCTACAAAAACCGAACTGGTTCTCTTTACGAAGAAGAGGAAACTGACAACACTACAACTGCCACGATTCTTCGGAACAACCCTAAGCCTCTCAACTGAAACCAAATACCTGGGCATCTATCTGGACAAACAACTGAACTGGGCAAAACACACGAACTATATCACTACAAAAGCCAGCATATCCCTGTGGCAGTGCAAACGACTGCTTGGCCAGAATTGGGGAATCAGCCCCAAGGTCACCCACTGGTTATACACCACAGTCATCCGACCGATTATCACATACGGCTCACTGGTCTGGTGGCCCAGGACAGACCGGTGCACAGCCCAAAAAGATCTCGAAAAACTACAGCGGTTTGCTTGCGTCGCAATCACTGGTAGTATGAGAACTGCACCCACCGCCGCCCTACAGGCAATGCTGGGACTGCCACCTCTGCACCTCATCGTGCGGGAGGAGGCGGCCCTGGCCACCTTTAGGCTCCATTTAACAGGAACCCTACGCAACGACTCCAGAGTTAAGCACATACGCATTAAGGAGGATGCGATCAAACGTGAGCCAATGATGGCATCACCCTGCGACAAAGCCCCGAAAACACACCACTTTCAAAGGCACTACAATATAACACTTACAGAAGAATAGTGTGACTACTCAGGCCCAAAAGAGACGAGAGTTTACACCGACGGATCAAAGACCGACTCAGGTACCGGACTCGGAGTTTTCTCACATGACCTCAACATAAATATATCCAGACCGCTGGGAATGTTCAACACCGCTTATCAGGCGGAGTGTGTGGGCATCATACAAGCGGTCCACGCCCTAGAAGCCAGGAGGGTTACGGACACCCACATACGCATACTCTCCGACAGCGCCTCAGTTCTCCAATCCTTACGGAAGAAATATACTACCTCGAAGCTAACACTAGAATGTCACGATGCACTAGAACAAATAACGGTATCTAGCCGCAACACGGTGACACTGCAATGGATAAAAGGACACAGCGGATCGCTAGGTAACGACGCGGCTGACGAACTTGCTAGACGTGGATCCAGCACGGCAGTCTGCGGACCCGAGCCTATCGTACCCATCCCCTTCAACCAAATACGCAGGTGGCTGCAGAAGTTCACCCACACACAAGCGGAACGCTGGTTTACCTCGACACCAGGTTGCAGGCAGTCAAAGGAGGCTATGCCATCTTTGGACAGCAGGCTGACCAGGCGTTTGCTACGCCTGGACAGGAACGGCTTGCGCCTGGTGACGGGGACCATCACGGGACACTGTTCGCTAAACAAGCACTTCCACACAATAGGCATAGCGGACAGTCCTCTGTGCAGGGCGTGCGTGGAGGCTGAGGAGACCGTTGCGCACGTGCTCTTCGAATGTACGGGCGTCACCCTGATTAGAACAGAAACCCTCGGGTTACCCAGATCATACACAGACGTTCTAAACAGACTAGGAGACTTAATCGGATCCCCCCTTTATAGCAGAACTTTTTATGTCATAATATTATTTTGCATAACAGCGCATAGCATAAACTTCATTTCGCAGAAAATCGTTTGGCATACACTCATTTATAATACATCAAAAACGCATAATTTTGTAAGTCAGAATCATCTTTAGGCATAAATTTCATATCCATAATAATTAAAAAGTAGAACCATCATATTGCAGAAAGTTCACTGTCAGAATCGTCTTTTGGCATAAACTTCATATCCATAATAATTAAAAAGTAGAACCATCATATTGCAGAAAGTTCACTGTCAGAATAGTCTTTTGGCATACATACATTTCATATCGATAATCAATCATTAAAAGGTAGAACTATCATATCTCAGAAAGTTTACAGTTAGAATCATCTTTTGGCATACTTTTCATATCCATAATAATTGAAAGACTCATCTATCACATGAAAATTCACGGAAAATTCATAGTTCATGCATGGTGTAAGCTTATTTGCATGCAAACAAGCTTACACCATGCATGCATCAAGCATGTAGCATGCAAATATGCAAAAAAGCACACACCATGCATATATGCATCAAACATGTAGAATGCAAACATGCAAAAAAGCACACACCATGCATGCAGCATGCAAGCAAGCATGCAGCATGCAAGCAAACATGCAGCATGCAAGCAAGCATGCAGCATGCAAGCAAGCATGCAACATGCAGCAGGCATGGTTTCTGTCACGGCTCCGGCGCTGCGGGGCTCCGGCGATCCCACGCAAGCTTCTCGTCGCAGATGGTTGTAACGCTCACCACAGCAGCTTCGGCTTGCTGGCCGGCAAAGCCGGCCAGCCTCAGCCGCGGCGGCGAGCGTTAAAACCACCTGCTCCTCAGCTCGCGGGCCGCCTCGCCCCTCCGCGCCTACGCGGGCTTAAATTACACTCTAGGGGTAGGGCAGACAAGACTACGTGCAGTCGGTTTTGCAGCGATTCGGTTCTGTCACTTCACTAACTTTTGTAGTACAACTTATTGACTTTTTAAGACAATATTTTAATTTTAATTTAAGGTTAAGAATATGATTACATTTTATAGAAATGACAATAATTATGCCTAATAAAATTATTCCAAATGAAATTCTGCCATCTTCTTAATATGCCAAGTGAAATTATTCTAAATAATCGTCGCTCTAAATAAACGTTATGTGAAACGAAAATATGCGAAATTAAGCTTTGCCAAAAGTAAATTATGCCAAATAAAATTCTGCCATCTTAAAAGTATGCCTTTGTAAATTCGGACATATAAACATTCGGCCAAACAATAATTATATTAAATGATTTTTATGCCATATATATATTCGTTTAAAGAAGATTATGCCAAGTGTGTTATGCCAAATAAATTTCGGAGCATCAAAATTCTGCCAGATAGAGGGAACCCGACTTAATCAACTTCTGGAGGGAGGTGGGCTGGTTGGAATAACCACCAAACGGCCGCTATGGCCCACGCACAATGGTCCACCTGACGGACTAAGTGCGGAAACCAAACCCACTAACATAGAAGCCTCTCCAAGGTAGCACTCTTATTATTGCCCTCACTAAAGCCTTAAAGGGCAGTGCTAACATATGGCTTTCCCAAGTATCGTATGCAGGCATGACCTGGATAGGCTTTAAGAGTCTCTTCCTCTCTCGTTATGACGTTTCGGAAACTGTTGCCGCTACCCTCATTAATCTTCATAATAATCAACCAAAAGAAGGAGAATCTTTAGCCGCATATGCTGCCAGTCGACAGGTCACTTCACTGACATCTAAATGGAATAGTCTCAGTGTCAAACACATTGTTGATTCTACAGTCTCAGCCCATGTCTCCAAATTTGATTTCCGTGCTTCGATGAGCACGGAAATCAAATTCAGCATTTACTACCGAAGTACCTACTAGGCATAAACTTCAACAAGAACTGAGTGTCTTGTCCCATGTTAAGAGAAAGTCCCAGATTTCCTCTGACCAGCACGATTCTTCTCAACCTAAGCGGTTTAAACCAGGTACAATAGTATGTCACTTTTGTGGTATATTGGGGCATAAATCTACAAACTGTCGCAAGAAGTCCTTGAATCATTGTCCAGAGCCGGATTTTCTTTAAATCTTAGCAAATGCTCTTTCCTAAAGCGTAGAGTAGAATATCTTGGGTACGAAATCACTTTTGGGGAACTTCACCCAAATCCTCGAAAAATAGAAGCTTTAGTTAACTTAAAATATCCTAAAACTATTCATCAATTGAGACAGTTCATTGGTCTTGCATCGTATTTTAGAAAATTTGTGGCGAACTTTTCACAGATCATGAAACCTTTGTTCTTCTTAACTACTAGTAAACGGACTTTTAAGTGGACTGATGAACATGAGAAAATACGGCAAAAAGTAATTTCAATTCTTACTAATGAGCCAGTTTTAATGATTTATAACCCTGAGTTTCCCATTGAATTACATACTGATGCTAGCGCTGATGGACCGTTGTAACTGACTGTAATTCCCTTAAAGCCTCGCGCAGTAAGGCTGATTTAACTCCCCGAGTACAGGTGGGCTTTTCTGCAAGCTTATGATTTTGACATTATGTATAGAGAAGGCAGATATATGAACCACTTAGACTTTCTTTCAAGAAACCCCCTTCCACAGTCAATCAACAAAGCAGAACAGAAACGTGTTGATATTACAACTGTCTAATAGTTGGCTTTTAGCTGAACAACAGCGTGATTCTGAGATTTTAGCAATTGTTTCTAATTTGAAAAATAACTCTCTACCCCCTGATTTTGCCCAAAGTTATGAATTACGATCGGGAACCTTGTACCGTAAAGTACAACGCAATGGACAAACCCGTTGTTTACCTATTGTCCCAAGAGCTTTTAGATGGTCTGTTATAAACCACATCCATGAAGCAATCATGCATTTAGGTTGGGATAAAACACTTGAAAAGGTTTATGAGCATTACTGGTTTGATAAAATGGCCAGATATGTTAGAAAATTCGTAGATAACTGTATCACGTGTAAAGTTTCAAAATCTAACTCTGGTAAAATTCAAGCAGAGTTACATCTTGTACCCAAAGTCAGTATACCTTGGCACATAGTGCATATAGATGTTACGGGAAAACTTAGTGGAAAGAGTGATCTCAAGGAATACATAATTATTTTAATTGATTCTTTTACAAAGTATGTTTTACTGTATCATACTACCCAGATTGACGCATCAAATTGCATTAAAGCTTTTAAATACAGTGTCTCGTTATTTGGAGCACCTTCTCGGGTTATAGCTGACCAAGGTCGTTGTTTTGCTAGCAGAAACTTTAAAGATTTTTGTGACTCCCACAATATTGCTTTGCATTTAATAGCTACCGGTGCATGTAGGGCTAATAGGCAGGTTGAATGCATAATGAGAACATTAAAAAGTATGCTTACCGCCGTTGAAACCAGTGATCGATCATGGCAAGATGCCATTGAAGACATTCAAATTGCCCATTGCACAATTATTAATCGGGTTACTAAATCTAGTCCTTTAGACTTATTGATTGGACGAGTTGCTAGACCTCTAGGTTTGATGACTGTTGACAGTGAGGAGATAGAAGTAAATCTATCTCGTGTAAGGAAACAAGCAGCCCTGGGTATAACTAAAAATGCCGTATGCGATAAAGCCCGATATGATAAGACTAAAGCTGTTTTGAAAAAGTTTCAAGTTGGAGACTTTGTACTTATTGCTAATGAGGAACGAAACCAAACTAAATTAGATCCTAAATTTAAAGGTCCCTATAAAATTTTAGAACTATTGATGATAGATATTTGTTAAAATCTTTGAGTACCAATAGAATTTACAAATATGCCCATGATCGTGTACGAAAAATGCCTGAATGTCCAGTCACTGTTAATGATGATGTCAATTAAAAAAAAATTCAAAATTCAAAATATTTTTATTTCATATAAACCTACATGGGCACTTATGAAACGTCAGAAGCTAGGTGCACGGTTCCAATTGGTTGTTTCCTATGGAGAAGAGCCGGCAAGAAACTCCACGGTTACTCTTTTAAAAATAATGGGCTTTTACAATATTTACAAATAACAGTGTTATTAGGTATGGGAGGACAGTGTAGGTCTTTCAACAAGTACCAGGTACTTAACAGAATAATGATGGTGAACAAATCTACAGTCCACTAGGCCTACAGCGTTCTCACATTCACAAAATTGAGAAGAATCTATATAAAGATAAATAAATTAATAAAAATAAAAACGTATTTTAAACGAAATGACGTGATTGCTATTACGGCTGTATCAAATCTCAATAATTATCATGTCCACAAAAGCCACTAATAAAGAGTTGAAATAAAATTTTAGGTATATAATGTCAAATAATAGGGTGATTAATAGATGTCAAAGAAGAATGTAAAAATAAAAATAAAAAATGTATACATGGTAATTTGGGAGCAGTTAATAGATTCTTACATAATTTGCCGTTAATCAGGTACCAGGGAAGCCACATGTGCAGAAGGAATTATTGCCAAGCTTCCTTGTCTTCAACATAGTCTTTAATTTTATAATATGCTTTCTTAATAAGGACGCGTTTGATGTGGGTTTTGAACTTCCCATCGCTAAGTTCTGTAACCGACTTAGGCAACTTGTTATAAAAGCGGATACTGTTTATAAGAAATGACTTGCTTGTTTTAGTTAATCTAAATTTGGGTATCACAATTTCATGTCTATTACGTGTATTTATATTATGAAAATCGCTTCTTATTTTGAAAAGTCCTAAGTTTTTGCGAACATACAAAATACTTTCTAAGATATAAAGAGAAGGCAGAGTCAGTATATCAACTTCTTTGAATTTGTTTCTAAGGGACTCGCGAGGACCCATTTTATATATAGCGCGGATAGCCCTCTTTTGTAAAATGAAAACTGAATCTACATCAGCTGCCGATCCCCACAGCAAAACTCCATAAGACATAATACTGTGGAAATAAGCAAAGTAAACTAACCTAGCTGTGGCTATATCAGTCAACTGCCTTATTTTTCTTACTGCATATGCAGCTGAACTTAATCTACCTGAAAGAGTTCTAATGTGGGCGCCCCATTGCAATTTTGAATCTAAAGTAATACCTAAAAATATAGTTTCTGTTATTGCATCTAATTTTTTGCCATCAAGTTTTAGATTTAGACCGACTTGAGGTACATTTGGTAATGAGAACCTAATACATTTAGTTTTGTTCGCATTTAGTAAAAGATTATTAGCTGCGAACCATTTCGAAAGAACAGCTAGACTATCGTTGACATGTAAGACATCTGTATCTTTTCTATCTATTTTAAAAATTAGAGAAGTGTCGTCAGCAAATAGAATTATATCCGATAAGTTAGCCATCATGTAAGGAAGGTCATTTATATAGACTAGAAATAAGAAAGGGCCAAGAATTGAACCTTGAGGCACGCCCATTTTAACTAGAGACCCCGAGGACGTCGCCCCATTAACATTTACTTTTTGTTGCCTGTTTGATAGATAGGCAAGAACAAGGTCAGCAACTTGTCCACGAATTCCGTAGTGGTGTAATTTACAGATCAGTGTATTGTGGTCAACGCAATCAAACGCTTTTGAGAGGTCACAGAAAATGCCAATTGCATCCTGGGACTTCTCCCAGGATTCCAAAATGTGACTGATGAGTTTCACTCCTGCGTCAGTCGTCGATCTACCTTTCGTGAAACCAAACTGGTGACTATGTAAAATCCCATTAGAGTTAAAATGTGACAACATCTGGTCCAGCATGATTTTTTCATATATTTTACTCAAAGCTGGTAGCACAGATATAGGTCTATAATTAGAGGGATCACTCTTACTACCCGATTTGAAAATTGGTACTACTTTACTATGTTTCATTAAATCAGGAAACGTACCGCTATCTAAACATTGATTAAATATGCCTGTTAAGACAGGGGCAATTGTTTCAATGATATCTACAAGAACCTTAACGGAAATCCCCCATAAGTCTTCAGTGTTTTTTATGTTAAGACTTTTGAATGCTTTTTTAATTGTGACAATAGAAATGGGTTGGAATTCAAAACTTGGAATGTCCTTACTGAAGTTTTCTTTTAGAAGAGATTCGGCTAGTATAGATGATGAGGAGAGAGATTTCGTAACCTCTATTGGGATGTTAGTAAAGAAATTTTCTAATGTCTCAGCAACTTTAAACTTATCTGAGATGGTTTCATTATCAATTTTTAAAGACAATTCATTTTGATCTCGCTGTTTCGTGTTTCCAGTTTCTTTGTTAATTACCTGCCACACAGCTTTTATTTTATTGTTAGACATACTAATTTTGTTACTTAATAAATTTGATTTAGCTTGGGCGCAGACTCTTTTAAATATCTTTGAATAGTTTCTTACATAGTTATGAACAGCTTCATCAGAAGTCAATGATTTTTCGTTATATAAATTATATAAAATATCTCTGCTTTTTCTGATCCCAGCAGTGGCCCATTCATTAAATTTTGGTTTAGTATTTATTGTTACTTTTTTTACAGGACATGCTTTATTGAATTCTTGGCATACTGTAGAAAATAATGTACCGTAATTTATATTGGGGTCTTGTGAATCAAAACTAGCTGTTGAAAGATTGCTAAGAACATTATTATTAAACATTTTCAATTTATTTTTAGTCAGAGGTCTTAACTGAATAGTTTTATTTAAACGTAACTTTTTATCTGATTCAAAGGATATAAGTTGACCTGTTTGATCAGACCTGACGCCACTAATTAGGAACGAGTCTTTTATTTTACAATTAGTAAATACATTATCTATGCATGTAGCTGAGGTTGCTGTTATTCTAGTTGCTACATTAAATATACTTTTTAAATTAAAAGATTTGAACAGTGAGATGAGCTTACATTTTTCAGGAAAAGGATGGTGGGAGAGGAGTATGAGGGATTTAAAAAAGACGCTGCTAAATATGTTCAAAATGATTAAAAACCAGCAAGAATAATGGGTCCTGTATGTATGTCAAGGCGATGTTTCAGTGGCAAAGCTATGTATTGTTCAAAATTAACAGAAGAAGTTCGACCAGAAATTTTGTGTGCTACTGGTTCGACGAGATGGTATGCGACTTAAAAGCCACAATATACGCGTCATTTTTCACAGATTATTTAACCAAATTATTAAATGATGACACCAAGGATGTTGTCATAGTCACAGATGACTGTACAGCCCAAACCAAACACAATGTTGTATCGAATGCGTTGTTGCGATTGGCTACGACGAAGAACATGATAATATTTGGAGAAAGCCATACACAGATGGAGGTAGATTAGGTTCACTCTGTGATTGAGAGGAAGTTGAAGAATCGGGAAATCTTTTTACCCTCACAATACGCCACTATTACAAAGGAGGCCAGAAGTATACCATGTCCTTACGAAGTTATTACACCTGTTTACATATTTTTTAAAGATTTCAGTTTTAAAGCTTACCAGATCTATGAATCAATAAGACCTGTTCGTGGGGCGGGTGATCACTGTGTTGTTGATATAAGAGCATTGAGGTATAATCCAAATGGCACAACAGACTATAAGCTTCGCTTTGCAGATGACTTTATTCTTTTGCCTAGAAGACCAAAGAAAGTATCATCTTCATTTTAAAATTTTGATTGCCTTCATTTAAGAATAAAAAGTGTTAAGATTATGAAAAATATAGAATAAAATTACGTTTTAAGTACAAATCATTTAGCAGACTTGAATGCTGTGATTTTAATGAGAACCAAGGAGACTTCATTTTTGTTGTGCTTAATATTGTCTTGTTATAATAATAAGTGATTACTTTCTTTTTTTTTTTTTATTAATGATAAGTTGACATCTTTTCTAAGGAAATGTTTATGGTTTAGAAGTTTGTTTTTTGTTATTTTGTCATAATAAATTCAATATTTTAAGAAAAAATTGATTTCAAATCCGCGTACCTACTAAAAGTATACTACTTTTTCTGATATTTATCACGACAAAACCGCGTAAATAACTTTACACGTAATCTACACAAGCTATTGGTATATTGACGCTATTTTCTTATAAAATAAGTTGCAAAAAAACAGTAAACAAGTTCAGTCGGAAAAATATATTTGAATGGCCAAGATATTTAATTTTTTCTTCTTCTTGTAAAATCGTGAAAACACCGATACGCGGTATTTACAAACTGCTCTTACGCGGTCTTGCACGCTCACCGACGATATAATCCTCTAATTTGTAATAATTATGCTTGTTTACAAAGTGTACTTTTAATATGAGTTTTAAATTTTCTTTCATTTAATTGCAAAATATCACAAGGTATTTTGTTGTAACATTTAACACAGTATGTACTTTAGATAATCTGAAAAATGGTTGATCTATTTTATCTTTATTTCTAGTATTAAAATTATGTCTATCAAATATTTTATTAAAAAGATGTCGATTTTTTCTAACATACGTAATATTTTCATAAATGAACTGGCAAGGTACCGTCATAATATTAATCCTTTTAAATAGTTCCCTGAGAGATTCGCGGTGACGTAGATTATGAATGGCTCTGACAGCTCTCTTTTGCAAAGATAAAAGATGGATTCAATGTCAGCAGCCCGACCCCACAGTAAAATTCCATACGACATAATGCTGTGGAAGTAACTAAAATAGACCAATCGCGCGGTTTCTACGTCTGTTAACCGTCTTATCTTTATAACAGCATAAGCGGCTGAGCTTAGCCGCCCCGCAAGAGATGTTATGTGGGGTCCCCATTGTAATTTCTCGTCTAACGTGATTCCCAGGAAAACAGTTTGATTAATAAATTCCAGTTTTTCTCCGTTCAATATGATGTCACATTCGCTACTTCTAACATTAGGTAATTTAAATCTAATGCATTTGGTTTTTTTTTTATTTAGTACCAAATTATTTACCGTAAACCAATGTTGGACCTGAAGAATAGAGCTATTCACGTCGTCAAGATTTTGTGACCGTCTATTGATTTTAAAGATCAATGATGTGTCATCTGCAAATAACACCATCTTCGGTTGATTTTGAAGTAATTGGGGTAAATCATTAATGTAAACTAAAAAGAGGAATGGACCCAATATTGAACCTTGAGGAACGCCCATTGCTATATCAGACCCCAATGAGTTTACGCCGTTTACTTGAACTTTAACTTTTCTATCTTTCAGGTATGATCTTAGTAAATCAAGAGCTGTATTTCTAATCCCATAGTGCTCCAGTTTCAGCAGAGGTGTCACATGGTCTACGCAATCGAACGCCTTCGAGAGGTCGCAAAACATACCAATGGCATCTTGTGCTTCTTCCCAGGCATTTTAAGTTGAATAATGCTATTCACAGGCTGACATGTTGTCATAGTGACAAATTATTGTATTTTGACACTAACAAGTTTGTTAGTGGTTTTAAGTTAACTCAGAGAACTTTATCTCTGTCTTGGGAATGTAGACATCTGATTGCTATGTTGATAGCATATAATATTAATGAGGTTATAGCTAATATAACAAAGTGTAGTATTAGTGACGAGTCTATGTTGTCTAGTTTTACAAACAACATAGTGACATCTTTTTAATAAAATAAGTGATAGACATAATTTTAATACTAGAAATAAAGATAAAATAGATCAACCATTTTTCAGATTATCTAAAGTACATACATCTTTTATGGGGTACTGTGTTAAATGTTACAACAAAATACCTTGTGATATTTTGCAATTAAATGAAAGAAAATTTAAAGCTCATATTAAAAGTACACTTTGTAAACAAGCATATTACAAATTAGAGGATTATATCCAAGATAAGAATGCTTGGAAACATGCTGGTCCTGCTCCATAGGATAATTTAGAATCAAGACAAAATCAAACTGGTTGCAAATTTAAGTGTATATTTTATTATTATTTTTTATTATATGACATTGATTTTACTTTCTATGACCAATTCCTCGCACACTGACTTATTAATTGTGGAATCTTAGGAGGATCGTCTACTTTTACAATGTTTGTAAATATGTGAGCACCATGTATCTATCACATAATTAGTTTATCTGTTGTTGCTTCATTTTTAATTCTTAATTCTTTTTACCTATTGTGGTATAATAATTTTATTCTAGGTGCATCGTCCTCACATATAATTATATAACTAATGTACTTATACAAAATATTGTAAAACATTTTAAAAGAGTAACGGTGGAGTTTCTTGCCCATTCTTCTCCATACGAAAACTACCTTTTGGAAGGGGCAACTAGAATCAATTATTTTTTTTTGTAAATTTTTGACGTTCAAAAGTGCCTTATACGGGCCTACTTGAAATAAATGATTTGACTTTGACTTTGACTTTGACTTTGATTAAAAATGTTCTTTATTAGGGTGACACCGGCGTCAGTGGTACAACGCCCTTTGGTGAAACCGTACTGATGTTCATGAAAGATGGAATTTTTATTAAAGTGACGTAACATTTGATTGAGCATCAACCTTTCAAACACCTTACTAAGAACTAGTAGAATTGATACAGGCCTATAATTGTTGGGTTCTTTACTATCACCGGATTTGAACAATGGAACTACTTTACTGTGTTTTATGAGATCCGGAAAGATTCCTTGGTCTACACTGGTGTTAAATATGAAAGCTAAATAGGGCGCAATGGTTTCGATAATAGATCTACAGACTTTTACTGACACCAATAATTATAGACCTATCTCCTGGCTACTGCGATGGCGAAGGTCTTCGATGGTCTTCTGGATGCTCAGGTCAGCAAGTATATTAAACTTCACGATGCCCAGTTTGGATTTCGCGAAAGTTTATCAACTGAAAGTGCTGTTTTGACACTAAAGCACACAGTCAATTACTATGTTGATATGAGAACATGGGTGTGTATACGCTTGCTAACTGGACATACAAAGGCCTCTGACCTAGTCGATTATAACAGGCTCTGGACTAAGTATAACCACTAGAAAAACTTTGTCAAGTGGGGAAATGCATATTCTGAAGAATATTCACTTGAGTGTGGAGTGAAGAAAGCAGGACTGACTTCTCCAAGACTGTTTAATCTGTATGTCAATCAGCTGATAGGTGAACTCAGTAACAGCCATGTCGGATGCCATATAGATAACGTTTGCGTCAATAACATCAGTTACGCGGACGACATGGTGTTGCTGAGTCTATATGTAGGAGGGTTTTAAGAAAGCTGTTGAATATCTGTGTCAAGGCTTAAATTACAACGATAGAAAGAGTGAATATAATGCTCATTAGAGGTAAAAATAAAGATACCCCGAGGTATATTTAAATCGGGTCTCTCAGTTTAGGTATATAGGGCATGTTGTGGCTGAAACCCTGCATGATGACGCAGATAATGAGAGAGAGCGGAGAGCATTATCAGTGTGAGCTAACATGTGGGTACATAGATTTGCGAAGTATACAGCACAAGTAAAGGTAACGTTGTTCAGAGCCTATTGTCAAAGTTTTTACACCAGCGCGCTATAGACTAATTACACGTAGTGGGCCTACAATGCTCCAAGAATACTTCGATTTTGTAGTGCCTCGGATATGTTTGCCGACGCGAGGGTGGATGACTTTTACGCTATAATGCGCAAAAAGTCAACCTCACTTATTCGTCGAATTCGAGGGAGTAGCAACGGAATCCTAAGGATGATTGCAGACAGACCAGTATCGCCAGCTGTGGGAAGGCTTATCAGGCTGAATGTTGCCTGATGAATTTTTGTATTTTTAATTCTTTTCATTTTTTTTTTTTTTTTTTTCAATTATTTATTTTATTTTTATTTCAATTCATTTTCAATTATTTATTTGAATAATATTGTAATTTATTTTCAATTATTTATTTCGAGTATTATATTATATTATTACCTAAATGTATTAACTGACTAGCTTTACCCGGCCCGGCTTCGCACGGGTAGCACTAAGTACTTATACCTACCCTACCAAACTACTCTACCCTACCTACCGTACCTACCGTACCTACCCTACCTACCCTACCTACCCTACCTACCCTACCTACCCTACCTACCCTACCTACCCTACCTACCCTACCTACCCTACCTACACTACCTACCATACCTACCCTACCTACCCTACCTACCCTACCTACCCTACCTACCCTACCTACCCTACCTACCCTACCTACCCTACCTACCCTACCTACCCTACCTACCCTACCTACCCTACCTACCCTACCTACCCTACCTACCCTACCTACCCTACCTACCCTACCTACCCTACCTACCCTACCTACCCTACCTACCCTACCTACCCTACCTACCCTACCTACCCTACCTACCCTACCTACCCTACCTACCCTACCTACCCTACCTACCCTACCTACCCTACCTACCCTACCTACCCTACCTACCCTACCTACCCTACCTACCCTACCTACCCTACCTACCCTACCTACCCTACCTACCCTACCTACCCTACCTACCCTACCTACCCTACCTACCCTACCTACCCTACCTACCCTACCTACCCTACCTACCCTACCTACCCTACCTACCCTACCTACCCTACCTACCCTACCTACCCTACCTACCCTACCTACCCTACCTACCCTACCTACCCTACCTACCCTACCTACCCTACCTACCCTACCTACCCTACCTACCCTACCTACCCTACCTACCCTACCTACCCTACCTACCCTACCTACCCTACCTACCCTACCTACCCTACCTACCCTACCTACCCTACCTACCCTACCTACCCTACCTACCCTACCTACCCTACCTACCCTACCTACCCTACCTACCCTACCTACCCTACCTACCCTACCTACCCTACCTACCCTACCTACCCTACCTACCCTACCTACCCTACCTACCCTACCTACCCTACCTACCCTACCTACCCTACCTACCCTACCTACCCTACCTACCCTACCTACCCTACCTACCCTACCTACCCTACCTACCCTACCTACCCTACCTACCCTACCTACCCTACCTACCCTACCTACCCTACCTACCCTACCTACCCTACCTACCCTACCTACCCTACCTACCCTACCTACCCTACCTACTATAAACCTCACGGAGCCCGAGACCTTTCCAACGAATGCAAAACCGTGGAAATCGGTTCGTGCGTTCTGTTCTGGAGTTATAGCGTCAGGAAGGAAAACCCGACTTATTTTTATATAGTAGATATCGTCAGTACTAACTAGTTTCAAGATAATGTAATAGGTACTAACAAAATATGGACAAAAATAGTCAGTTTTTTTTTTTTTTTAGATATGGTCTCAAACATCCCGTTGGTTTACAACACACATGGACAGTGAAACGGGCATTATTACATCGAAGTAAGCAGGTATTAATGAACAAATGAACATTAATACCTACTTACTTTTGTTGCAAATGAAATAACGATAAACACAGGCTCATCTTTCTCAGTGTTCGTCAAGGCCTCAGTTGACACATATCAAGTCAAAGGCTATTATTATAGAATGGAAAGGGAACCAGATGTCAAAACGTCATACAAATAGTTTTCTGACAGCGCGCACAGACTACTCTAAGCCGACGGCACGCGAGTCGATTACCACAGACTACATAGAAATACTACGTATGTCGATTACCGACTTAACGGAATATTGCCATTTTTAAATATTATACTTTTTTTATTTATGTAGAATTAATTATTGTACATTTATTTTATTTTTAAATCTTAATTATATTTCATGGTATGCTGCACCGGTCGACGTCATAACGTCAACGCCGGCTGTCGCTGTAACCCAGCGCTGGGGCTCTGTCTTGCATAGGGTCGCAGCATCATGCTGAGCGATGGCCGTTTTGCGTGAATGTGACGCATATTTTCCCTAAACTTGTTTCCATTTTTTAATTTTGTGTTCTTTTTTTGCGTCATGTTTACCGCAAATAAACGTATTTTCTTTCTTTTTTTTTCTTTAACAGTCGTGCCTAATTCACCGAGCATCAGGACTCATTCCACGTACTTCACACGCCTTCGTCGTGAGATACCGGACAGAGACGGTCTTTATGTTTTCGTATTGTTTGGCGCGGTGGCTGTAAAATATGTCTCATGTTTGGGTATTCGCTTAGCGAAAGACTTTGGTTGGAGGATAAGAGATCAAAGAACTAAATTAGGCTTCAATCACTGATTTTAAGGTGTCCATAATGGACGCCTATTCTGTTAAGTGGGTGGATTGTGCTAATAATACAAAATCCTAACCTCATCGCGGATTACAGCCGATGCTCTTATTATGAATGTTTCTCTCTGATAAGGGTAACGCAATCTGAACTCCTCACCTACGACGTGCTCAGAGCGAACGTTTTAATACCAACCTCCATCAAAGTTAATCCCGCTCTAGCCGTCAAACTACATTGTGCTCAACATCAAACGAATTCACATAAAAATACGTGAACATTTACACAACGCATCTAATCCTACCGGTCCGTCTGCCAAACGCCTATAAAAGCTGTTATGACAACGATCCATACTATCTCACTAACGAAACTAGACAGGGGACAATCAACCCTGTGTCTATGGCAGTTAGGATGGTCGTGTTGTGTATTGACTTGTGTTTGGCTCTGCCTAGGGATGGGATTAGCCGGGATTACTCGGACGACAGTGCACGCTACATTGCATTCGATATTGAAAGAGTCGAATATAGGAACGAGTTTAATATACGACTAAAATACGAGTTTGTTGATGCGAGTATTTATGGTCTCAGCAAAGATGTTTTTATAAAAAGTGTTATTCAAGTAATTTTTTGAAAAACAAAAAACTGTTCTAATAATTAATCTTAGAACAGTTTTAAAACCGTTTCACTGCAGCAACGGTGATAAAAGGATATAAATATTACTTTTAGGGTTCCGTACCTCAGAAGAAAAAAACTCAAAACTAAAAGCATTTATTTCAATTAAACCATTTACAGGCACTTTTGAATTGGCAAGGGACCCTTATAGGATCACTCGTGCGTCTGTCTGGCTGACTGGCTGGGTGTCTGTCCGTCTGTCACAGCCAATTAGCTCCGGATCTACTGGACCAATTTAGTTGAAATTTGGTACACATTTATGAATTTCTGTGACCCAAACATGGACGCGTAACGTAAATAAATGAATTTTGAATAGAGGGGTCACTTTTCGGGGGCAAATAGGAAAATTTAAAAAGTTTTGCAAATAGTACCGTGTGACGTGGCTTATTGTGACATGGTCACATTTTTTTTTTTAATAATTTTAAAATAAACACTAAAAGATATTTAAAAAAATGACCATCCCATTTCACCAAAACTAAACAAAGCCTAAAATTTTGAAAAAAAAATACAGATCAATCAATCTGCCTAGCCTTTTCCCAACTACATTGGGGTCGGCTTCCAGTCTAACCGGATGCTGAATACCAGTATTTTACATGAAGCGACTGCCTATCTGACCTCCACAACCCAGTAACTGGGTAATACGATTCCCCTTGGTAAGACTGGTTGTCAGACTTCAGGCTTCTGGCGACCCGTAATGACTGTCAAAGATCCACGAATGACAGCCGGGACCAACAGCTTAACGTGCTTTCCGAGGCACGGAGGAGTGTCGGTATATAAAGATGGTCACTCATCCACAGACCAACCCCGGCTAGCGTAGCTTAACCTGATAGATCGACTCGTGCGGCTGTTATTACTTAGCCACAAGCTCTTCTAAAATACAGATAATGGTTCAATACTCATAGATTACAGGAAAACCTATAAGAAGTCTATGGTCTTAAAATAACATGGTAAATCTTTACGGAACCCTTCATTGTGCGTGGTTCGACACGCACTTGGCCGGTTTTTTTTTTGTTAAACTTGAAAGCTCTAGTAAACATCTACTCGTTTGTTTGCTTGTCTAAAATTCCCGAATAAGTAAAAATAAACGTAATTTCCTCAGCTGCAGCACGTTGCTGTGAGTATAAATAACTGTTCATAATTACCTCGCGTTTATCAACCGTTTGAATATTTCCTCGAACGCTCGCTTTTACATAAAAACGCTCCCAAACTGAGTAAAAGCACGTAGTTTGTAGGCCATGCCAATGCAGTAACAATGTCTCTACATAATCATTATAAAAAAACGTAGCGAAGTCAAAACTAATACTAAAATGACGATTTTTGAAAAATAAAAGTTAAAAACCTTTTCCCAACTACGACAAAAACGCCAACTTAAAGGCATAAACAATCGATTTTTTTAGGTTTTCATAAAGCCGGAGTCACACGTCATTACTGAGCCCAAGTTCGCATGGACGCGGATGTAAAAAATAAAGCGGTTCATCTTTTCGCACGGCCGCGATTTTTTATCGCGCGTTGTTTGATTTTCAACGCTCGGCGTTGAGCATTGAATGAATGCGATATACGAAGTTCTGTTCTTGTGTTCCCATGGACGCGAAAAAAATGGTCAGTTCGGCGCGCCGGCTCGGACAGTGCGGACGTGTCACATGCTCAAGGCCGTAATAAAACATTGAAATAATCTGTCAGTTCTAGACATAGGTAGGTATTTGGGTGGAGTTCATCATAAAGAAAGTAAGTAAACATTAAACAGGTCTAATTTGAAAAAAATACAATACAAGAAACATGCTATTTAATTGATCATTATCATAATTTTTCAGGACATTTCCTTAAATAATATGGCGTAAAAAATGGACTTTTAAATATAGTTGATTATTCAAGAGGTGCACCCAAAATATTCTTTGTGGTCTCCTGGCCTCGCAAGTAGCTACCGCTAATAATTTTGCGAAACTCATCGTACGTCCGCACTGCACGAAGCATTATTTCGCCGCGATTTTATGACGTCCGTGTGAACGTGGGGTAAGTCGTTTAATGAAGGCATAAATTGTACAGAACTTCCTTTTGGCTTCGCCGTAGTCGGGTAAAAAAGTAATTGCTACAAGGTGTGGGAATGGAATTCTGATTCCGTAGAATTTTTTTGTTTGTCTGTATGTATATTCAAGGTTTTGAAATTTAGCACGAATATTTTACGAGAGTTTTGAACGAGTATGCTGTCACGCCATTTGCTAAGGGGCAATATTTTATTATGATAAAACTCAAACTCAAAGCATTTATTTGGGTGATTTTCTCAAGCGTAATTTTTAGGCGGCGCGCTTGAAAATCATATCTTAAGCCACAAGTACAATAAAGTTTAATTATTTTAAAGAAAGTAGACGTACATATATTGATTAGGCCGTAAATATTTAGTAGAAAACTTTTTAGTAGTAAAGGCTCGTACAGACCAGCGCGACTTGTCGCGCGACGCAATTCTGCGATATTATATCCGTAGAACAATTTTTTTGAAAACTCGCGCGACACTTCACACAGGAGCGACCTGTAGCGCCGCGACATAGATCACGTGATGCGATAATATTGCGACACGCGAATCGCAGCGCGGCACCGACAAAGGAATGTTCCTTTGTTATTGTAGCGCCGCGATATCGCGTAGCTGGCGCGACGCGACACCAAGAGAGTATGAATGGCGGTGCATTCCGAGCTGAGCTCACCACCCCGACCCTTGCTCGACGAAGCGCCAGCCCGCGTCGATGCTGAGCCTGTAGCTTTAAATTCCCTGATTAATAATCATGAAACATCCTTGATCCAGCCTGTCCTATCTTGCTGTCCTCGCCCCAGCGACGCCCTAAGCCGAGGTTCGTACCCCGCCCATAGCGAGCGCTCGCATAGTTTTAATTAGAATAGATTTGCCCCTGGCTTTGAGTTTAGTAGCTTAAAGCAGCCGCAGGAAAGCCCGGTTAAGTAGTCATGACCTCAGAGGTCAACTACGAGATGCCATTCACAAAAAAAAAAAAAAAAGCTGAGCTCAGTAGTAGACGATCTTCGTCAGAGGACGAAGACAGGTCTAGGAAACTACACTAGTATACTAGTAATGACTAATTTTATTTGAATTCAGTATTAGATTTTCTATCTGATCATAGTGTTGTTCTTATATTTAGTGCAATACTTTTGTCTAGAGAAAATAGAAAAGGACTGTCCGCGCGAAATTTAAAATTTCGGTCGGAGTCATGAAATCATTAAGCGGCTCGTATATAATAAACTCAGAAGAACGGCACTACCATCGTTCACCATGTTTAGCCAGGAGCTTACATACAGCAGTAACAAACTTGTGCCATCCTGTTGTGATTTCCCGTTAAAACGCAAGTAAAATACCTTCAACTAGCCCACGTTCACACGGACGTAAAAATATCGCGGCAGGATTTTATCGCGCACAGGATTTTCAACTCTCGGTATTGAGCCAAGCGTTGAGAATTCAACGCGCTGGGACGCGCTCTCGTCCCAGCGCGTTGAAAAAACACACTGTTGTATTTACAACTCTCGGCGCTAAGAAGAGCGTTGACAATCCAGTGCTCGAAAAAAAATCGCCCGTGCGTACCGTGAATGAAATGAAACCGAAATGTTTTAAAACGTTTTATAACTAAGTCGATGTTGTATTATATATTTATAATAAAAAGTTTTGGTATGCTTTCAAAATAATACATAAATATATAATTTTAATAAACACTTAGAATATAATTATACAATATACTAATTTTTCTGTTGCAGTTTTGGTGGTATTTTACGAGTACTAATCACAATAAACCAAAATTAGTTTTAGAGGCAAAGAAAAACAAAATAAGAACCGATATATTGTAAGATAAAAGAAACGACTGGGAGAAATAGATCGTAGCGAAAATATATTCAGAGAAAATATATAGAGTGACAGATAATTATACTTGCCAAAATATCTAAAGAACATATTCATTTTAAATTCAAAATTTACTTCATAAGCACGTCATATACTTACACAAAATTTGTACATCCAATACACCCTCATAAATTTTAATTTAAAACCATCCAAAAAATGCGTCTAAAATCTATAAACTTTAACACCTAAATCAGTTATGCACTTATAGTGCTTGACACTACACAATGGTTTAGTGAGGACGTCAGACAACATGGACTCAGTGGGTACATGTCTCAGCTCAATGTCTTTACTATTCCTTAACACCTCTCTAGTATAATGATACTTTATATCAATGGGTTTACTGCGTGCGTGGAACATTGGGTCTTGAGCCAAAAAGATTGCTCCCTGGTTATCGGTATGAACAACCACTCGAGTGTACCTCACAATTCCTAGCTCGCTCATAAGACTATTCAAATAGACTACTTCTTTCATACATTCAGACAGACTTACGTATTCAGCCTCACAAGTCGATGTAGCCACGCTACGTTGTTTTCTTGATTGCCAAGATACGCATGCACCACCTAAATTGAAAGCATATCCATAATATGATCGCCTGTCTAACAAACAATTAGCCCAATCAGCATCCGAAAAACCTTTAACACAATCACCATACAAATAAAAAGGTATTCCCATTTCGCTTAAAATAAAGGCATGGTTCATTCTCTCTGTTCAGACTCTGCTCCAATTCCATCTCAGTGAGTTTTTTGTTGAGCCTGAGATTCCATTGACATCCAGCTTGCTTCAAACCATACAATGATTACCGCAATAAGCATGAATCGCAACAATCATTCAATTTACTAAGCACGATCCGCGCATGCTTTTTAACCATTGAATCTTCTCCCTCACGAATCATAAGCCTAATTAAAGTTTCTGTTAATAGTTCTGGAATTTCCATGTAAATCTCTTCATCCAATGAATCATTCAAGTAAGCAGTATTAATGTCTAATTGGTGAATCTCCAAGTCCAATTCGACATCGAGAGCCATTAATAATCTGACGGTGTCCAGTCTAGCTACAGGTGCAAACGTTTTCTCGTAATCAACCCCATATCGCTGGCTAAATCCTTGAGCCACAAGCCTAGCTTTCTTCTTAAAAGTCTTATTGACATTCTGTTTTGTTGTTAAAACGTAACGACAACCAATGATGTTTCTGTTTTTCGGTCTTCTAACGATCTCCCATGTCCCTTTTTGATCTAAACTCCTAATTTCAGATAATATAGCTTCCTCCCACTCTGGTTTATCATCACTTTTGAAAGCATTTTTCAAATTAATTTCAGCTGACCCAGCAAAATCTGGAGCATCATTTGAATTAGTAAAATTTATTGGTTGTTCAACTTCGGTCATTCAATAACTTTTTTTTGGACAGCCTACATTACCTGTGCGTAATATTTTAGGTCTAGGAGCTCTTTTCATCAACCTTTGTTGATCAACACGTGCACTTGTTCCAAGCGTTCTTGATTCTTCTAACTGATGATCAATATTTGAATTCTCTCGATTATTCAGAATATTCTTAACATTCACTCCATATTTCATCGTCTACTTGTTCTATTTGATTATCATGTTCTGCCGGTAGAGTACACTTTGAAAACTCGATTTCAATTAATTCTTTATCCGCATCTTCTTTAACATTGGACGGTGCTGGCTCTTGCGTCAAGATCTCGTGACTTGAATATTCACTTTCATGAAATCTCACATCTCTTGCAACCATGAATTTTCTTCGCTCTGAAATCCATACTCTATATCCTTTCGCATTCTTTGGATATCCGACAAAGGTGCCAGAAATTCCTTTTGCTGTGAATTTATCCTTGTTTGGATCTTTATTTAGCCTTCGAAAGTAATCAATCTTCACTGGTTTCTCTAGCCACCTTTCATAAGGAATATCACCATGTAGACTGCGTGTAGGACAACGATTCCTGATTTATAACACGCGGTATCCACTGCATCTGCTCAAAAACCTGCAGAAAGATCTGAACTTAACAACATATGTACACCTAGCCATTTCTACCCAAGTCCGGTTCATTCGTTCAGATATTCCATTTTGTTGTGGTGTCCGAGCAACTGTCAGTCTTCGCATTATTCCTGCTTGTTTCAAAAATTCATCAAACTCAGTGTTACAATATTCACTTCCTTTGTCACTTTGAAGATACTTGATCTTTAATCCGGTTACATTCTCAACTTGACTACTGTACACTTTAAAAGCTTCTAAGGCTTTATTTTTCGCACTTAGAAAATATACCTCACACCAACGTGTACAATCATCAATAAAAGTAATTAAATATACCGCAACTACTACAAATTCACATTTCATAGGACCTACGATGTCAGAATGAATTGTTTTAAGTTTTTCAGAGCAAGGGCCTCTGGAGTTAAAAAAAGGTAACGCGGTCATTTTTCCCTTAGCACATATATTGCAATCAAGTAAGCTTTGTACTTCGGTTGCGTCAATTTTGACA
Organism: Xanthia icteritia; assembly: GCA_949128155.2. Classification (NCBI taxonomy): domain Eukaryota; kingdom Metazoa; phylum Arthropoda; class Insecta; order Lepidoptera; family Noctuidae; genus Xanthia; species Xanthia icteritia. Next base: position 20,514,164 of record OX421951.2, on the reverse strand, counting down.
TCTAATTTAGTTAAAAGTTTACCGACATCCTTACCATTTAAATGTCCTAGGCATTCATGCCAACTACGTTTACTGTCCGCGGTGTAATTTTTGACAAATCAAGTCTCCCACCACATAGAAAATGGAGATTGTTGTGTTGTTATTTTTCTTGATTTAACAAAAGCATTCGACACCGTGTCACCTGGACTGCTTTTAAAGAAACTCGAGGCAACAGGTATAAGAGGAACACCTCTAGAATGGTTTCGCAGCTACTTAACATCGAGGTATCAATATTGTAAAATAGGCAGTCACCAAAGCAGGTCTCTTTCTATAATGTTCGGTGTTCCACAGTACCCTTGGCCCAACGTTGTTTACGATGTACATTAATGACGTAGTAAACCTCCCTCTTAGAAACGCTACAGTGATATCCTACGCTGACGACACAGCCATCGTATTCCACGACACGTCATGGGACGGAGTGTATCAACTGGTGGAACAAGGCCTCTCTCAGATAGCGCAATCCCTAGAAACTAACCTACTGACTCTAAACGCTAGTAAAAGTAAATATATTGCTTTCTCCAAAACAAGATCCTCCAGTGCCTCTCAAACTATGTCCTTAAATTTAAATATCTTGGGGTAACCATAGACAACCAGTTGACGTACAAAGCCCACATTTATGCCCTTTCCTCCTGAGTACGAAAACTAATATACGTCTTGAAAAAACTCCGCGACTGTACTCCGATCGATATTTTGAGAATGGTCTACTTCGCACTCTGCCAGTCAATCATACAGTACTGTATCTGCATTTGGGGACGTGCTGGTAAAAGCACATTTATCACTAGAGAGGGCACAACGGGCACTGATCAAGGTTGCACTAAAGAGGCCCCTCAGATTCCCTACAGACCTTGTTTACCATGAGTTTCAAGTTCTCAGGGTACGACAAATATTCGTACTCCAAGCAACGCTTAAATATAAATATAAATATAATATAAAAAAACGGTCCGACTATAGCGACATAATAAACAAGCGTGTCTTCAGAGTACCCATACCAAATGCCAAATCCGAACTAGCTAGACGCTGTACCTATTTTTCCCATCCCAATACTTACAACAAAGTTTGGAAAATCTGCGACCTAAAGGGCTGCTCAACCACATCCTGTAAAAAAACCCCTAACTTCAGCTCTTTTAAAATTATCATACGATGACACCAAAGCCTTGATATAGCACATACACACACAATCACACACACACATATACATACATTCACACACAAACACGCCACAGCGCAAGCCCAACGTTAACATTTTGCTATTTTATGTTGTGTTCAGATTCGTAAGACTGTTTTATTTTATGTTATTTTCACTCATCTTTTGTTTATGGTAAATGTGTAATAATTATCTAACATTCTCAAACTGTACTGTAACTTTTATAACTTTGAAAAATTCGCACTCCAGGGCTACAAGATACACTGCGTGGATCGCCCGGAGGACACGGTTGAGCATACGGTGGAGGTCTGTCCGGCTTGGGCAGAGCATCGCCGTGTCCTCGTGGAGGCGATCGGTGGCGGGGATCTCTCGCGTCCGGCCCTAATCCAGGCCATGGTACAGAGTGAGAGGGCATGGGAGGCAGTCACCTCCTTCTGCGAAGCAGTAATGCTCGCGAAGGAGGAGGCAGAACGCGTGAGGGAAAGGCAAAATTCGCGCCCTCACGACCCTAGCCGCCGCAGGAGACGCCCTGGACGTCGGGAATCGCAGGCCGATTGTATGTTGGCCACCGTAGGTGCGGGCTTGCGGACGGTGAGCAATGGGTAGCTCGCCGTCCGATGAGGACCAGGCCCGGGTCGACAGCGCGTTGTGTTCCACGCGCGCCTCAAAGAGATGTCAGCAAGTGAAGGGGTCCGATAGGACCAATGCCTGCCGGGGTTGCGGGAAAGTCCGAAAGGGATACCGTGGCCCCTGGCAACGTACAGGCAACGGAAGGAACACGGGTGGGTTTTAGTTTCAGTAAGAGTCTGACACGCCCTCCTGCTCCGCCCAGAGCGGGAGAAGTTATTTGATAATTTCCCACCCAAAAAAAAAAGAAAAAAAAGGGCTACAAGATACAAGCGACGCTTAGTTTGTGGTTCACCGAATATGTCACACTGTATTGTTACTTTTTGATGAATAAACTTTATTATTATTATTATTTCTTGACATTTCTCGGGACCCTGGGGTCCCGGACCTTTGGGAGGGCCGAACGAGGGCCCAAAGCCAACTCGCAGAAGCCCGTTAGACGTTTTTAATGGAATGAGGCAAAAACCAACGATTATCCCTGTTCGCACTATGCAAGTGCAGCCAAGGGCAACTCCCGGTTGGTGTAGGACTATTGCAGTTTATGGAAACAAAGATATTAGATTATGGGTCTGGGTGGCTAAGTGAGCTGGTTATTTTGAACTGTGGAAAGACTATATAAACTACACAGATAAAATGGCAGAGGGTGACTTGCACACTCAAAAATAGGCCCCCGGAAACGGTCGCTAGCACAAAGTGTCGTAGCAACAAGGGGGCAACATGTCCTGAGCTACTTATGTGGAGTGGAGATGTATTCCACGGCTATCAGGACAATCCCAGAAGTACGGTCAAGATCCCTACCAGCATCTTACTGGAATACTTCCTTCCTCCGAGCACGTTTGCTCTTGCGAATCTCCACTAAAGCCGGCCAATAAAGGCAAGAAAGAGGTGGGAGCTCTGTTCCTCATCAATGTTCACTCCAGCCGGCCAATAAAGGCAAGCCAGAGATGAGGAACAAGATTTCTCCCGGGATATAGGGTCCGTGGGGTCACTACTGCCCAACAGCTCTTCTTAATATCTTTGTTTCCATATCCTGCAATAGTCCTACTATTGCAGGATATGGAAACAAAGATATTGGACTATGGGTTTGGGTGGTTTAAGTTGACTGGTGACCTGGCACTAAAGAAGGACTATGGCCCCTGCCTGATCAATGTTTTATATGTACACGGATAAAATGGCAGGAGGTGACTCGCATACTCAATAATGGGCCCCTGAAAACTGTTGCTAGCGTATAGTGACGTAATGACAAGGAGGCAAGATATCCTGAGGTGCTTGAGGAGTGGAGAGGTATTCCACGGCTTTCAGAACAATCCGAGAGTCCGGAAGATGGTCAAGATCCCTACGAGCACTTACTGGAATACTTCCTTCCTCCGAGCACGTTTGCTCTTGCGAATCTCCACTCAAGTCGGTCAATTAACGCAAGATAGATAGATAGATAAATCATTTATTTAGTGCACACAAAAAACAGCACAACATACAAAAACACGATTAAATTATTACTAAAAATTAAAACAAATTATTGCAAGAATGAGGTGGGAGGTCTGTTCCTCGTCAGTGTTCACTCCAGCCGGCCAATAAAGGCAAGCCAGAAATGAGGAACAAGATTTCTCCCGGGATATAGGGTCCGTGGGGTCGCTACTGCCCAACAGCTCGCCACATGGTGCCCTGCGGGTTTTTGTATCTCTCTTGGTCTGGCCCTCATCCTAGACCTGTTCCGGCAAAGTAAACTCTACCACGACGTCAACGTAGAAATACGGCGGTGGGGGATATTATTATTATTATTTCATAAGCACGTCATATACACAAAGTTTGTATATCCAATATACATTTGATTAAAAAGTGAGCAAAAAATTAAATCCTTGTTAATTAGGTTGACGATTGGTAAAAAAAAATCAGGTAGGTATTATTTTTATTCCAGCATGACAAATAAAAATTCAAAGTCTGATACACGCAGAGTGCTTGAAGAGGAAAAGTATGGCAGAAAGGAGGAGAAAAGAAATAAATCGAATGATCCGGTCAAACTACTATAGGAATTGCGAAGAAAAGAAAGAGAAAGATATCATAAGACAAAGCTGAAGAGAAAGTCCCATTATGTATTTTTTATTAATTTATAATAAAACATTTATTCACTATAAAAAAAGGTTTTTATTGTTATTTTATTTATAATAATTTGGTTTAGTGAAATAACTTTGGTGTCGGCTATCAATTTTGGTGTCTTACCAATTTTGGTGTCAACAATATTTCAGGATTAAATAAATTTTATCAAAAAACATCTTTTAAAAAAACAGAAACACATTTTTTCACCAAAATTAGGTAATAAATCATAGTTGTTGAAATTCACCCATTTCAATTAAACCATTTACAAGCACTTTTGAATTGTCAAGGAGTTGGTCAGTCAGAAATATGAAAATAGTTGCCCATTCCAAAGCGTAGTAGGTACCTATGGGCAAGAAACACCACGGACACTCCTGTAAATATAAAAATTGTTAAAAAATATTGGCTACATCATTCATGTTGAAATTATACACGTGATATTTTTTTTGAAGTATGTACACGTTAAAAGCGTCCGTATTAAAAATATTTAAAAAAAAACTATTCAAAAATTAAAATCAGCTATGACAGCTACGAGATGACTATTCCCAACTGACGGCGCCCGTTCACGAACATGACGCATGGATCAGCACTATTCAGCTTAACCATTTTGAAGGGAGCTAAATAATTCCACACACGCGCCACCATCAGCGAGACATCTGAGTGAGCATGACATACTCACAGCCGCCAAAGCACATTCAAGTCAATAAAAGACATATTACCCGGTAAATAGCAGCTTTGAATACGCTAAACCTACAATGTTCTAGAGGATATAACGAATATACTATAATTATACTATTTCAGAAAAAACAAAGCTATGTGAGTTAATAAACCTAATAGAATAACAGCCACTTTACCCGACAGAGGCGCGGCCTCTTCACTGTTTCATTCAACGTTGACGAATACAGCAACATTAACATCTGTACCAATTCGTACAGAACGTCGCTCTACACTGGAGATAGGCGCTAATAGTAGCAAACAGTGGCTCACAGTGGCTCACTACGGCCCACAAAAGGTTCGTCGACGCGGCACGCGACTCGGGCCGCGCGGGTGTTCTCACGCCCACTATCACGCATTCAATACGCTTTCTGTCATTGTCAACCCAAATCCGACAACAACGGGGATTAGGCGATAATATCCTCGGCTCGTGCGAGGCGATAACCACCGTTCTCTTCACACACCAAATTACCCCGTTTTATAGAAGCAGCCGTCAATGGACAGCATTGAAACGACGTCCTCGCGATAGCTCATCCATGAGTCAGCGCTTTGTGTGACTGTGGTGGAATTAATTCAATGCTTGTATAGTTAGTTACAGTTAGTTATTTTTGCACTAATTTTATTGTTAAGCTTGTAATGCCGTGCAGAGTAAACAGCTTCTTTGTTTGTGTATACTGAATAGCGTCCAAGTAGCTTCTTGACCTGGGGCATTACACTCTCTAATGAATTCGTAGAAAATTATTGGTTACTATACTGAATCACAATAAGATGTCTTTTTTATAATTACTATAATTAATACAATATATTAAGAAAAGGAAGTGAGCCCAGTAATGTACCATAATTATGGTACCGTAAAGTAACGGTAGCCACCTCCGCAGATACGATAATTAGAAAGTTCTCAGTTGTATAATACTTTGTACATCTAAGGCGTTGAATATGAATGAATCATTAATACATTTTTATTTCAGAAAAGGCACAATATCACTTGATATTGTGCCTTTGTATACCCATATACCTACTGAATTGATACTTTGGACTACTTAGTCCAAAGTATCAATTCAGTAGGTATATAGGTATATTTTGACTTCATACAACCTCACGCGTCATATTGCTGTCTTCTACTATCAAATAAAAAGAGAAAGAGCCGAAAGTCGAGCTGAGCAACTAGTTTACATGTACTAACTCCAACGTGTTTATAATACGAATATTGTGAGGTGCCGTGTAAACTTGTGCGCAACTCGAAGAACAACTTCATTTTGACGAGATTTCTTGTCTTTCTCAGCAAATCAGCAAATAAAAATTTGAATATAGTTTTCTTGGGAAAACCAGAACTTATACATTTAAACTTTAAATTAACTTTATTAACTTTTAATAATTAGGTGTATTAATACAGCATCTATGCATACTATAATAAAATCGTAGCAAAATGTTTAACAAACATTTTGCCAACGTAGCACCAAAAATCAAGTCTCCGGGTATCTACTGAGAAATTCCATAATATGGAAAACCCAGAAACCATTGAATTTTGACAAGAACAAGACAAGTTTTAGTTTATTTGTTAGCAAAATCAACTGATGTTCTAGTATGACTTCACGCTCCCTTATACTTATACCAAATGCCAATAGAATACATAGTAACCGCGGGTACAGTTAGGCTTCTTATAAATGACAAAATAGTAGATTGTTTGCCTAGGGAGCAAACAACTATTTTATAGACGAGAATTCAGAGCGCAGCGAGGGATTCAAAGAACCACTCAAGCTTAAAATATTTTGCTCCCGAGATGGAAACTCTACTTTTTATCACCCTCTATGAGAAAATAAGTAAGTGCAACTTATGAATAACAATAGTACCTACGTATATATATTTCATTCTCACTACTTGAGGAACACACAATTTTTTTATAAAACGTGAAATTCAAATTTGAGTAAACATTACTAATGAAGGCGGAATGCATTTCGCGAGATTTTTATTTTTTTTACCGACTTTTTTTTATTTGGTTCTCGCGCTTTTTACTCTATCATTCAGCCTGTTACTTGTTCATACAATGTTCATGATTTATCTCTTTGGTGATAGAAACTTTACTAACAATATCCACATTCCAAATTCAAATCACTTTTGGGCCCTAGGGATTAAAGAGCTATTTTGGTCCCTGTTTACTAAGAATAAACCAGTTTTTTTTTTAATAGATGTGATAATAGTTATTTGTTATACAAGAGTGCAAAGTTGCTTTTTAACCGCGTGTTCAATTTTGATGACCGAACAAGCGAAGGATTCTAAAATTGAATCACGAGCGCAGCGAGTGATTCATAATTAGAATCCTGAGCGTTAGCGAGGGAATCAAAAGAGCACGAGGTGAAAAATCTTTGCACTCGAGTGCAACACGTAACTTTTCATTCCACCTCAGCGAGGAAATGACTAAATGCAAAAAAAAAACGTTTACAATCACAAGATAGGTACACTTTTATTTCAGTTTAGGTATTAATTACTACATTATGACAGGTAAGTATTACAGAATAATTTTTAAATTATAACAAAATAATACTAAGGTATAATTAAGAAAATTTTAAAGTAACGTTGCTACAGTTATTTAAATTGAGTGTAATATTTTTGTTTGGTACTGTAATATTGGTGTTAGTCACTTGTGTACTGTTTTTCGGTAAACTATCTGTCATACTTAATAGTTGTACCGATTCATCGGATTCCCTCGGCGTGAATGTTGGAGAGAGAGGGAGATGGTTAGGTGTTTCATAACGGCTTATTTTTGATGTAGAAGGGCCAGTCCAAGGATCCGATTGAGGCTCTTTCAGTGTAATGGCTCCTACGATGCCTTCACATATTTTAGACTTATTTTGGATGGAATCCTCTATGTATCCCTCTACAACTGCATTGGACTTCCAGCCTCCGTGGCGCTTAAGGGACAGGAGATTAGCTCCAGAATCAGCCAAAAGTGTGGCTGAAGTTCGTCGGAAACAATGACCCGTGTACAACAGGGGTTCTGGAAGTTCAAGAAATGTTGCTATTTCTCGTGGGATACTGCCAATTTTATTAGTACCCATAGGCTGTCTAACACACTTTCCATTGCGATACTGTAGAAAAAATCGATTGATTGGAGTGTTAGGCGGGCGTAAGGCTTGATATTTCTCAACAATCGTTACGTATTCCTTGCGAATGACGAAGTTGCGGTCTCTTTTTGTCTTTGTATTAGGTAAATTAATTAATAGTAAGTCATCTGAATGTTTCTCAATGTTTTTGACATTAAGTTGTGTTAGTTCATTAGTTCGACATGCTCCGTTTATTCCAATAATAAGAACAACCTGTAATGTAAAGAGTATTGTAGTAGATAAATGAATAAAATTGATATGAACGCATAATTATGCCTATCAACATCTACTAAGTATACTATTTAATTGAGATTAATATACTTAAGTAGATACTGAATGTGCAACTGACTTACTTTTGCCGCCAAATATACGGAATCGGGTGCTTCGTTAAGAAACTTTCCAATATCAGATACTGTGAAAACCTTCGATTTTTTTGGTTGATGACCAGATGAGGCTCTTTTTAAAAATGCCACTAATTTAGGATAGGTATCGATATGTTTGTCTTTTTTCATCTTTATTGTTGCTTTTAGCATCGAATACGTACTCCATAGAGTGCTTGCTTTCTTGTTCTCGGATAATTCTATAAAATATGCCAGCAAAACGTTTTCTGAGAAAGTTTTGGCTCCTTTTGCTAGTCGCCACGTGTTGAACATATCGTACTGTTTTAAATACTTCTCGCGTGATTGTTGAGGCAGAAAGCTCATTTGCGCATTATTAACAGTTTCAGTCAATTCTGTTGGCGTCAAGCAAACTTCCTCGTCGCTAGAATCACTCATTTTAGTTTTTTCACTTGTTTTTAAGTTTCTTGTTTTTAATATAAGGTTTAACAATGACGTGAAAAAATGCCGCGTAAAGAACCGCGTACAAAACAAATTGAAAAAAAAACACCAAGAAGGTTCCGAGTCTGAGTTTTTAACAAATTAAAAAAAAGTTGTATGATATATTCGGCACCATAGAGGTAGCAGTATTTACTGCTACCTCTATGGTGCCTAACCTATTTAGGTTTAATGTTTTTTTTAATTCACAAACTTAGTGCACACAATGTTCTAAATTCAATTTACTTTATCCTCTAGAGAATAAAAACGGCTTTTCCACTCAGATATTGAAGATTAAAAATACTCTTTCCGAGATGGTGGGATGAAAAAATATTATTAAAAATAATTAAATATTGTATGATAAATATTCCAGCCACTACATGTACGAACGCGAATAGTACACAATATTCCTACTACACACATAACTATGTCTTGTTTATCGTAAGCATGCGTACTATTTTTGTGTTCCGTGTGTATTTGTTTAGGTGTGTGTGATTTGTACAGGGAGTAGTGAGTGCTGTGCTAATTGGCGGGCCGAGACGTGGCGCTCATTAGTAACTCATGGCACTGTTTCACTGCTGCACCGTCTGACCGGCGACGATGGAAGGTGACCGGTTGCTTAAGAAGTATAGCTACATATCTCTTATTTATTTATTTATAGGTAGTGTTGACAGAAATATTTAATTCGTCCGTCTACAACTGAATATTTCTTAGTTTCAAGATAATGCGGTAATTATCTTGCTTTCTCATAGAAACGGTATCGCAACTCTGACTGAGTAAAGTAAAATTCGTCGTTTTAATTCTTCATTTTCCTTAAAATTTGCTGTGATAATCTTGGAGAGATAAATGCTCAGGGGCGACCACCTGCCTTCTCAGAAAGATTTTAATTTCTCTATGTTTGCATGATGTTCAACATTTCATTGTTGCCCTTATAATAATTAAAATTCATTTAATTCATGCAAAACCCATATTACATAAAATAAAATGTCAATACAATTAAAATAAACGAATGAGTAGCTACAAATTAAGTGTATACAGTACTATATATGTTTAAGTAATAAGAAATAGTGAGGAATACTTAGGTTTTATTATTAATAAATACACGTGTCAATGCTACACGGTAAATTGTTGCCACCAGTTGCAATTTATTTCAGCTAGAAATTAAAAAGTATTACTGTTAAGTACAAGTATTTTTGATACACCAAATAAAACACTAAAGCAAATCAGGAACGTAATAAACATTAAGTTAGTGATATAAAGAAATACTTGAAAATGAAACATACAATTTTAATCAAGTAAAATTAATTCTGATCAAATTAAAAGCTGTTTATTGGAGCATACCACTCATGTAGAACGTAATTAAATTAGTCCTAATGTTCATAACGAACAAATAATTTGGCAACAGGTTTAATAATTCCAGGCACAAGAGCCTTTTTTAATTCGTTCGAAATGTAATAAACGTCGAGACGGGTTGGTGTCACAATGACTGGATCGTAAATTTACTACGTCGCTTTTAGTCCAAATCTCAAAATGTGTATATTACACACATTCACCTTTGTCTCCACAAAGAGCACTGCATCACCCACTAACAATAAAATTTAAGTAAAAACGCAGCCATGCGAACCGTCACTATAAACAATAAAAGTCCAGTCTGTTTCACGAGCTATATTAGGACGGCTACACGCGAAGATAGGGTGCTTTATGACAAGAGCGGGGTAGGCATTCCTTTTATTCCTCGTGTGTGCGGTGCTTGTCAGAATTGAGAATTTAAAAGCCGTCCCCGTAAAACTGCTCCACGTTGCGTTAAGGTGCTTGTATACGTAACATTATGATGAATATATTACCGGGAGATTGGTACACTTATTGCACTTTGCTACTTTACAACACTCAAAGATTGTGGTTGATTAGCTTATCGCGTGCTTCGTCAAACGTTACGTCTTACACGAGTAAAACCTCTTGTAAGACGTAACGCGTGACGAACCACGCGGACTACTTGTCAATTAAATAGATGCTTTGCATTTTCTGCCAAGGGAACAAGTTAACGGCCATTTGACCTAAAAAGCTGGCCAAAAGTCCAATATCCAAATTATAGTATAACTCTATGCAACCACCATTAAACAACAACTGGATAGCCTGTTCATTATACCCCATCCCTCTCGCGTCCTCCGCCTTGTTCCGATCGAACGGCACACAGGTAGTCGGAACAAGTCAGTCGTCGTCCACTACGCTCTATTGTTTTCTCGAAAACGTAATTTTTTATGTAAATTATATGTCGACGCTTGAAAGGCAATAATGACCAAGCGACATATTGACAACTTGACACTAGAGCATTTAACAGTTTTTTTGTTTTTTTTTTGAGAAATTACCTTAAAAAGTCGCGTTTTAGTCATAACTACTTGAAATTTAAATTTTACTCGAATTTTTATTGAATGAATGAATTTTTACTCGAATATTTACTCGAATTTTAAATGCAGTTTATAGGCTTCATAAATTGGCATTTAAAGATTATGAATTTTCTCAATCTTTTATGGAATAGGTTCGTAATAATTTCATCAAAATCATAAACAGGAAGTTACCTACCGACAGCAAAATTTTATTATAAAACAAGGAAAATTAATTACATAAACCCCATTAATTCACAATTGTGTTTGAAGAAAGATGACTAATCCAGAAGTCACGCATGTTTGATACAAAGGTAAAATGATCTAAATAGAAAACAAAAAACATTCCTACAAGCAAATTTTAATAATTGTACAAATTTAATAAGGTTAGTGTAGGATTTTTTAAACAAGTAACAATGAATCTAGGTTTTAGTACGTAAAGTCAAAGGCTTTCGGACAAAAGTTTTACGACGGATATCGTCATCATCATCATTACAGCCCTTGTAGTAATCTACAATCACCCACTACTGAGTATGGGCCTTCATTTGATGAGATGAAAAAGAACCGGATAAAGAACTTACAAAAATTGAGGTTGAAGTGACTATACCGCAAACTTCCACTGCAAGCAACGTCCAAGAACAAACAGTTAAAAACACTGAAGGTGGATTGTCTACACCAGAAATGTAATTGCAAGCAACCTTGCAGTATACACCTCTGGTGTAGTTCTTTATCTGGTTCTTTTTCTGGTATGCTAATTTCATCTGCTGGGAAACTTTGATCTTTGTATAGATCTGCCGGTACGAATTCTAAGGTTCGTGTAGGACTGAAAATTTCATTAATTAATGCTTCACTATAATTGTGGTGCTGTTGATAGCAGTAAGAGTTACAAAAGTTCTTGCGAAGGATGTCATTGAAGGGCCTTCATCGGGAAGTATCTCATCCTGAAAATAAAATAATAAATAGGTGTTTAGTTCAGTACAAATTTAACAACTTACACTTAAACATGTGTAGAGCAAGAGAAAATAGAGCATTAACCTACATGTTGCAGATTTGCTCGTAACGTGTCGAACCTACTACAGCGTTAAAAATCTATTTGAATTGGTAACAAGCAACGCCCAAGAAAGTGCTAATTCTGCAAATTCTACCATTGCGGGATACTTTCAGTCTGGCGAATTAAAACTCTTAAGTCTGAGAAAGGTCGTAAACATGATAAAAGTACGTTGATTAATTGTCAGATTTCTCAACCTTCATAAATAAATTTTGAATAAGAATGTGTACGAAGTGATGGTTAAATCATCGAATCTAAAATGTATTCAACCTACACGCACACACACAAACACTTTTACTATACGCATAGTAAAAGCGTGTGTGTGTGCGTGTTAAGTAAATTTAATAAACTAAAAACATACCGGTTCAAAAAACACATGATTTTTGCGAACTTGTTCCGATAGTTGCAGATTTCTATCTTTGTAAGTACGAGTATATTCGCAATATCTTGGCCACTAGAAATTAAATTTAACATTAGTTGCTTCTAATAGTTAAAATTGAGAGAATAATTATTTAGTATTTAAATAAGCAGGTACATTACCAAGGTCAAATTCCTATTGACAAAGTTGACCCGCGTTTGACTAAGCTTGCTTAATGATGTTATCTACTCGCTTATGCGATTCCGTAACGAAAACAATAAATTTAAATCAAAATGCGTGTCAAATATTAGCTAAAACTAATTAAATCTATATAATAAAAGCACTTACCGTGTACTTATTTCAAGCTACGTGGCGAAGTACTTTGTGCGATGCGCACGAGCACGCGGGTTGCTTAAGCGACAGTTCGATGAAGACTAATCGATATTTTATTACCAACACCCACTCAAAATCTACTTTACTGTGCGTATAAGCGCCAGCACAAAAATGGAACCTATAACGAATGGAATCTTTTAAATTCTCAGTATTCAATATTAAAAATAGGAATTGAACCTACTTTTAACTAACAAAATAGAACCATTAGGGTATATTCAATAAAAACCTGATATAATTTTACCTTTCATATATTTAGTAACAAAATCACACAAGTTACTCGTACATTTTTGAACATATTAACATAAGACGGAAACTTATACGTTACGAAACTTATTCTATTTTCACACTACCTACACATTTCAAGTACTTAGTGGCAAGGGTATGATACCCACGTTACCTTTTATACAGATATTACATAGAATGGCTAAGAAATATGGTTGTAGAAAAAGTAAATACTCATCTTTATATAAATTGTGCAGAGCTTCTGCCTCACAACTTCACAAGCCACTCAGAACTTAATTTTCTGGGCGAGTAAGGTTCAACAGCAGTGGCGGGAAATTTCAACCAGCTTAAAATGGCGGAGAAACGACACTGGTTCGAGATCTGTCAGTTGACACAGAAGGTCCGTGGATCATTCAGCCCCCGTTCTCCGTCTAATCCGAGGAATCGGTTTTGGGGCTTTCTTGGCTCCTTGCCCGAGGGATTTTTCTCTCGGCCCACGGAATCGTGGGTCAGTCATTGGGTTCCCCTCCCCCTCCAAGGAGGGAGTGCTTTCATGCACACCTGTTCGCTGAGAGGTTTACCTTCCCTCAGCGCGTTGGGGTGTGTTTCTGGGGTGTATCTGTGGGAGCACCCGAAGTGCTTCTCAGCGCCTGTGCCACCTGGCCCCTGCCGGGTGAGATCCCTAGTTCCCTAGGGAAGGCCCAGCAAAGGCCGGTCTAGCAACGGAGGGCGTCGGTTTTGTTTGGCGCTCCCCACAGCTATCTTCCCCGCCCCCCACAGCGTGAACCAGGTCTAGCCAGTAGCACTGCGGGGCGCGGAGCGTGGTAGTGTGTGTCGGGCGACTTGAGTTGTGTGTGCGTCGCTCGTGTGGTACTTTTTGGGTTTTCCTGCGAATGTGGAGTCATATGTGTGTGAGCCGCGCGTGACGGCTATATTAACCTAGGCCACTTTGCGCGTCCCGTAGCTCGTCGTCTAGTACAATGGGTAAAAGCTGTTACCTGACCCACCCTAAAGACGAACGAATTTGAACCCTCTGCCTGTAACATTAAAGGTTATTCAATCTATATTAGTTTACCAGAGTATTGTAATATAATAAGTGTCATTGCTACTAATAGCTTATTTTAATTTTTGTATTCAAGTAGAACTGGTGTCGTGGTCCATGTATAAGGCATTTTTTTTTTTGGATGTGTAATTGTCAAATAACTTCTCCTGCTCTGGGCGGAGCGGGAGGGCGAGTCAGACTCTTACTGACTAATACCCACCCGTGTTCCTTCAGTTGCCTGTACGGCCAGGGGCCACGATAGGTATCCCTTTCGGACTTTCCCGTAACCCCGGCAGGCATCGGTCCTATCAGACTCCTTCATTTGCTGACGTCTCTTTGAGGCGCGCGTGGATGACAACGCGCCGTCGACCCGGGCCTGGTCCTTATCGGACGGCGAGCTACTCATTGCTCACCGTCCGCAAGCCCGCGCCTACGGTGGCCGGGAATCTGCCATCCAGATGAACCATCCAGATGAACCATTTTGTAGGGAACACTCGCCACCATCAGCGAGACATTTAAGTGAGCATGACATACTCTCAACTGACATGCTCTTTCAAGTCAACATACAACATAATAACATAGTAAACGGCTACATGTTACTCAAAAATTTAAAATAAATGCTTCTAAATTATACAAAACTATAGTTTCAAAATTCTTTTAATCTCACAATTACATTGCTTTTGTGAGATTAAAAGAATTTTACTACCAAAAAGAAAGAAAATCATTATTATCAACTGGAGTATTCAACTAAAACTTGTGTTAGGTTTTAGGTGATAATTCACTTGCGTGCATGAGGACATGCACGATGTCAGGATGGTCGAGTGTTAGGTTTCAATTTATTAATACATAATTATTGGATATTGTACTGGCAACACCAAAAGATTCGATATGTCAAAATGGCGGAACAACGGCAGTCTGGCTCAGGCGCTCACAAGAGTAAGACGTGCTAGGGGCTATGTCGGTTTAAAATATAGATTGCCATAGAATGGTTGGAGATCTACTGTAAATTAAGGTAATCTATTAGTTTTATTGTTTATATTCGAATATTAAATAAATAGTTATATTATGTGGGGAATTAGGAGATGCGATGGTATGGTGTAGAATATTGAATTTGATGTTGGCAAAGAAATATAAATGAATGACAAAATATCTTGGTGTTTCATATAATTTTCCTAATAAGTACCTGAAATATTGTAAATAGGTAGTTTTATTAGGCAGTTTTAAATTAAGATATTGGGATAACGACTTTAAGATTCATTTGGGAATTAGTAACTATTTAGAGGTTAAATAATTATATTCGGTATTTAATTAGTTATTTTAGAGCAAGGGTAGTTGTTTATTACACTTGCTTAAATAAAAATTAAAAAAAAAACATTAAGTTCGTAAAGTCAGACAAAATAAAAAAGGGGAAGCAACTGTTCCAAAAGTATGTTTTTTTTAACTAGTAAGCCCAAGTGGCTGTGGAGCAGGACCAGCATTAAGCCAAGCATTTTATCTATGATATAATCATCCAACTTATAGTATGCTTGTCTACGTAGTGTGCGTCTAATGCAAGTTTTAAATTTCTTCTCATTTAGTTGAAGAATATCGAGTGGTATTTTATTATAACATTTTACACAGTACCCCATAAAAGAAGTGTGTACTTTAGACAATCTGAAAAGTGGTTGATCTAATTTGTTCCTATTTCTTGTGTTAAAATTATGCCTGTCACTTATCTTACTGGTCCTCATTAAGAAGCCAGAGTGCTTTTCGGACACTCCGTCCGCTTATCAGCCAATCGTGCTGCTTGACGAGGTGGGCAAGCTCTTTGATAGAGTCATTGTAGACCGCCTAGTCGGGCGGCTGGTGCGGGTGGGGCCAGATTTGGCGGAGAACCAGTTTGGCTTCCGCAGAGGGCGTTCTACGGTAGAAGCCATCATGCGCGTGCGGGCCCTCACGACGGAGAGTGTCCCGGGGTGGAGTCGTCTTGGCGGTGACTTTAGACATCGCCATGGCCTTCATCACTCTGCCATGGATCAGGGAGGCACTCAGGTATCACCGGATGCCGACCTACCTGTCGTGTGGTCGAAGCCTATTAGACGGACAGGGCCGTCATCTACCCCGGTCATCAGGGAAAACGGAACCAATGAGAGATGTCGTGCAGTGTCCCGCAGGGATCAGTCCTGCGGCCGCATCTGTGGGATATCGGATACGACTAGGTGCTGCGTGCCGACCTCCCTAGCGGCGTCAGCGTGGTTTGCTACGCTGACAACACGTTGGTCCTGGCGCAGGGGAGGTTGCACGAGGCGGCGGCGACACGTGGGGTTGTGACAATCGTCGACAGGATTCGGCAGTTGGAACTCAAGATGGCCCTGCACAAGTCCGAGGCCATGTGTTTTAAAAGTCCCCGGGACGCGCCACCGTCGGGTTTCCAGATGACGGTAGCAGTTCACATCGGCGTCGTCGAGTGGACGATGAAGTATTTGGGACTCCTCCTCGACAGCCGGTGGAACTAGGTGGAGCATTTCCGACGTTTGGCTTCTAGGCTGGAGTAGGCTGGGGCTGTCTTGAAGCGGCTCCTGCCCAATCTAGGGGGTCCAAACGCCTTCTGCCGGAGGCTCTACGTGGGGGTCGTGCGGTCCATGGCCCTTTACGGGACACCGGTGTGTGCACGTTCTTTGAGGCGGCGGCCAGCCCACCGGTTGAACGCGTCCCAAAGGGTCATAGCCATCCGGCTGGTCCGGGGATACCGCACGGTCTCCGGTGAGGCGGCGAACCTTGCCGGATTGCTCCATGGGATCAAAAGTCCTCGCGCACATTTAGGAGTGGCACGAGGAGGCGTAACTCCGCTGCCGCGAGAAATCACGGCACAGCAGAGAGCTAAGGTGGGATCTCATGGCGTCATGGTGTGCATTGTCGCAACCCAGTGCTGGGCCTGCCACAATTGCGGTGATAAATCCCCTCTTTGAGTAGTGGTTAGAGAGGTGCCACGCGGCCTCACCTTTTGCCACAGGCCCTCATTGGACACGGTTGTTTCGGGAGGTTTCTGTTCCAGATAAGGCGGGAGGAAACGCCCAGGTGTCACCATTTGTGTGGATTGCCTGGAGGACATGGTGGAGCATACGGTGAAGGTCTGCCCGGCTTGGGCAGGGCACCGTTTTTGTTTCAAGATATTTGCTCAAAAATTGACTCCATGAGGCACGCGCTTTTTGCTACCACAAAAGGTATGCTCTTATATAAAATCCACTTAATTATATTTTAACACAATGATTTTCTGTTTCTTGTTAATCAATTTTTCAGTTCATTTTGTATCTACTAGATAAGGAATTTTAACAAACGTTATCAAGAAAAAAATTAGCATACAATACAGCTAGTATTTCTGCGATTACATAGACTAATTGAACCAATATTGAATGATAAATTTTATTTCAGAATTACTTCCATATTTGTTAGTAACAATGTTCTTAACCTAGTGTTAGTAAATCATAATAAATTAATAATAATATTAACAATAAATTAGGCGCTTGCTCTCGCGTGTAGGCCTATCAAGTGCGCTGTTAGTGCGGAGTCCCATCTGTCAGCGCACGCGGTCAGGATGGCGCTGGGGCCGCAGCGTACCCGCGCCATTAAAGACGCACTTCGCTTTCTTATGACAGCGTGAAAGCCGTCCACGCGCGCCTCCGCGAACATACCACTCGCGCTGCAGTACCGCGGCAACCCCATCAGCACCCTGAACGCGTTATTATACTGTACACGCAGGGCGTCGTATGTCCTCCGCGTGTATTTGGCCCACAAACTGCACGTGTAAAAGGTCTGGCAGAAAGCTCTAAATAATGTGACCTTCACTTGTTCGGTACACCGTGCGAATCTGCGAGCCAACATATTACAGCGAACAGACAACGCCCTGCGTTCCCTATCCACATCCATATCATCTTTTAGGTCATCGGTGACCCAGTGACCCAGATACTTGAAATGAGTGACTTGGTTTAATGGTGTACCATAGAGTGAGACGGGAGGTACCACTGTGACCTCTTTTCTAGGTGCTTTAAAAACCATAACCTCACTCTTTTTTACATTGTATCTGAGCCCATGAGCCTCCGCGTACTCTTCACAAATACGGAGTAACTTGCGCAACGCACCGATTGAAGGGCTGAGCAGCACCATGTCATCCGCGTAACTGATGTTATTTACACAAACACCGTCTATATGACACCCGATGCCAGTGCTGCTCAGCCTTCCAATCAGGCGATCCATATATAAATTAAATAACTTCGGTGAGGTCAACCCCCCCTGCCGCACCCCACACTCCAATTTGTACTCATCCGACTTACTAGCCGCCCACCTAACAGTATTTTTCTGATTTTTGTACCAGTACTTAAATATAGATATGATTTCAGGGGGTAGGCTAGTGTCTTGACACAGTTTTGTCCATAGCAGGTCATACGAGACCAAGTCGAATGCCCTGGACAGGTCCAGGAAACACGCGTATACTGGTGTTTTACGCGCGGTATAGTATTGCACAGTCTGCTTGAGGCACAAAATCGCACTTTCAGTTGATAGACCAGTTCGAAAGCCGAACTGATCATCGTGCAGTTTTATGTGTTTTGTTAAATGGCCGTCAAGCAAACTGTCCATTACCTTCGCTATAACCGTGGCTAAGGAAATAGGCCTGTAGTTAGACCTGTCCGAGACATTTCCGGTCTTGTTTTTTACAATGGGGACAACAATGGTATACATGAGATCATCAGGCAGGTAGGAGTGGCTCATGCACAAATTAAATAGTAAAGCCAGCACTCTTGGCAAGTGTATCCCAGCAAACCGCAGGTGCTCAATGCTGAGACCATCATGACCTGGAGACTTTCCTCTTTTCATAGATTTGATAACTACATCAACATCCTTTGCAGTGAACCTTACATTGATATCTCCAGGTATGGCCCCAGCATCAGACACCAACATCATCTCAGACTGTGCAGAAGTTACAAGCGGCTCAACTCTGAAATGCTGTCGAAATAATCTTGCGATGCCATCTGGCTCGTGCTCACCCTCGACGCTCACGGGACGGCTAGGCTTTAGATTCAATTTGTTCGTTGATTTCCAAAATTTGGAAAAGTTATTATTGGAATGGTGTCGTGCAATTATATCCATTTTAATTTGTTGTTGGTTATTTTGACACCATTTCAATTTCACTTTAAATAAGCGTCTAGACTCAGTCATTTCATTATATAGTCGGTCGAAGTTAGGCCTCCCCTGCAACAGCCAGTTCTGATAACATTGCCGAGCCCTACCGTGAGCCTCCCTCACATGTTTATTCCAGCCTATAATGTGCTTACCCCTACCGGGATTTGAAGCCGCACTACAAGAAGATTCCGCGCCTTGTGCCAGTATACAGACTATATTCCTGTACATATCTTTAATTAAGGATTTATGTATAACACAGTTACATTTTTTACCAGCACAAGTAGCAAATTCCGGTAGGAAATCAATAAGCCGCAAATTTGCGTGACAATAGTTATTTCAACTTGACTGGCCTGCCTTTCACCCCATATTACATTATTTCTAAATACATTAGATGTCACAATTTTAGGTTTTATTAAATTTAAATTGCATGTTAATAGCAACGGGTAGTGATCAGACCAGTAGGTGTCATATAATATGGTCACATCATCGATGGTTGCGCGCGCAGCGGTAGTGACCACACAGTGATCGAGCCACCGTCGGCATCCGTGCGCCTCGCTAACAAAAGTGTGTGAATCGTTAGGTAATAAATCAAGATCAACACATGTCCATGATTGTTCCGCGCAAAAGTCTAGGAGTTGCATTGCAAATGACTCACCCGGGTGCGCGTTAAAGTCCCCCAACACAAACACAGATTCAACATCACTAACTTCAATTATGGAGTTTATTTCGCCTAGACACTCCGTAAACTCGATCAAATTGTCTTTTGAGTCCGTAGGCATATACACAGATATGATTAACATAGAACGCTCATGTATCTCAATCCTAACAGCTGCTATACGATCACTGTTACACTCTAACACTGACACTGAGGGAAACACCGACTTCCTCCACAGCACTGCTACACCTCCGTATGGGCGGCCACGGAGAACACCGGCCGAGGTGTCCACGGCAGACTTGCCCGTGTACGCAAACTTGTCACTGATGCTGTCCAGGAATGGGATATCATGCGGCAACAGCCACGTCTCCTGAAGTGCCACAATGTCAGCTGTTTCACAAATTTTCCTTACACATTCAACAGATCTTATGATATTTTTGCAGTTAAATGTTACGAGTTTAGTATTACTACTCATGCTGGTTAGACTACACACAGATCAATTATTCAGCACTCTTAATACCTTTATTACTTCTTGCTCTGAAGTTAACAAAGCGACGGTATGCGACGCCTTCTGGCCAAAAATCATCATTCAGGAAAGTTTCCAGTTTATGTTTTGGTACCAGTATTTTGTACGCATCATATGATTTAGGTAACTTCATATTCATTTTTTCCAGGTGTACAGTAACATCAGTTTTAGTCGCAATATAACTGATTATGTCACACACAGGTACGTCCTTCGCAACATTGTAAATATAGATAGGAATTTTGATGTCTGCAGCTTTGAAGTTCGTATTCGTGCTTGAAACTGCCTTGCCCCTACTAGCAATAAAGCGATTCCTTAGACGTTTTCTCTGTACCAAGGTCCATTCTTTATCTTCCTTTGGTATTTTCCAGTCACCATTGCATACAATATCAGCTAAAGATTTCTTGTTGCCGAGGCCTTCATAGTGTACGTTCGGAGCGGCCGTGTGTCTCGACTCGCTAGATACGTCGATAGCAGCTAATTGCGGATGACTCACCAACTCGGGCTCATCGCCGGCCACAGTAAGACGAATTCTGTTATCATTAGCGCAACCACTATTTTGTTGAGTACCCTCATGTTCGGAACATCGTTGAGCCATATCCCGATAGCTCATATCTACACGTACATCGCTAGTATTTTTGCATGGTGTGTCATGTTGTGTTTCCAAGTATTCGAGTACCTTTGGGCCGCTGCAGTAATCGTCGAGACTATCCAATAAAAAGCCTCCTCTTTTGATGTTGACATTACTGGCGGTACTTCTAAAATTATTCACTATAGATGCCTTTTTTAGGTTTTCAAGATCAGATTTCACAGTATTTAGGGTTTCCTTAGTGGCATACAGTTCTTTCATCTGATTCATGTCCTGCTGCATACGCATCAAGTCCTTTAAAATCCGAGTGACGTCAACGTGATCAAAAAGCACTGGCGGCAGTTTCTGTAGGTCACGGGCCACAAAAACCGGTAATACCTCAGGATTGGACTCCTTGAGCATGCAGATGATGTCATCTATTTCACGGAGCTTCTTTCCATCCCTCCTCCTTATCTTCTTGCGCTTCTCCGTGGGTAAAGATTCGCAAAGAAGATTTTTAGCACTGTGAATCTCCTCGTCAGAAAAAGCGCTCACACAAATATGACTAATACTCTCCTCGTTCATCACATCGATTTTATTGCATACAAAGGCTAGAACCTCGTTGATAACTATATTACAACTCGAACATTTTAACAACTTAGAGGCCATGGCTGGTCTCACGCGTCCGTATGACAGCGCGAGCGCGTCCTGACTGAACGAATTACTATCAGATTAAATATTGAACTCAACTCCAAATGTACGTTAGGTATCGCTACATCAGTGAGCGCCAACCCTTCTCCGTACGTATCCATGTGGGCGGCGTGTTATTCGACTGTGTATTGTCATTGTCGCTGTGCCCGAGACGAGTCGTTTTGTCGCTGTCGCTTTGTGTCGCCCACGCCACACCCGGCTGAACTGCTTGTAGGACACGCCACAGTGAGATTGCACTTTTTAAGATTTTAATTAAACTCTTGACCGTTGTTTCGGATGCACCTCTTTAATTTGTTTCCGAGCCTCATTGTTACATCCAAAAGGACGAAATGAATACTGATTGTATTTTTTCGATGAAAGATATGTTGCTAGGAAACTCAAAAGGCTATCAAAGCTTTTCGATTTCCCAGTAATGCAGCGTTAATAATACGTAAAAGACACTCATGTGATTTCATCAAAATACTTTTCGTTCTGTCAATATTGAAGAAGTGTGTCTATTCTTCAATATTGACAGAACGAAAAGTATTTTGATGAAATCACATGAGTGTCTTTTACGTATCACATCTCTATTTCTGAGGAGCTTTTTGAGCAATTGATACACCATAGTCACAGTTTGTGTTATATTCCTGCAATAAAAACATCCACTTTACACAGCTCATAACCACCGGAATCTGATAGTAATTCGCTAATTAAAATCAACACAGCGATTCATACATTTTTCAGAGCGCTATTACGAAAGCATTTGAAAGCTCATCCGTATTTTAAATTCTCACAAAATGTGCGAATAACATCAAAAGTGTACAAAATAGAGTATAGTGAGTCAGTTCACTCATAGCCTTTTGAAGTGCTAATTCGCTTCGGGTGGGTGGCGCGGATTCTCTTTGCCGGTAAATCGAGCTGAAAAACATAGTGGCCACTGCAACTTGACGGAAGCAGGGAACCTCCCCCGTCCCTGCTTCGGAGCCTTTTCTTTAAAATCTTTTAGATTGAGCAAAGGATCTATTGCAGTTGTAATACGACTGACGAACGCATACATAATAATATTGCGAATTTGAAAATTCAAATTCAAAATAACACACATCAAAAAAGTTTGTGATCACTAGCAAAAACTGATCTTTTTTTTTAATTTAACTTTATTCAGTAAAAGTGTTTACATTATATCTTTTTTTTAAAACACTGACTGTAATTAAAAAAATAAACTTTATTTTTATTTTTTAATAACAAAAATTGAGTAATTCAATCCTAATGTAATTGTAACGAAAATAATAAAGAACGCTAAATGAAATTTGGGTATCGCAATTAGACTTCGCGTACATTCGTAAAAATTGTGTCAAAAGATAGATCTCGGTCAAATTAAAATAAAAGGTAATCGCAGCATATTTTTTTAATATTGGGTTTCGCCAGAAACACGTTGTTTAAAAAGCAAGTGGGTCCTTATAGGGTTCCCTCTATCTGGCAGAATCTTGATGCTCCGAATTTTTTTTTCGCATAACACACTTGGCATAATCTTCTTTAAACGAATATTTTAAAGGCATAAACATTATTTAATATAATTATTGTTTGGCCGAATGTTTATATGTCCGAATTTACAATGGCATACTTTTAAGATGGCAGAATATTATTTGAAATAATTTTAGTAGGCATAATGCCATTTCTATAAAATTCCCATTTTTAACCTTAAATTAAAATTAAAAAGTCAATGTGACTGTACCTAAATTACCCTAGGCTGATAAAATTTTCGTTTTTCCTAATTACATTAATATTAGTGTTTGAGTCGGTTCCCCCTTAGGGGGAAGGGCCGCACTCCACCCCGTACGGCCCTGTAGAGCTCGTCTCCGGACTGGTCACTCTCCCACCGATATAAGAAATGAATTCCCAAATAAGAAGTCCGATACCTTGTCCCATTAATAAGGCAAGGAAAGGATTGAATGAGGTTGTAAATAAGACAGGAATTCATAGTTATGAAAATACATTGGATTTGGTTTCAGAAGGCTAATAAGTAATAGGGAGATGTAAAGTATATTATCATATAAACCTGTGAGTAACCCTTACGTTAGCGTAACAGGTATTTGGTCAGTCATTACTCACACGATACCTCACATCTGCACTTAGAGTACTCAGAGCAACACTTCCATAAAGTGACGCAAGCGGCTTCTCAGCGGCATTGCGTCAGTATCACGCTCTTTTGGAGACGTGGTCCCTAGCAGTTCTTTCGAACTGATAAACGTGACGAAGCGGCTTTCCCTGCGGCAACTGTGTGACAGTCCTGGTTCAAACAACAGAGCGGCTAGTTCCAGCGGCATTGCGTCGGCATCATGCTCTTTAGGAGACATGGTCCCTATCAGTCCTTGGACTGAATATAAGATAGATGTGGTCACCCAAACCCCTGGAAGTTCACCCTTCGCACAACAAGCATATCTGCAAGACACGTGTTCATGTCAGTCTGACCGAATTATTGGTCTGAGATAAAGAATACAACATTCAAGAATTACGAGCTAATAGGGTTGAGAATCGAAACTCAAGAATCGTAATTTATTTATTAGAGCTTTGGATAATCTCTCTTAAAGCCCTGTTATTGGCCTGAGGCAAAGAATACAAAATTCACGATTTAGGTACTAGATAATAGGGTAGAGAATCATAATTCGAGAATCATTCATTAATAGAGTTGTGGATCAATTCTCTTGAAGGCCTATAGACAGCCCTAAAGCGCCCACCCTTCACCACTTCCTAGTGTTTGAGCTGGAGAGAAGAAGTGGCACAACAAACTCCCCAGCAACACGTCTCTGTCTGTTTAGTTACAAGAACCCTAATTACATCACCAGCCTAGGATAATTATTATAATGAAAGACTCACCCAGTCGCACCAACAAACACACACACATACTACGTTATACTACATTAATCTAATCCGGGCTTCAACCCAACTATATTTAACTTAATAAATAATACCAGCCATCTTACGACAGCCACTGGACATGGCCTTTTTGGTATTCACCAAGTCTCCTAATATCACTCGCTTAGGATATTACGTCCGCACCCTACCGTGATCTAAAACCAACTCCCTAACTTAACTAGCCTAGAAACTGACGTCCTTAGCCTTTCGCGATTCAAAATCAAGTGCCTCGTCCTCATCCCTCAGCTTTCTAAATTCCTAAAACACCACGGTCCGGCTTCCCACAGTTTTGCAGAATAGATTTATTGCTGTTTTTGTGTAAAACTCAATTGTTTCAAAAGGTTCGTTACCTACGCATTTATTACCGCCAGATGTGAATGCCCGCTGCATTGCGTCCAGGGAATATCAACCTTTTCCGACGGAAGATTCAAAGTTACAATTTGTATATATTATATTTTTAAATCATACTATTATGTTTTTAGCACAAAACCTAATTAAAGTATTTTAGCTATCTGTTAGAATAATCAATAAATCAATACAATAGCATAACTACAGTTATAAGATAATAAATAGTTATATCCATGGGAGCATTGGCTTTGCATGCCTTTAGAATGGCTCATAAGTAATTGTCGTTTTAAGTTTCAAGCATGACTCTAGATTTCTATTTTATTTTTGTTTCCTTACTTTAATTATATTCATGTAAGAGCACGCTTGCTCGCACTAAATTTAAGAACCGCATGTTGTCGAACTCTGCCATCATGTTTCCCAGAAAGTATAAGTGAAATGGGATTCTAAGAGGTTCAATATTGCTTTACAATTTTAAAGAAATAGGATCGTAATTTATTACGCTAATGGGTCGAGCTGTCAATGTGTTTCTGAGTGGCCCAAACCATGTGCCGATTTTAAAGTAAATATAATATTTCGTTATTCATTTAGAGTAAATGACACATAGTCACATCAATATGTTGTGCTACAAAAGTTAGTGACAGAAACGAATCGCTGCAAAACCGACTCCACGAGCTCGAGCGACGAATACTTCTCGCCACCGACAACACCACCACCGCGCGGAAGAAGCCGACAACCGGCCAGCTTAGGAGTCCGAGCCCCACCGGCCTCTGATAGCGTCCCCGCTCTCGGTGGAAGTGTGCAGCGCATGAGGTGGACACAAACTGTCAACGAAAATGTCATGCGCGCAACCTTTGGGGCTATAGAGGGGGGAAGTAGCTTGACTGCGTACCGTTGTCGGATGCTCTCTCTGTTTCAGGTGCTTGAACCAGCTGTCAACGTGTCGACGACTTTCAGATCAGGTACGGGTCATCCAGCGTAACCATATGCTGGATGACGCCGTACTTGGTCGACTACGCCTCGAATCACGGAATAACAATGTTACGCCTGCTTCACCACTGGTCGCGGCACAACTATAAAGTTCACCCCGTGCTTCACAGTGACCCGACCACGTTGGTGAAGAGGATGATGACGGGGTTATATCCATGAGTTCCCAATGCAATGCACGATTGAGGAGCGCTTTGGAGGATGCTTTCCGGGAGTACCGCTCCACTCCACCTGAACCACGTTTGCCTCGTTTGCCCATGCACAAGAAAAACAAGGCGCTGGTGTGTACTCTAGACTCGTTGCTGTCAAATTGTTTTGACAGCAGCAAAGACCTCGCCGAGACCCACTCGATTTTGTACTGTGCAGCTGTAGCGGCATGTCGTGTAGATTATGTTAAATTTCCGAACAGTGACAGAGCTCCACGACCAAAACCAGCTGTAACAGCTTAGCAGTGACAGATTGAGCGTCGTATCGGTGAGGCTAAATTACTTATCGGCAAGCTAATCTGCTTCAGGGAGGGCAATACTCGCCCTAGAGTGATGCGATTTGTGAGGCGGGTGTTCTCGGGAACTGATATTAGTTCTCGAGATTATTTGTCCCGCGTCACAGAGCGTATCGACTTACTGAAGCAGAAGATCTGTGCATGGGCAAACCGTATTCGACGGTACAGGCGGAGAGTGGAGCGGTACACTCGGAATCGCACATTCCAGAGCGATGAAAGGTGGGTTTACAAGGGCTTGGGAGCGACCGGATCAAGGTGTGATTGACACGCGCCTACCGGATGATGACGCCATGTGTTCGTTCTGGCGTTTGGTCGGCGCATGTCAATCACACTGAAGGAGATTGGACTAGGGAGATCGAGCAAATACCAGAAATGGGAGCACTTACCATCAGCCCAGAAGATGTAGCTCGAGCAGTCCGTCCGTTGCCTAGCTGGAATTGGCATCCCAGTTCCAGTCATACTTAGAGTCAGGGTCGCTGCCCCAGTTTCTAATGACAGGAATAACCCACCTGCTCCATAAATCAGGTAGTACTGCGGAACCCAAAAATTATAGACTGATCACTTGTCTACCGACGGTTTATAGAGTTTTTACATCCATTTTGAGATTTAAAATGAACAATCATATAAACACTAACTCCATCATGTCTGCCTCTCAAAATGGATGTAGGAACGGGTCCCGCGGTACTAAGGAGCTGCTCCTCATCGATATGGCCATTAGCCAGTAGGTTCCTCGTTTCCGAAAGGATCTGTCGACATGTTGGATAGATTATAAGAAGGCCTATGACTCGGTGCCACATACATGGCTCATGAGAGTGCTGGAGTTGTATAAAATAGATGCAACTCTACGCACCTTCCTGATGTCATGTATGGAGCAATGGAGGACGGGTCTTCGCTATACAGGATGCCGACATATCGAGAGGAATAGTGAGCCGATAAGGATCGAGCGAGATATATTTCAGGGCGAAAGTCAGAGTCCACTTTGGTTCTGCCTGGCCTTGAATCCTCTAAGCACATTGCTGGAGAATTCAGGACTAGGCTATCGCTTGAGGAGAGGTGGTCAGGTTATATCTCACTTCCTTTACATGACTGGAAACTCTTTGCCCCCAACAATTTGCAACTAATGGAGAATTTGGTGTGGACAAATGAGCGGTCATGCATGTAAAGCGAGGGGGGATTGTAGAATCTGTGGGAACCCAACTCTCGGATTCCATACACCTAAGATTCCTCTCCTCAATGGAAACCTACAAATATTTGGGTATGTCGGAAGTGTTAGGTATCAACGCTACTGACATGAAGCAATCGCTGAGAGAGCGCTTCTTTGGCCGCCTGAATGAAGTATTAAATAGCCTTTTATTGGCTTTCCTCACCTCTGGATTGCCTTTATTGGCCGGCTGGAGTGAACACTGTTGAGGAACACAGCTCCCACCTCTTTCATTTGCAAGATCAAACGTGCTCGCAGGAAGGAAGTATTCCAGTAAAATGCTGGTAGGGATCTTGACCGTACTTCCGGGATTGTCCTAATAGCCATGGAATACCTCTTCACCCCTCATAAGTACCTCAGGACATATGGCCCTCTTGTCGCTACAACACTTTGTTCTAGCGACCGTTTCCGGGGGCCCATTATTGAGTGTGCAAGTCACCCTCTGCCATTTTATCTGTGTATTTTATATAAAACATTGGTCAGGCAAGGGCCATAGTCTTTCCACAGTTCAAGATAACCAGCTCACTTAGCCACCCAGACCCATAATCCAATATCTTTATTTCCATAAACTGTAATAGTGCGAACAGGGATAATCGTTGGTTGGTGCCTCATTCCATTAAAAACGTCTAACGGGCCTCTGCGAGTTGTCTTGGGGCCCTTGTACGCCTTCCAAAAATCCGGAACCCCAGGGTCCCGAGAAATGTCAAGAAACACCCTTTATAGCAGAACTTTTTATGTCATAATATTATTTTGCATAACAGCGGATAGCATAAACTTCATTTTGCAGAAAATCATTTGGCATACACTCATTTATCATACATTCAAAACTCATAATTTGTATCTTTACGCATCAATTTCATATTGATAATAATCAAAAAACAGAACCACCATATCGCAGAAAGTTCACACAAAAATGCAAACAAGCATACACCATGCATGAAGCAAGCACGCAGCATGCAAGCGAGCATGCAACATTTTTTTTATTTTTATTTTTATTTTTTTGCTTTATTAGAAAGAATCAGGTTCCTACTAATTAATTACAATCTAGCCTTTAAGAATAATAAGCAATTTAAATTTAACTTAATTTACTACGTGATAATTACTTTAAAACTTAGAATAGTTGTTCGGTACAATATTGGCAACCGAACAGCTCAGCACTTTTGCCGACATACATTTCCATAAATGCATGTATTGCACCTATCGCCAGTCAGTGCGTGTTCAGATACCAATCGCGTAACTCGGATCAAACCATCTTAGTGCTAATTTAGCTAATATTTACTACCATTTTACCATTTAATATTTAACTAGTGTAATCTAATAGTTAACTAGTGTACAATATAACTTTGAACCATATTATTGCGTATCATTAAACCAGTGTTCGTAAACCAACAACCAAACCATTACCATTCTGATATAAAGTCAACCAAAGCAACCAATCTATCAACCAACCCAAGAAGTAGTTCTAAACCAAGCAAGAACTAATTTCTACTTGGTCCTTCGAACCTAAAAAGGGCTCGGTTCGCGAAGTACAGTGAAGTGTTTATGCGCCGGGACCTTGCAACCAGTGTGTGTTTTACCAGTTTGTAGGGAGAGTAAGTAGGCAGTGCGTTCAAGTTGGAGAAATTGGGCAGCTGTCGCGTAAGGAGAATATAAGGTCAGACCAAACCATTTTATACATTTTATTTTCACTCGCGTATTTAGTTGAGAATAATGGAGCAGTTAGCAGTCAGCCAAACGGAGGTTTACGACTCCTTGGCTAAATTTCTAACTAATATAAAAAAAGACGGAGCTGAAAGAAAAACCATAGATTACTGCAAGCGGAAGTTGGAGATATTAGAAAATTATTGGAGAGAATATCAACGTAACCATAGGAAGTGCTGTGAACTTGCTGATTTCAACCATGTATATTTTACCAAGCATTGTTATGATAAGGCGGAGGAAGTATATCTGTCGATCAAGCAGCTAATCACCAAAACCATGGAGCACTTGTTGTCAAAATAGCAAGAGCCTCAACAGCCGCCGGCAGAAGCGGGTACCTCGAAGCAAGTAGGGGATTCGTCTCATTCACAGGCACCGAAACAGCAACGTAGGGAGGAGTGTGAAGACACAAAGCTAGAAGGAATGATAAAGAAGCAGACTATCAATTTTAGGGCGTTCATGAGGACAGTAGCTACCATCGAAATCGACCAACTGCAGAACAAGTGGGAGTTCGACGATGCATTAAGGTCTCTTCAAAGCTGTTGGGCTATTATAGATAACCTGCACTGGGACATAGAAGGTGAAAACGGAGATGAGGATGTCTGGTACCAAGAAGAGTTCAACAGATATGAGAAAATGTATAAAGATATGAAGAAAACCATCAACTCTAAAATGTGGTCTGTATCGCACCGTGACAAATCTACTCCACAGATGGATATTCCAACATTCCAAGGCAACTACCACCAATGGACGTCGTTTAAAGACTTATTTACCGAAACCATCCATAAAAATCCATCGCTATCAAACGCACAAAAATGCAGTTCTTAAAGAGCAAAGTATCAGGAGAAGCTGAGCGACTCATACACCATCTTCAGATTAGCTCAGATAATTACGAGGTATGCTGGGAAATACTAAATCACAGATATGACAACAGTAGTAGACTAATTTTCACGTCTCATGTTAATACATTACTAAACATTCCTAGCATGCAGCAACAATCCATCGGGACCATCAAAAAACTGCACGACATAACCAAAGAGTGTCTCCACGCTATACAGAACCTAGGAGTAGATATCACCACCTGGGACCCGCTGTTGGTACTTTTGTTAGCACAGAAACTTGAGAGCGAGTCCTTCACTGAGTACATCGAGTCGGTGAAGAATCCCAGGAATTTACCAGTCCTTCAAGAATTCCTAGATTTCTTGGAAAACAAGTTTACGGCCTTAGAAGCATCAAGGCGTAAACAAGAACCAAATTACCAAAAGACGGAACACCCAACCACAAAACCAAAATTACCAAGCAAACCAGAAGAAATACTATTGTTCGAATAACAACCAGCAATCATCAAATAAAAATTATTCAAACAATATGAAAAACCATTTGAAATCATTACATGTGTCGCGGTCAATCACCTGCGCATTGTGTAACGCTGACCACGGGTTATGGATGTGCACACAATTTTTGCAAATGTCCGATGAACAAAAACTAAAAACTGTTAACCAGCTAAATTGTTGCACGAATTGCCTTTACAGCCATTTTAATAAAACATGTTTATCGAATAAAACATGTCGCAAATGCAACGGTAAACATAATTCGTTATTGCATGATGCAATTACAACCAAAAACAGGCCAAACGCATCAGCAAAACCCAACCATAAGGTGCAAACGCTTGCGACATCATGCGTAAACAATGAGGAGCAAGCAGCAGGCTCAACCCATGTGTCTTGGGATGAGATGTCCGAAACACTCTTAGCTACAGCTTTAGTGGAAGTTCCAGGACACAATGGCACATACCATAAAATGAGGGCTTTAATTGACCAAGGTTCTCAGATATCTTTAATAAGTGAGAAGGCGGCACAAATTTTGAAAATACCAAGATACTCTTGCAAAGGAACCGTTTTCGGCATAGGAGAAAAAGAGAACAGCTGCAAGGGAGTAATGACCATCAAAATTAAATCAATCCATAGTGAGTTTGCCTTAGAAGGTGAGGTCCTTGTAATGAATAATCTCATCAAAAGTTTACCAAATAAATCATTCGTAAAACCAACTTGGCCTCACATACAAAACATTAACTTAGCAGACCCAGAATTTAATACCAGCCGACCAGTGGACCTACTGCTTGGAGCAGAAGTATACTGCAAGATAGCTTTAGGTGGCCTTTTGAGGGGCGATAGCGAGGATCAACCAATTGCACAACAAACGCAATTAGGGTGGTTGCTGTGTGGGACAATGACACCACGCTACATGTGTAACGTCGTTCTTCACAATACGGATGATTTACGTAGATTCTGGGAAAATGAAGACATCAACCAGGCGACTGAAATGTCCACCGAAGATCAGGAATGTCTGCAATACTTTCTGTCAACAACAGAGAGACTAGAAAACGGGAGATACCAAGTTCGACTGCCATTCAAACCAGAAACCAAAGAGCAACTAGGGTCTACTAAACCACTAGCATTGGCACAATTTCGCAACTTAGAGAGAAAGTTAGAAAAACAACCAGAATTGAAAACAGAATACACCAAATTTATGAACGAGTATCAGAATTTAAACCATATGATACCGTCAGCAATAAGTACGAAACCCGAGTGCTACCTGCCCCACCACTGCGTCACTCGTGCTGAGTCAACCACTACAAAGTTGCGTGTTGTGTTCAACGCATCTGCTAGATCATTATCTGGACATAGCTTAAATGACATCATGTACCGGGGGCCCAACTTGCAACAAGACCTGCAGGAGCTGATTTTAAAATGGAGGCAGTATCAGTTCGTCTATACTGCTGACATTGAAAAAATGTACCGACAGATAATGGTACATCCGGAAGACCAGTCGTACCAGAAGATATTATGGAGAGACTCACCATACCAACCCATTCAAACATACCAACTTACAACAATAACTTATGGCACAAAGCCAGCACCATTTTTGGCTATGATGTGCTTAAAACAACTAGCTGCCGAAGAAAAACCAAATTTCCCCGATGCAGCAAAAGCATTGGAAGAGTGTTTCTATATGGACGACTACTGTGGAGGAGCAAATACTGTGGAACAAGCAAAACAGCTTAAAACAGACCTAATAAAACTACTCAGCAGGCTGGGGTGGCTTTAATTTACGAAAATGGGACACAAATGAACCAAAACTACTCGCTGACTTAGAAAAAGATATGCGGAACCAGCAAATCTACGAGTTTAAGCAGCCAGACTCAACGAAGACATTGGGACTAGGATGGAACCCGCAACAAGACAAATTCATCTTTGACTCGAAACTGGAGCCAGCATCATTACCAAAACCAACCAAAAGATCGCTTCTCTCTGACATTTCAAAAATATTCGACCCATTAGGCTGGCTCACACCATTAACTATCACCATAAAAATGCTATTCCAAAGTGTCTGGTCATCAAATCTTAACTGGGATGACGCGCTACCAGAGGATATCAAGACCAAGTGGCAAAACTTAAGAGGAGAATTAAAAGACATCAACACCATAGAAGTAAAACGATGGTTAGGAATAAAGCAAAACCATAGCTTGCAACTACACGGCTTTTGTGATGCCTCGAATAAGGCGTATGCTGCTGTAATATATTGCAAAGTCAGTGACCAAAATAATGCTAACGAAGTAACTCTAGTCGCCGCAAAATCTAGAGTAGTGCCTGTTAGTAAAGACAGTACAATACCAAGGTTAGAGTTAATGGGTGCCCAACTATTATCGCAGCTGATGCACAAGGTACAGACCTGCTTGCAGTCGCATAACCAGGAAATATATTGCTGGAGTGATTCAACAGCAGTATTAGGATGGATTCAAGGAGAACCAGCGAGATGGAAACCATTCGTCTCAAATCGCGTGAAAGCTATCACCAAACTAATACCAAAAGAAAAGTGGAGTTATGTAAAAACCAGTGAAAATCCAGCCAACTGTGCCAGCCGTGGATTGACGACCAAACAATTAAAAAACCATTTTTTAATTGTAAAAAAAAAAATCCATGATGGCCCTTGCCATCATGGATTCAACCATTCCAAAACCATGACATACCGCAAGCCACCTATGAAACCAGCTTAGATATAAAACGGTCTAATGCAGTAGTTGCGGAAAATTACCAGAAAACAACCATGACCATACCAAACATTATAAACTATTTATTACACAAATTGAATTCCTTCGCAAAAATTGTACGCGTTTTTGCATGGATACTAAGATTACCTACTGCCAAGGCAGGCCGTCAACATTATCTCACATTACATGAACTCCGTCGCGCAAAACTGCTGATTATTAAAAGTGTGCAACATACGGAGTTTGCCAGCGATGTCAGCCACTTACTTAAAAATGGAAACGTGCATTCGAAAAGTAAACTTTTACCATTACACCCTATCATAGACCAAGATGGTATTCTGCGAGTAGGGGGCAGATTAAGAAACGCAGAAATAAGTACAGACATGAAGCACCCAATCATATTACCACACAACCATCGACTGACCACGCTAATAATCCAATACGCTCATGAGCTCACCTACCACGGTGGAGCGCGTCTTACTTTATCAAACATTCGGCAAAACTATTGGATAATCAGCGGATATTCTGCTACAAAGAAAGTCCTACGACAGTGTGTTACATGCAAGAAGCAAGAGCCCATCCAACAACATCAGCTCATGGGTGACCTACCATCATCCAGAGTGAACCCTGAATCCACCTTCTACCATTGCGGCGTCGACTACACAGGTTTTGTGGACGTGAAAGCAAATAAAGGACGCGGGATCAGAACTACCAAGGGCTACGTAGCGATTTTCGTATGTATGGTGACGAAGGCTGTGCATCTGGAACTCGTCTCAGATTTAACCAGCTCAGCTTTCTTAGCCGCAATAACCAGAATGGCAGCACGACGCGGAGCTCCACGTCATATTTATAGCGACAACGGGACCAATTTCGTGGGAGCCAACAGAATGCTGCAGGAAGAATACGACCATCTTCAAAATGTTTTCAATGAATCATTCTTTAGAGAGATAACAGAGCTACAAATAGAATGGCATTTTAACGCACCTTCCTGGCCTCATGCAGGAGGACTTTGGGAAAGAGCCGTGCGAAGTCTCAAACACCACCTCAAACGTGTGATTGGACAACAAAAATTGACGTTCGAGGAATACACCACACTACTATCAAAACTGGAAGCTTGCCTTAATTCACGACCACTTTGTGCGCTATCAGAAGACCCGGAGGATCTAAATTTCCTCACACCAGCCCATTTCCTATCAGCACGACCAGGTTTAACCATAATTGACACAGCAGACGACGCCAGAACCAGATGGCATCTAGTGTCAAAACTATTCGAA
Source organism: Xanthia icteritia (assembly GCA_949128155.2). NCBI lineage: Eukaryota > Metazoa > Arthropoda > Insecta > Lepidoptera > Noctuidae > Xanthia > Xanthia icteritia. The sequence goes on along the minus strand of OX421951.2, from coordinate 20,479,628 downwards.
GATTTATGGAAGAGATGGAAAACAGAGTACTTAACTCAACTATCAACCAGAAGCAAATGAAAAAAAAAAAAAAGAAAAGAAAAAGAAAGAAAATACGTTTATTCTGCACAAACAAAACGCACATTTAAATAAAATAAAAACACAAAATACACATACAAAAGTAGCCAAAAGCCTCATATTCAGCCAACAAACAATTCATTCATCGGTTGATGTCAAAGCCACAGACAAAGACAATATTGCGTAATTACTGTAACAACATTACATACTCTGTGGTTGCGACATTGGCAAATGACAACAAAAACATAACAATAACAAAATGCCGATTGCAGAGTAAACTACTTTTGTAATAAATAATGAGAAAAATTAAACTGTGCGTCGCATCTGTGCAAGAACAGGTCATTGCTCAGCGAAATGCTGTGACTTCGGATGAACCTAACGTCAACAGCGCTGGTTTTCAGCAATTACCTAAGGAATGACACATTGACGTCCCCCCGTGTGCTGTAATTATATCGGGTAAGTATTATTTTCCACTGAAATAATATGTGTGATTCAACGGAACATAGTATGTTCACATAAATAAGTAATAAAATAAAAATATATATCTGCATTTGTGCGTAACATAAATTTAAGAAATAATAATAATACATTAAATAATACAATGAGAATATAAAATAAGCACGAAATTACCAATTAAACGTAGTGTACAGTCTGTTGTGTTTTCCCATTCATTTCTGTTTTTAGTAATTATAATAATTCAGATAATTCACGAACAATCTATAATTAAGCCTGCATTTATATACCATACATTCTAAGATGCGCCATGGGAATTGCGATTTGTGACTCTATGGCGTGGCGGCCATTTGCAAAACAGTAAGCGTCTAGGCATGGGGTTGGTAAAAGTCAACCATGCTTTTTCAGTCAAAATGGTAAATAAGCTAATTGGTACAGATTGATAGGAAATGGATGAAACAACATAAGAACGTCAACGTGGGTGATTTATTAATGATACATGACGACAACTTACCAGCAGGAAAATGGCCAATGGGTCGTGTGATGGAAGTCCATGCAGGAAAAGATGAACTGGTCAGAGTAGTCACTCTTAAAACTAAAAACGGCTACATGAAGCGCCCAGTTGTTAAATTATCAGTGCTACCTTTAGACCAAACGGAACCAACCATACCAGAACAACAACCACTACATCAGAGTACTGAACCAGAAAATAAACCATATAATCGCCCGCAACCAAACACCAGAACGTACAGTACCTATCCCAAGATAGTAAACCTTGCGCTAGCACTGTTACTTTTCTTAGGTATAATACTACCAACAACAGCTTCATATAATATCACGCAATTCGATACCAACAAAACGTTGTACTTTGACACTGTAGGGAAAGTACAATTAATTCGAGATAAGTGGAAACTAGTCACATATTTTGACATGTCTCCATACTGGCAAGGGGACAACGCCATTAAGGACTTTACGACCTATCTCGACAGAACATGCGAAACAATTATGGAATCAAGTCATTGTCATATGATACTCCTACAAATACGTCACGATTACAATGAACTGCAATACTACAACCAGCTGTTGCTTAGCCAGCATTACGGCGAGCGCTTACGAACACGACGCGGCCTTATCAACGCTGTCGGCTCAATTGCTAACTCATTGTTCGGAGTATTAGATGAGAGTTTCGCAGAAAAATACAGACAGGACATTGAACTTGTGCACCGTAATCTAAAACACCAAGGTCAGCTATGGAAGAACTTGACCTCTATCGTCGAAGCAGAGCATTATACTGCAAAGAACTGAAGCCATAATAGCAAAACAACACAAAATCATAAATAAACATTTAACTGCCTTAGACAATGCTAACAGTAGGATACAAAAAGAAATTGATGTGATGACACTACAACAAGACTTCACATTAGTCTCTATAGCAACCATTAATATGATGCAAAACTTGAAAAAGGTACAGGAAACTCTAATAGATACAATATCGGAAATATACCATGGCCAAATCAGTCTGCATCTACTGACACCAGCACAGCTCAAACGAGAGCTACAAATTATTTATGGGCAAATGCCTCAAGATTTAGCGCTACCAATTGAAAATATAGAGACAGACCTTCAGCGCATCTACAAGCTACTGAGAACAAAAGCGAGAGTTACCGAAAAATATATATTTTTCGAAATCACATTCCCGCTCATAGCAAGAGAAAGCTACCAACTATATAGGATAATACCAATTCCACAACAAACCAACTACAGTATGATTACCATAACACCAATATCGGAATATGTCGCAGTAAACCTGAAAAAAGATGCTTATTTCGTACCAACTATACATGACCTTGACACATGCTTGTACCACGAAGAAACTTTCATATGTGAGCTCTTCAAACCAATCCAAAATTTGGAAAACGACAAAAACTTCTGCGAAACAAGCCCAATAAACCAAAGGTGCAAAACAGAAAGAACAGTGTGCAAAAACAGATGGGTTGAATTACACTCAACGTCACAATACTTATATTTTTGCTGTGACACATATCCTATTAAAATCATATGTGACGATCAAGTTACAGTACGCCAGCTGACCCGAGCAGGGGTCATTAGCATGAACCAGAAATGCTTTATTAAAAGTAAAGATTTCACACTAGTAGTTGAAATATGGGGTACTCAGATCTCATTTCAGATCTGAGTACCCCATATTTCACAGTTCAACCATTCAAGTATCCCTATGACTATTCGACATTCAGAATCCTCTATTCAAAACGAATGTTAATTTTATTGTAGTCAAAAACATCTATTCAAATTGGCTGTTGCATTCAGATCGAAATGAGACATCTATTCAAGATTGTTTTTAGAATAATTACTCCATTCGGAATGAAACTCCTACGATTGGGATTTTATTCTATGCTGGTGTATATTACCGCGAGTCAGGTATTTAAACCATTCGAGTATCCTTATGACAATTCGACATTCAGAATCCTCTATTCAAAACGAATCCTAATTGTATTCAGAATCATCTATTCAAATTGACTGTTGCATTCAGATCGAAATGAGACATCTATTCAAGATCGTCTATTTAGCAGCATCTGTTCGTGTGTGTAAATGAACAGAGCAGCACCCTAATTGCGTAATGCACGTTCAATCACAATTGGTTTCGATTTTAAACAAATTTCTAATCCAATGCTTCATAAGTTCGAAAAAAAATCTGCTCAACAACGTAAATAAGGCAATGAATGTTGTACATGAAACAAATTTTACTGAATTGGTTTCAAAAATAAGTTACGCAATTAGGTAGCAGTTTAATATGAACTGCTCATTTATAACAAGCTGTTCAGTGTGAACTTTCGATGGCGGTTGACTGTTATACTAATATTACTAGTGTTTAAAAAATAAAACTGATAAGTAGGTCAAGTTTAAATATTTATTTCTACATAATTATAAAAATATTATTTTGTACACACAGGTAAGTTTATAGATTAGAGATTCATACTTCGATTTATAAATAGGTTTAACATTCTATAATCATTAATACGTAAACTAGGATCGTTCTTATCTTATCTTACTGACAAAACACTTTATTTTCTTTACACCATTTATTCAGGCAAAACACATTTTTTAAGGCACATATATTGGTATGATGCATACAACTTATAATGTCAGATGAGTCTGAATAATTGTTATATAATGTTACCAAACTTGGACAGTTTTTACTTTCTAAATTGTATACATTATTCATTTGGAATATATCTTTTAACCATAACACTTTTTCATTTCCTTTAGTAAATAAAAATTTATTTTTAAAAAAGTTGGCAAAGTTTGCTTTATAATTAAAATATGGTACAAAGCCTTCGTTCCAGTTTATTCCTCTGTTTTTTTCAATCCAAGCCACTTGTAACCTTTCTTTCCTCGTCAATTCATAAAATGGTCGTGGTGGTTTTATCAACAGTACTTGTATATGTCCTTTATACATTATTGCTATTTCTTTTGGAATAAACTCGTTTTCTTGACTCTTAAACCCTTGAACATCTACGATGACATTCATGATAGTTTTCTCACGATATTACTCAGCGGCTTGTATTCAAACAGTCGATCGTTTATTATTAAACAATAAGCAGATGTATTATCTTGAATATCTTCAGAGCATTCAATTTCTAATCGCACGTCAACTGGTCCAGTTTTAAGTGAATCGTTTTGTCTTGAACAGTCAATCACAAAAAGCGGAGCAATTTCTTTAAACTGGTTTAAGCTAAGCAATGGATCAATGCCTAAGTTGTAATACGACTGACGAAAATTAGCATACATTTCATATAATATACTAAATTTACCTTCATCAAATTTCAGATTAAGTGAGTCATACGGATAGTATTGAGAATTCAAATATAATTTAATATTGCTTACATTGCAGTGATCAAATATCGAAGAACTTCTAGCTTTATTATTTTTTCGAGCTGTTTGCAAACCAAATATAACAAACCTCGGTTTTTCTAGCTGGGAAGTTGTCTTTACTGACCAGGAATGTTTCGTTGTTTTTGGTAGTAATGGATATTCATACAAATCCCAATTTCTAAATGCTATCTGTATAGAACGATCTCTCTCCAGGCTTTTAAGCAATAACAATTTGTTACGATCAGAAACTTTAATATGCGGCACACGCCATTGTATTTTTTGTATATCTATTTCTACGTTATCATTTTTGTCAATAAGCACACAGTTCAATGCCGAGCTGCTTCGTTGTAATATAAGTTCATGTTTACAATTGATTATTATTTTATTATAATCTTCTGCAAATCCGAGTATTCTGTTCAATGGCACGATAACACTAAAATATCCGTTTCTAAATTTCGTACCACCTAAGTTCCATCCCCAGACTGCTGCAGCTTTACTTTCACCTTCATTCATAGAGACATACGATTTTAAGGTTGTCGTAATACCAACATTTTTAATGCGATCAATTTCAACACCATTTATTTCATACCTAATATCTTGAAACAAATATGAAATTGGATTGTTTATAAAATCAACATCTTTTTTTATTGTTTTCCCTGCTGGATCTTTAGTAGATACACTTGCATACCCTTCTATAAAAATGGAACTGTTGCAGGGTAATACATACAAATCTTGATGATGAATGGGTATTCTGATTTCATCATTTTCTTTAAAACTAGTGTTATACGGATTATAGCTATGGATCTCATAACTTTCAATAGAGTTGTCATGTTGCACTAAATCTGTTATTTGAAGCATGTTGTTAGTATTTTAATTTTAATCCAATATGTTTGAGAAATCTTTTATTCTCTTTAGTAATTTTAATTTGTCTTTTAATGTTTATCGCGTTGACACGTCTGGCTTCTTTGGAAACAGGATGTGAAATATTACAAGTTTTTTTCACGATAGGTGTTTTATTAAAAACTATCATGTTGTTTCTATTCATGAACAAAATAGGTAGTATTACTATTATTAAATTTTAGCTCAATTATTATTTACAATGTGAGTAGTGATTATCATCACAGACAATCTAAGAATGCGTGTAGAGTATCAAGATATAAACTTTTATAACTCGTTCTAATTACGTTACAAGGACATCCATTTGGATTAATAAAAAAAAATAAAAAAACATCAATTTGCTATGGTACTTTATTGTCTTTCCAAAATGACATAAGAAATTTTAAACATAAGTGTCCACAATTATACAAGTGATCACGCTGAACGTTTTCATAATTATACTGAATATTATTTCCAACATATTTCATAAATTCTTTTGGAGGTTTTAAGTTACCATAACTGTCAAAATATTCTACGTATTTATATATCTTGCCATAGGCTACCCAATGAGTACCAGAGTTTTCAGAAGAGTCAAGATTGATCACTCCACATTCTATCGGCAATACTTCATCTGGTAATTTATCTCTCATAAACACACCTCGAAAGAATGGAATATTATTCGAGTGTTTCATTATATCAATATTAGTTAAAGCTCTTTTGGGTAGCCGAGATTTCAGTTTTTTTTCTCTGATATGTAAATGCCTAAACCATCTTTGTAATGGTTGAGATGTAATCCTCTTCCAATGAACAACGCCTCCATTTCCTTGTTGTGTCGTTCTGCTTCACGCAATTGCTTTTTAGCTGTCTTATATGCGTTAATTGCTTTTGAAATACCGGCAGCACCTCCTGCTAAACTGCCAGCAGCAGATAGTCCAGCAAATATTGGTACTAAAGGAAGAAATCCTCCAGTTTTTGGTACTGGTATAATCCGAGGTAATTTTATTGGTGTATCTGATGCAAATTCTTTAGCTGCTGCGTATGCTAATTCCATCAATGCTTTCTTACATGATGGTTTTAATTTTGTAATGTGCTTTTTAGTATGGGTAACAATTTTTTTAAGAGTTTTCTTAAAACCAGCTCCTGTTTTTACTTTATTGATGTTTTTGTTCAATGTTGACGAAACTATTTTTTTATTGTCTATAATAACTCGTGTTGTTTTCATTGCTATTTCTTTATTTTTCTCGTAATAGAAACGTATTTAATAAGTACAAAAACAAGTCTTTTTTGTTTTAAGAACAAATTCGCAATGAATGGAAAAATATGTGTATTTGCTTAAATACACATTGGAACATATTTTTGATTGGCCCACTTAAAATACATTTGTTTTATCTATCCAGCTGTTCTCGCTAGTAGGAAGTCCGAGCCACTTCACATATACTTGATTCCCTTTTCTATTCAATACTTTTTCAACTAAGTACAAATCAGGATGTTTGGTTTTTTGAAGTTCTTGAGCATAAAACGCTCCTAGTATTGGTCGACATCTTGCATCTTCTATCAAGTAAGTTAGCGGATTAGTTTCTTGTATAGTTTTTATCTTAAATATTTCTGTTGACCAATTAGGATAATAGCCTTTATCAAAACATCCTTTGTATTTACTTATCCTTACAAAGTCACCAACACTAAATTTCCTACACTTAGTGTTTTTCTTACATTCAGTCATACGAATATATCTTTGCAGGATGTCTGTTTTATTGTCATGATTTATAGAAGCTGGAGGTTGTCCCACAGTTCTATGAGTAGTGTTATTGTATTCACATACAACTTTGTTGAGCGTTCCATTCATCCACTTGTAATTCCCGTTAAGACTAAATTCTTTGTATAATTTATTTTTTAATGTCCTTATTAATCTTTCAACAATCGAGGCTTTTTTAGTAGAATACGTTGAATAATGATTAATATTGTACTTTGTAACAATTTTTTTGAATTTATTATTATAAAACTCTTTTCCCAGATCAGTTTGCAAATTTCTTGGAACACGTCCTTTAATCAATAGACTTTCAAATGCTTTTGACACCTCTTGCTTATTTTTTTTTTTCAAAGCAACTGTCCAAGCATATTTTGAAAAAGTGTCTATGATTGCTAGTATATATTTGTCACCACCATTCACTTTTGAAATTGCTTGCATATCCATTAAATCTCCTTGCCAGAGATCGTCGATATCTTTAAGTATGACCTGTCTTCTTGGAAAGTTAACTCTAGCACATTTATGAATTTCATTTATGACATCTAATTTGCTCATAATGCTTATTTAATTTTCCTGAAATTTCTTTTAACACAATATTTTTTTCAAGATTTCTTACTTTATCGTTTAAAATTGAAATCAGTTTATTCAGTTGGTCTATTTGCGTGCAAATATTAACTTTAAGTTTTTCGATTTGCTCTTCAGTAGTATTTTTAATCTCATCACATTCCACACTTATGATAGTTTCAGTTTGATTTGTACGAACATATTTAATATTTTTATGTTCATTCATGTTGCATACAACTTTGATAACTGAGAACATTCCAAAGCTGTTTAGTCTTTTATAATATCAGCTTCTTTTAACTCTTCTAAAATAGATAGAATCTCATTGTCATGATTAGTATTACCAGCATTTTTTGAAGCAATTAGAAGTTTTAACCTTTCAATTAGTTCATTAGGGTCATCCCAGTAAACGTAATCGGTATTACTTTTATATTTTTTTAATTTAGGTAAAAAACCGCCGCTTTTTGTTTCCATTATCTGCCCTTCATCTTGAACATTACTATTTTGCAAAAACAAAGGTTTAATAATTTGACGATATTTTAAACTTTTATCACCTTTTATTTGACCATTAGGATGAAAGTCTCGTTTGTGTGCATGTGTATTATGAAGCATATCTTTATAGACAATTTTATCTAGTTCAGTGACCAAACTAAGATTAGGTTTACTGCGTACCAAAAGTTCTTTTAGACCTGGTGTCAATTCATATGGCCTTTTATCAATAGTAACTATATGTGTTTTGGGTGAATTACAGGTCTTATTTGAAAGAGATAACGTAACCTTGCTATTCCCCATCATCAGTTTTTTATTTTCACTACGTATCCCAAATGGAACGTTCATATTATCATAGATTTCCAACATATCTTCTTTATTTAGTGAAATCAGTGTATCATTAGAACCTTTAAAAGGATTTCTTGAAAGAACGTTTTTATAACACTCAGAATCTTCATTTGAATCTGTATTTAGACATTCTTTAAAACTTTCATACTCTGGAACATAATCTGTTGATGAGTTAAATCCATCTCTTGAAATGTCAAATATTGGTTTAATTATATCATTCCTTTTAATTATTGTTTCTAGTGGATCTGTTATTGGTTTGAAGACCTTTTTAAATTTTAAATGAGTGGTATCTTCTTCATTTTGCATTGTTTTAATTTTATTTTTTATACTATCGACTGACTTTATCAATTGTTCTTTAATATTAACCTGCATAATGTTTTATTTTTTATTTTTTTGTTAATAATGGCCCATCCGTTATTTACAGATATCAGATTTCGATTGATATATTTTCTACAATGAGTTGGTATTTATATGCACTTTCTAAAAGTATATAAATATGTCAAACCCTTGTCTGTATCTACCTTCATTTAGAGGACAATCTTTATTAATTAACAAAAAGTCAAATCTGTCTTTCCAAATGGCAGAGCAAAGTTTTTTAAATTGAAACCATTCGATATCTGTATTTACGTGCTCATTGTATATATGTTTTAAGTTTATCTCGTCTTGTTTGAAGATTATTAAAAGATTTACATTATCTCGTATAAGTTGTTTAGGTATTTTGGAATAGGTTTGTGATAAGTAAAAACAATCTATCTGTTTATGTCTCCCCATTGCAAAGTAATTACGAATATTGATTTGATTTTCGCATGCTACATCATCAAAAATCATTACTGCATTAGTTAAAGCATCATTTGGGTGTATGACTTCTTTATTATCATTGAAGACAAAGAAGTTAGCACCTGGTATGTAGCTCATAACTTGTTTTAAAAAACAATATTTTGGCTGGAAAGCCGTTTTCGAGTATAAGTAAATATGCTTAAACTTGAGACCATTTTCATGTAATATTAAATTAAGCATTATGTTAGTTTTTCCACAGTTAGATGGACCACATATTATACATCTAATAGTATCTGGTAAGAGTGCACTATGTTTCACTTTACGTGATTGATTTTCTAATTTTATATTATGAACTTCTAAAGTCTGTGGTTGCTTGATGAACTTCATTGTGAAAATGAAAGATAAAAGTGAATGACATGCATTTATAATTAAATATAAATAACGATCAATTAATAAATAAAACAAAGTTTGATGTAATTATATAAAAGTACCTTTATTAACAAATTTTGATTAAAATACTTAATGCTATGAAATAATAGTTTAAAGTTAAAAACTAGTAATAAAAACAATACACATTTATAGATTACACATCACTGGAATAATCTACAAATATAGAATCACAATGCCCCCAGGGTAATGTATGAATTTGATCCTGTAATACTTGAACTTTGTCATCGTTTCTTTCTAAAACTTGTTTATCTACTTGCTGAGTGTATAAAACATGTTTAATTGATTTTATCATATTCATCTTACATCTATGCGCTTTATTTGTCAGCAGTACATTGTTGTAATCATTCAATTTTAGGTTACAGGTTACATACTTAGAAACACCTTTGGCTTTTTTAATTTCGGTCTTCACAGTGTTTATAAAATATAATTTAGCTCTTAAACCGGTAAATTCTGTAATTAAATCGTCACCAACCTCATGTTTCCATAATCCAGGAATTTTTGCATTAAGTTGCGGTATGTGAAATGGATTATTAATTCCAAAATTACTGGTATCAAACTTGGTAAGATCATCATGCATATCATGATAAAAATCATCTGTATAAATTAAATATAATAGGCTATCAGTATCTGTATAGCACAACTCAGCATTGTTTTTGTATTTATTTTTAATAACGTCATAATGAAATTGGTATAAATGTTGCTTTGAATATTCCAAAACGGTAAATCCAATATAAATAGGTCTATCTAAAACCACCTTTTCCCGGTACAATTCCACAGCTACGAAATTTTCTGAAAAAATTGATATACTTTTTAAATTTGGTTTACATATCAATTTTTCACCGCCAAGATGCTTATTTGTTTTATTTCTGGTATCTGTCCATTTTGTTACTAATTTTACATCGGCTTGCTTACGTTTATTTTCGATAGTTTTTCCGAATATGGCATTATTCAATAATTTAAAAAAGTCCTTCTCGAAAGCTGTTTTGGAATTTTGACGAAGACTAGTATTCAGATCAATGTATTTTTTGAGAAAGCAATCTTGTCTGAAGCTAAGTATACGATGAATCTTTTTTAAAATCAGACCTTTTTTCAAGCATTCTTTCAAGTGAACATAATGAATTACGTAATTTTGTTTATCATAGAGATTTGCAACCAATTTTAATGATTTTCCATAAGGAGGTACAATTTTTTCCACTGCAAAGGGTAAATCTTTATGCTTGTAATGTAAATAATTTGGATAATTTAAGTCTACTTCCAAAATGTAACCATAATCATTATCATCTGACACATCATTTACATCAAACTTGCTAATTTCTTTCAGACTCAAGAACTTAAATTCTTTAATAGGAAGTTTCTTCATCATAGCATAGCCATATAGATTATTACAATCAAGGTATATTAAATAACTACTTGGTTCGAGTTCATTAAAATGCGGTAAATATTTATTGTTTGCTACAGCATGACGCAGAGAGCACTGTGCTAGCCCACCACGAATTCCTTTTTCTAATAACTCGTACATTTGTAAATCACTTATCAACTCAAGTTCAGTATCGGTATATAAAAGCATTGCATCCCAACTTAAGCTCGGTGACGTTACATAATAAGCCGGATCCAACTTGTAGTAATGTAAACTTGTTTTTCGAAATTTTTCAAATATATCACATAGTAAAAGCACATCACATTTTATGTATAAATCTGTATATTCACCAAGAGATTTTATTTTGAATATATTCCAAACTGTTTCAGCGTGTAAATATTCTTCATTAGTTATATGTTTTTCGCACAGACTGTTATAAAAATTATACTTTAAGGGAAGTTTCGTCTCATAAAATTTAGACCAAGAATCAATATAGTCATATGGATAAACACCTTTTTTTCGCATTAAATCAAATTGTCTTTTATCAGTAAACTCTCTTGATAAGTTTAAAAAATCGTTTTCTGACAAACTTTTACTTAGTGCATCTAGACTAGAACTAAGAAACTGAAAGGAATCAATAAACTTTATTTGTATAGGGTGATTGTTTTTTTCCGTATTTAAGACTTTTATTATTGAGAGGTATTTTTCTTTAGTTTTCGGTATTATATTAATAGAACCTTCATATTTTGCTAACTCTTCAATGAATAAATGTGAGTCATATCCGGACAAATTATGAAAGACAACAGGAATGAATGAACAAACTCTATACATCAAATTACAATGGGAGTGCGCTGCCCCACGATACTCAGATGTAATATGATCATGATCTCGGACTTTATCATTCAATAATAATTGTTTGCATATGTAACATGTAACGGAATTACGATATTGCATCTCTTGTTCTGCTGATAATGGGGTCACGCGGTCATGGCTTTTTACTACTTAAAATATTATGTATATATTTAACATCTTTTATTAAATATTTAACAAATATTTCCACGCAATCTGTACCTCGATACGTAACATACTTGTTTAATTGATCATTATGTGCGCAACAAATATAATAAGCGAAACATGAAGGGTGATGGGTTTTAAGTTTCTGAGTATTCAAAGAGTTACTTTCATTATAGTCTATTAACATACATTCAAAATCAGCATAAATTATAAAATTAATTTTTTGCTGCCTCTCGTAATGTTTGAACTTTAGCACAGAATTATGTTCAGGTAATATAGTCAAAATCTTAGAGCAGTTATGAGTCTTGTGTCTATTTTCGTTACTAAATATTTGTAGACATGCATCACATAAATAAAGTTTTCCTTTAGAACGAGTCACCTGACGTCGCACTAGACTTATTAAATCTTTAATTAGACAGTAGTGTCCGTTAGTATTTTTTTCGATATAAAGTAAATTAAAATGCTTTTTTCTTCTACTTTGTGTTATATAAAGAGGTCCAGTCACAATATTATTTTGTATACCATATATATTTAAACTGATGTTGGAATTATTTTTTTCTAACATTTTAATATCATTTATAGTAGGAGGAAATGACATTCCCTCAATATTTAAAACAGAGCTATAATGGGGGTATGAACTTGTTCTGCATACATTATTTTTAGCTGGGTATAATCCAGCAACTATACTCCATAGTAAACAACAATTATCTTTATTTTTAATATTTATACAACTTTTTGAGTGCTTAATAGCTGATGGTAGTTCTATAAGACCCACCTCTCATAGGGGAATACTTGTTTATATTAATTTCGAGATGACTCATAGAAACAAATGTCCAACCAGATTGACAGTGCTGGAACTCGGTTAATTTATTATTTAGTTTATTTATTACTTTGGTTAATAATTCATTCAAATCAGTGTTCGTATATATCATTTCATATTTGGTATTAAACGACTTTAATTGTTGTTCGTCTGATTTTGATAACATAAAATAGGCAAACAATTCAAAACTCAATTTTATGCAATTAATATGTTCATTAAGTGACATATTTATCAATTCTGTTATATTTGTTAGATGATCACCCAGGAACGCCTCTAAACCGAGGTACTCGTCTTCCTGAGTGACATTCAATCTGTATGTCATTAATCTGTTTTTGAATGCTGTTGCAATAATATGAATATCTGTGAACTTGGTATTCAATAAACAATTTGCTTTGTGTATATTCGTTCTCATATGATAGGAATACTGATTTTCTGGTATTTCAATTTTACATTTATGACAGGTTATTGACTTTCTAGATCTCGATTTGCTGTTGAGGTGTGTAACTGTAAAAAAGAAAACCAATGACGAGATTACTTAATATATAATAATTATTTATACTTCAACATCATACTTATAAAATATAGTACAATTATTAATAAGACATGTATGTAGGTAAAAACAATTTAAAGAAGATACAATTTAAAGTAAGTAGGTATAATACTCGTATATGTAAAAAAATATTGACTGACACCTAGTTAATCATAGGCACCCATGTGGGTGATAGGACAGTTTTTAAAATCATTTTGAGTTGCTTTAACAAACTCCTTTAAGTGGGGCCAAGATTCTTTATTTTCATCAAATTGTGTCTTAATGGTAGTTATGGCCGAGCGCCATCTATTTATAGGCAGTATTTTTTTAATTTCTTCCGTATTGTAAATTTTCACTTCTACATAATATTTGCCTTCTTTAGTCTCGCTTATCTGTCGAGAATATCCTTTGGCCATTCTTCTAGTAAAATATGAGTATAGTGGTGGTATATTACCAGTTTTATGGGATCTCTGTGGTGGGATGACACTTTCTTCATTATCACTGTCTTCACCGAATAATTCACCAGCTGTAACTCGAGCTGGCGGTGTTACTGGTGAAACGATCGGTTTTGATTTCTTTGCGCTTGTTGACTCTTCACTCAACTTGCTGGACCGTTCCCGCTTCGTTTTTCTTTCCTCTGTCTTCCTCTTCGGCTTCGCCTCTTGTTCAGAGTCATCGCTGGAGAGATAAAGGTCGTTGCTAAGTAGTTTAGACCTGTGAACAAAAATACATAAAATTAGTGTCTTGCAATCAATCCATTTCCTTCATAATTCCTACATTTGAAAGGAACTGATCGTGACTAAGATAAATAATTAAAAGATACAAATATCGTTTGATTTTGTGTAAGAATCGAATCCAGGACACAAAATGCTTACAAAGAATAGATCAGTCAGCCACAAAAGTATTTTTAATAGATGAATAAAATACATAGCATTTGATCTGTGCAGGAATCGAACCTGCAGCACAGAAAAGCATCACTCAGTCTCTGAACTAAGCGTGCTAACTATTGGCGGTCAACATTTTAATACTTGAACATATCACTCTTCTACATTACTCTGACCATTCAATACTTAGATATGATTATGAATAGGTACTTACATTCTTGATTGATGCTTAGACAGGTAGCTTGATTAGGAGCTCGGAGTGATGATTCCTTGTAGAGAGGATTCGTTCCAGAGAGGAATTGTACCGGAGACTAATTTGCGAGGCGTTTTTATAGGCCTAAAATCACGTCATTCAATCCAAATTTGTAAAACTGCATACTTGTAAAAATTTACAATTGCCTACACGAGCGTACAAATCGTAGCGGTTAAGGTTTTATGTTTACAGCGTTTTATATAAGACGAATGATAAGCGATTTTGAATCTTATGTAGGTACTTACTTAAATCAACAATAGGGAATTTCATACTTACAAAACGTGGAGGAGTGGAGATATGACGAGTCAGAATCTAGCGTTTAAAACGCAGCGGTTATAACGCCCGTCTACAGATTAAAATGCGTCTTTGTGCACGTGTCAATAATTCCTAGTCATATATGGAGACAAGAGGAGCCGTCAGTTTCGGATTACTTTACATAAATAAAAACGAAATTAAATTGAACTTTAGTAACAAAAAAAAAAAAATGGATGAGTACCTATATAAACCAATCCAAGATACCAAAAAAAATCATTCGAATTGTCTTATCTGCTCTACGATGTCGGTAAGTAAAATATCAAAAAGTATTTTAAATTACTTATTAATAAAAACATTAAAATGTGTATTATAAATGATTTTTAAAATATTTTCAAAGCGATCTTTATCTTTTTTTATATCTATCGATTCTAGGATAGTTCAAGTATTATTTAATTAATATTTGTTTCTTTGTTTCAGATTTCCAGCGATATTTTCCCCACTAATTCTTCATACTCACCAATTCCTGCTGAACAAGCCCTACGTCAAAAAGTGGTCAACTATTTGGAGAGAGAAAGACCATTTCAACCATTTCAATTTGAGGACACACCGCCTTGCAGTAATAGTAACAACAGTAACAATAATAAAAGACGAAGAAGTGATGTTGTATACTCATATATACAGAAACCATCAACGGGTCATCGTAGTAAAATAATACGAATACAAGTTTTTGACGCGGAAGATTTCACTAATTCGCCATGTGATTGTACTGCCAATATATGTGTCCAACATGTTGTGGGCAATGTATTTAATGATGATGTTTATAAATGTGTTAAGGATATTTTAAACAAATTGCAGAAAAAAATGTGAATAAACTATCAATTATATTTCAGTTGTTTTATTTCTATCACTCCTGTACCTCTACCATGAGTTGCCATCGAAAACTTACTCGCTAGCGATAGCGTATTAACACGTTCAGTGCCGGGAGCCCTCCTGGTGGGTTCACCTAGTCGCATATGAGATGCCGGGAGCCCTCGCGGAGGGCTAATTTTAAATGTAGGTTTTTCTTAGCGAATACAGCATTATAAACCATGAAAATAAAATTAGATGTATATTTTCACAAGATTTATTAATACATGCATTGGTTTTAAAACCCAAGCATTTTCATTTTCAAAAAAACATTTTGTTCACGGCACAAATATTCACTAAATATTTAAAAGGTTGGAAACTACGTGTAGCGACAAGACCCCCTGAAAACACTATTTTACTTAGTTTTACAGTGTTTTATAATACCGTTTTAAACCTAATGACGTTGACCGTCCGCGATGGTTAACTTTAGCGCAAACGTAATGCCGGTGACCCTCCCGGAGGGTTCACTTCCAATATGTATGGCGGCATGGCGTATGAGCTCTATCAAAAGAGTGTGGCGTCGGAAGTGTTAACGTGGATCGAATAGATTTCGATAATGCTCGCACCATGAGTTTGACGGAGTCTTACGCAGACGCTACGGTAAGCTCGATAGATCGTTTTGTTTCTTTCTTTCTCAGTAATAAGAAAAGAGAACGGCTCATATGATCAAAACGTAGTAGTATCACTATGGTAACAAACAATGTTATTTATGGCAGTCAATGTCATGA
Organism: Xanthia icteritia; assembly: GCA_949128155.2. Classification (NCBI taxonomy): domain Eukaryota; kingdom Metazoa; phylum Arthropoda; class Insecta; order Lepidoptera; family Noctuidae; genus Xanthia; species Xanthia icteritia. The sequence continues at coordinate 20,463,236 of OX421951.2, read as the reverse complement.
AACAATCCGTCTAAATAGAAAGGTTGACGGTTAGTGGACTACTTATGGTATTTAGGGGTTGTTGAATTTGTATTCTTTATAATAATTATGTACGTCTATTCAATTTGTAAATTTTTTGAGGATGTGTAATTCGCGGCGTTTTTGATTTAAATTTAAAATGAACTACGTTTACAATTCAGACCAAATAAATCGTGGTGACCCCGACGTGATTACCTACAAGGAGCCCAAGATCCGAAACTCTAATTGAAGCTACTACTACTGACTAAACCAGCTGTATCAAAACATGCCGAACAATAACGACCAAGGTCAAGAAGTCTCTGGTGTTTCGACGTCACAGCGCATCCCACCTATCTGGCGCGACAGGATACGACTGTGGTTCGCCCAGTTTGAAGCCATCATATCTCTACAAAAAAAGGGGGACCAAACAATGTTTGAGCTCGTTATCGGTCAACTTGAGCGACACGATCTCGACGAAATCTCAGACATCATTCTCAATCCACCGGAAAAAAATCGTTACGACGCACTGAAGAAGCGGTTGTTCCAGGTTTATGAAGAATCCGAGCAACGAAAGTACAGCGATTACTACCCGAAATGGAACTCGGTGACTTGAAACCATCGCAGTTGTTACGTCGCATGAAGAATCTCGCCGCCGACAACATGCTGCGTATTATGTGGACCAACCATCTACCACAATCCGTACGAGCAGTCCTCGCCGTCAGCGATAACATCGCGAAACACTCCGATATCCACGAGCTGGCGATGATTGCAGACAAGATCCTCGAGCAGGCGCAACCACATGGTGCTATTGCTGCAGTAGCCACAAAACCTAACCAAAACGCCCATGTACCTACATCGATCGAGGAGAAAATCGACATGCTCACAAAAGAAATCGCAGAACTCAAGGCAAGTCAATCAAACCATTACCATCGCAGACCATTCAGCAGATATGGTTCAAGATCACGTTCGTCAAGTAGGCCCAATCAATATCGCGCACAGCGCAGTAATACGCCCCGAGCCGAACAAACAGGAATCTGTTTTTACCATCGGAAGTTTGGGATACAAGCTCAACGATGCACACGCCCATGCCATTATGAAGACCCAAAGACGACCTCGGAAAACTAAAACCTGCGTTGGCTGAGGCGGCAACCGGCGCAAGAACACTATCACACCGTCTATTTATCACCGACAGGAACTCACGTCTATCGTTCTTGATCGACACCGGCGCAAACATCTGTCATACCGAAGAAAGCCGGTATGAAAGCTACACCTATAAGCTTTGCCTATATGCGGCCAACAATACTACTATTTTGACATACGGTGAGAAGACGCTCGAATTGGACCTGAAACTACGAAGACCATAACGCTGGAAGTTCGTCCGCCGACACAGCTAACGCTTCACTTACGGTTAGATGGAGCCTCAATATATATGTGTGGCACGGCGCGCAAGCACTGCGTCGACGCGACACCACACGGATTGATGGTAGTACACCATCAATCCGTGTCTCACTCAACAATTCTCGACTTACCGACGTATGCTTTGATTTATTTAATTAATATATGTATGTAGGTAGTTGCTAATTATTTTGTAAATATTTTTGTATATAAAAAGTTAAAGGTTAAGTTTAGCAATAAAATTCATTCGCATCTCAATCGTCTTTCACTCCAGACACTATCAGGGACTCCTACCTCAACAAAACCAAGACAGTGCGCTGTCAACCAGTGATAGAAGTGAAGCCGGTTTCGTAAACATGTGCGCACTTTGTGTGGTGTAGTTTGATTGTAGTCTCATTGTAAATGTGTGCGTGTGACCGTCTATGCACAGCGGCGGTGTAGTTTTGACATGTGTATTGTTCACAGCGCTCTGTCTTGGTTTTATATTTGGTCTGAGGTACAATAATAGAAAATTTTGTAAAGGAACTTATTTTGATTTTTTCTTGAAAGTCGTTAGTCTCCAAATTTAGCGGCCACTAACATATTCCATGCTAAATAAGCTCTTCCAGACATTATTTTGACTTTAATAGACTCAAAAACGTACATAATTTTAATGTAAACATGTTTCACACCTCAAAATGCTAGCGTTTTACGTAACTACTATCGCAAGCGTATTTTTCGATAGCGTCTGTCGAATTAGTGACTCATGGTGCCGTTTTGTATGGTGACAGCTGAGAAACGTCAGTGACTATCGAATAGATTACGTTCGGTTTCTTACCTATCGAAATCTATAGTGCTCTTGGTACGAATTTCAATTCTTTCTGTGACCGCTAGGGGCGCTGTACAATTACTTTTCATATAATTCATATACGGAGACGCTAGCGAGTTTTGACGTCATCGAAATCTATTTGACTCACGTTAATACGCTAGCGAGTTTAACGCTAGCGAGTAAGTTTTCGATGGCAACTCATGGTAGAGGCTCTGTTAATAAAATGTACAAAGTCACGAGCCTATCTACACACCTGCCAAATAGTAATATTAAGCAAATAAAAATAAAAAAATATCTTATAAGTACTATGCATGTGTAATAAGAATTACACACCAAGAGTCAATTTATATTAACTTAAATAATTAAAATTACTTAAAACTTCTTTATGATAGGTTACACTTACATTTTTATACACATACCTACACTTCTTAAGGTTCATGTCTGTACTCATTATGTAAACCTATTTATTTGTCTAGGAATGTAGTTTAATAGTTTAATCGTAATACTACATGCTGATTTTCTGATGTGAATTAATAATTATAACTTTATACCTATGAGGCACACAATGGGTAGCAAAGAATATGATCTGCTTCCATTACGGGAATGGGAATGTGTTTGTTATGTAAACAATCACTCGTGCTTAGCAACTGATTATGAATACGATTCTTTAAACGATGTAGGTAGGTTTGGTATGTTGCTCAGAGACCACATTAAACCCATAATAAATTCATATTACTGCATCATTCATACCTAAATGAAAATTTTATCTCTCTGCAAGGGAAGGAAATACATGTAACTTATAAATACCTACTAGGTAACTCGGTAATATACACCATCATAGAATAAAATCCCAATCGTAGGAGTTTCATTCCGAATGGAGTAATTATTCTAAAAACAATCTTGAATAGATGTCTCATTTCGATCTGAATGCAACAGCCAATTTGAATAGATGTTTTTGACTACAATAAAATTAACATTCGTTTTGAATAGAGGATTCTGAATGTCGAATAGTCATAGGGATACTTGAATGGTTGAACTGTGAAATATGGGGTACTCAGATCTGAAATGAGATCTGAGTACCCCATATTTCAACTACTCACACTGTATTCTTTACAACAGCAATCCAACCAACTATTTTTTTCACCACAACTGCTCGTGCCAGAGCTAGATCAGATAAACCATATTGTGAACATCACATTACCAACGGAAACAGCATTACCAGAGGACATGAGTCTGAATAGATCTCTATTCATACTCGGAGAACAGATTAAAACGCTGAAAACCACCAAAGCAGAAGTAGACGACGTATCAATCCATGACATCCACCAGTATACGATCGTCTACATACTGTTGGGAGTTGTACTATGCGCGGCAGCAGTCTGGATCTGGAAAAGAGCGAGTTGCTGCTCGCCTTCTACGGCCAGCCGGGCGCAGCCTCACCACAGACAGGAGTCTGTGGCGACTACATCGGAGCCAACCAGGATGTATAGTGAAGTGCAACCGCGAAAGCAGAGTACAGCTGACCGTCAGCAAAGTGAGAGTGAACCAATAGGTATAAGTGCCTATTTCGCCAGACGATGGCCCAGTGCTATGCGTAGTGCGGGTAAAAAGGGAAGGGCTACGTTGCCTAAAGTGCGAAAAGAAAGTGTGCTTAAAGTGGAAGACTCATTAGTCTAAAGAACTTATGTATTAGATTTAACCATAATTTGTACTTTTACCTTTATTAACCATTTTTAATTTACCTATTTTACCTATGTTTACCATGTTTAATTACCTATTTTACTTTTGTTAATTAATACTTGTTTATTTCTTGTATTATTATATAACTAAGATGATTTGATGAATACTTTACTCTCTTCTTATCTCATCTTGTGCTCGGGAATATGTTCGGTACAATATTGGCAACCGAACAGCTCAGCACTTTTGCCGACATACATTTCCATAAATGCATGTATTGCACCTATCGCCAGTCAGTGCGTGTTCAGATACCAATCGCGTAACTCGGATCAAACCATCTTAGTGCTAATTTAGCTAATATTTACTACCATTTTACCATTTAATATTTAACTAGTGTAATCTAATAGTTAACTAGTGTACAATATAACTTTGAACCATATTATTGCGTATCATTAAACCAGTGTTCGTAAACCAACAACCAAACCATTACCATTCTGATATAAAGTCAACCAAAGCAACCAATCTATCAACCAACCCAAGAAGTAGTTCTAAACCAAGCAAGAACTAATTTCTACAATAGTGTTTATTGCACTTTACACAAGTCCGTTTCACTTTCTTAGAGTCTGATATAATAATAAAAACACTTTGTTCATGTGTTATATGTGAACATGCAACATGCAGCAGGCATGGTTTCTGTCACGGCTCCGGCGCTGCGGGGCTTGTTGTGCGGATGGTTTTATTTATTTATTTTATTTTCCAGCTTCGGCTTGCGGCCGGCCAGCCTCAGCAACGGTGGTGAGCCTTAAAACCACCTGCTCCTCAGCTCGCGGGCCGCCTCGCCCCTCCGCGCCTACTCGGGCTTAAATTACACTCTAGGGGTAGGGCAGACAAGACTACGTGGAGTCGGTTTTGCAGAGATTCGTTTCTGTCACTAACTTTTGTAGCACAACATATTGACTTTAAAAAAATATATTTTAATTTAAAATTAAAAATACTATTTTATAGAAATGGCAATATGCCTAATAAAATTATTTCAAATAAAATTCTGCCATCTTAAAAGTATGTCATTGTAAATTCGGACACATAAACATTCGGCCAAATAATAATTATATTCAATAATTTTTATGCCTTTAAAATATTCGTTTAAAGAAGAATATGCCAAGTGTGTTATGTAAAATTAATTTTGGAGCATCATGATTCTGCCCGGTAGAAAAAAACCCCAATTTGACAGGTTGGGTGACGCCGCCACCGGGCGCCGCGCGCCGGCGGCCAACGACTAATTAAATGTATCGGACGCGACACATTTAATCGATAATTTAATTATCTGACCGATGTCAGATCCCATCGCCAGTTCAATATTTTAACTGCATCATAGAAAATATTATTTTTTGCTTAAATTTTTAATAGGTACTTACTACGTAGGTATTACTTTTAAAAAGTTTAAAGAATGTTTATGCCGCCAAACTTTACAAAAGAAACGTTTTCCCAACTAAATTGTAATAATGATTGTAATTTCAAACGAAATTCTTAATGTTCTTGGGCTTTTGCCCGTTCATAAAATGAAAAAAGAACCTGAGAATTTGTAAAACTAGGTAAAAAGAGTGGTTTGTTGTCAACAGCGATACGTTTCACTTAACCATTCACAACAATCCGCGCGAACTGTAACATTTGTTCCTGATGTTTGAACAGTTTATACGCGAGCGGACACGCGCGCACTAACTCCATTATCATTTTAATTCGAGTGTGGCTCGCAAACAGTCGCGTTTGTACGGAGCTGAATGCTCCGTACAAACGCCTATTCGATTACATTTTCCGCACGACAATATTAACTGCAATGAGCAACGCTCTTAATCCATTACTCGGTGTAGTCACATTATTATGTACAACTGTTGACACATCGCGCAATGTAACGCGTACAATAATAAAATACATCGCATGAGTGAAGTACAGTCGTGTCACGTGAGTGGACACAAATAGACTGGCGTGTGGCGCACGGCCCACACTCCACACGCTGCAGCGACTATTAGATTGGGGCGCGCGGGACAAGTCCGGCTGGCCGCAATGGATACATGTGTAACACAATTTCACACAAAATTACGGACACGTATCTTGCATTGAACTCCCGGCGGAGTTTGATGAAGCCACTGAGCAAAAACTAGCGAAACTTAGAATGAGAAATGTACAGGTCGGAGTAAGTTTAATCAGATGGTAGCAAGTTGTATCTCAGTTGGTTTCGCTGCAGTTTTTTACAATGAGATAACAAGGTTACGGAATTCCCTCAAGCTGGTTGCTCGAAAACTTGTTTTGAAGTTTATTTAAAGAATGTTACTATCTTACGGAATGTAAAGTTACTGTGGTCCTTATTAAATGTTAGGTGTGGCTAACTGAAACAAACTAACCCCTAAATTAGTCTTATCTTATTCGCACTAAATTACATTGAACTATTAAATGGGTATCACGTGGAATACAAGTATGCAGTAAAAGGCATCTGTTATGGAAACACAGACTCTTCAGCTGAAAATAAAAAAAAAATTCAAAAATTGCTCCTTAAAATTCAAGAAAATAATAAAATGAACCCAAAGAGCGCAAAACAATTATTTTATAAACACTTCCAGTAACAACTATACTATTAAACGAGCAATATTTGTGTATATCTACCTATACTTATATTTGTAATCACGTTCTCGAAAACGACTCTAACGATTTCGAGGAAAATTGCAATATAGGGGTTTACGGGGGCAAAAAATCGATCTAGCTATGTCTCATATGTGGAAAAAATTGTTTTCTCCGTATTTTCACCCGAGCAGAGCTTGGTCGCCCAAAGTTTTGAACAAGATGGCTACCATAGAATAATGACATGGCAGCATGGAATTAGTAAGTTCTTACAATTATGGCAGTATGGAATTAGTATGTACTGTACATGGAATGACTACTAAATACTATTAAATGATCATTCTCTATTTTCACCCGATCAGAGCTCGGCCAACCAGGTACTAAATAACAATACACGCAATGTCGAGTAAAAATTAAATAAAATTAAAATAAATATGCAAAATCAAAATATAAAACACTACTAGTTTAATTAGAAACAAATATTCAATGTTTGTCTCCAGTGTTACCTCGTAACGTAATAAGAGTGTTACGTAATACCTAGTAGTGACAGTCATTAAAAAATACATACCTACCATACATAGAGTCAAACTCAAACTCAACTCAAACTCAAAGTATTTATTTCAAATAAACCAATTACAGGCACTTTTGAATTGTCAAGGGGTCGGTCAGTCAGAAATATGAAGCTAGTCGCCCATTCCAAAGCGTAGTAGGTACAGTATGGAGAAGAACGGGCAAGAAACTCCACGGACACTCTTTTAAATCAAAATATGGTTACAACGTATTGGTTACATCATTCATGCTGAAGTTATACATGTGAGAACGATGCAAAACATTAAAAGCGTCCGTTAAAAATAAAAATACAAACTAATTCAAACATTAAATTAAATTAAAATCGCCGTGGCAGCTAAGAGATGACCAGTCCCTACTGACGGCGCCCGTTCACGAACATGACTCTCTAATAATTGATGATTAAACGAACTTACTTGTACGTGAGGTTCGATCATAAATAACCGAAGTGCTTCGTTCGAAGATATAGAGACGCGCCGAAGCGCGGGAAATATTATAGTATACAAGGATGTGCGCAGACACAGGTGCACTCTCTCTTCCCTCAATCTCATAGTCCGATGGGACGGCAATCTGACATGACCGGAAAGAGATCGGCCAACTTCCAAACTGCGGGTTGTTACTAAGAAATTTCTAAAGGAAAAACCCAATAACACTTTGCCCGACCCGGGAATCAAACCCAGGACCCCACGCTCACACCTCTCGCAGTCGCGCTTGCGACCACGAGGCCAACGAGGCAGTCTAAAATGTACATAGCCGGAAAAGTTAATAGTTTGAGGAAGTTAAACAAAGAAACGTAACTATCTGTCACTTTCATATAAGTATTGCCTTCTGTTCTCGTAGAGTACAGTTTCCCCAAAGATTATTCCGTATCTTAAAATGGACGCGACTAGACCATGGTATGCCTGATACTGTTGTAGTGATGTTTTCGCTAGATTGTATAAGACATACGCGGATACGCTCAATTTTTTACAAACCTCTTTAGCTTGAGGTTTCCTATCAGTATACCAAAAAAAATTGAAACTTGTACTTGGTCCATATTAAATTAAAACGTTGATAAAAATGCATTACGTTCGTATTTTGCTGGTTAATTACTAAATTATTTTCGTCAAGCCAATTTACAATGTCTTTAAATGTCGAGTGATAATAGGTGAATAAGAAAAAAACGATGCCAATGCACCTGTGCGGTGCATAAGGATCACGCTCCCCATTGGACGATATATTTACGTTTATTTGCACTTGTAACATGATCTGGCTGTATTATTCGACTAATCAATTATTACTTGGACCGGTTTTAGTAATAATTTATTCGGAACACCAATAAAAACTCGTCATGTGTCGAGTGTTGTTTACAATTTTTCGCAATGTTTATAAGAAGAAAACAGTGAGTAATCTTATAAAAAAATTATACAGAATTACTGAGAAATAAGTGCAGATTTCGTATTGAGTGTTAGTTTATCGAAAAGTGATAAATATTTCAGTATATAGATAACGAAAGTTTTGTAAGCTTTCATTATCTATATACGGAAATATTTATGCTTTGTGCATTACAAAACTTTGGCGCCGTCGCCGCCACGTTTAGTAATGTTTTTATAAGAATAAGAAATATCATCAGCGAATAGAACACTATCATAGTTTATTGAATCTGGTAAATCATCGATATAAAGTAAGAATAGCAAGGGGCCCAAAACGCTCCCTTGTGGTACGCCATATTTATTCAGTCTTGATGAGGATCTGTAGACAGTGGATTCAAAATTAACATTTAAATTAGTAACTTCAACATATTGCTGTCGGCCTGTTAAAAAACTTTTTATCCAATCTAGAGCGACACCACGGATACCATATTTTTCACATTTGTTTAGTAAGATGCTATGATCCACATAATCAAATGCCTTACTCATATCAAAAAACACTACTGCAACCGGGATTTTATCATCTAGATATTCTGTGATCTTTTTAATTAGGGTAAAAGCTGCTAAAGATGTTGATTTATTATGCTGAAATTGGTTTTGCTCCTGTTTAAGAATATTATGCTTATCTAAGAAACTTATTAATCGGTTGTAAAATAACTTTTCAAAGATTTTGGATAACACAGGAACAAGTGTAATAGGGCGATAGTTATTTGGATCTTTTCGATCACCTTTTTTGAATAGAGGCTATGCTATGGAATGCTTTAAATTCTCTGGAAAAATTCCTTGTGACAATGAATTTTCTATAATATGTTTAAGAACCGGAGCTATGACATGTGCACCTGTCTTAATAATCCGTGTGGAAATAGAATCATAACCTACTTATGATAAATATTCTTGTATACTGTTTGAAATACACATAAGTACCAAGCTTATTTATCTACGAACATAATTTGGCTAATAACTACTGATATTATTGAGTGTTTTTATCGTAATCGTATTTCCAAGAGTAAAATTTGGCTATTCCCCCGTACCACGACACAGCGCCCATAGTAGGCGAGAATACTAGTACAAAGTGCTAACTGCAAAAAACATTTTACTGACAAGATTTTTTTCTAACTGTATTTTTATTGCGCGTCGCCAACGCCCGTGTATCGCTCGATCGCCCCGCACCGCTGTCGCCCGTTTTGTGCGCGTCTGCTGTATATATAATAATAAAGCAAAAAATTAAGGAAAATTCATAAAACACTGAAGTGGACACGGTTTTTCGACGGCGCGTTGTGTTCCACGTGCGCCTCAAAGAGATGCCAGCACAACTGACGGGGTCCGCTAGGATCGATGCCTGCCGGGGTCGCGGGAAAGTCTGAAAGGGATACCGTGGCCCCTGGCAACGTACAGGCAACTGAAGGAACATGGGTGGCTCCGCCCACAGTGGTAGAAGTTATTTCATAATTTCCCACTTCCCAAACAAAAAAAAATAGGGGTCTTAGTGAGTATGTTGAAGAGCAAGATGTGTGGTTTTTACGTGTTCAAATCCAATTCAGACATGCAAGATCCAGGATATTCTTACATTAAAATTGACCGAGAAAGAAACGAGATGCTATCGCTCATTACTATTATACTTGCCTGAGCGGCAGGCATACAGTTGAATGCTGGGCACATTATTTTGTGCGTAGAAAATTTGGGATTCTGAAGTGCCAAAAAAACAATTCCAGTTCAGTAATAATACGTATAACTCCATATCGACCAAAATGGCGTTTTAGCCATTTTACAGTCAAAGTCATAGTCAAATAATTTATTTCAATAATTAGGCACATGAAAGGCACTTTAGAACGTCAACATTTACAAAAATAAAATAAAATTGATTCCGCCCCTTTCAAAAGGTAGTTTTTATATGGAGAAGAATGGGCAAGAACTCTTTTAAAATGTTTTGAAGCTTGTTTACTTAAACCTGAGGCAGGGCTCAGCCGGTTTCACTCGCGAAAGAGATTTTACGCCCAACTTTATTATACTTATGTCGGGAATTAGAATAACCCTTTTGTGGAACAAATCTATCTCTAAAGTAGCAAACTCAACTCAAACTCAAAGCATTTATTTCAATTAAACCATTTACAGGCACTTTTGAATTGTCAAGAAGTCGGTCAGTCAGAAATATGAAGCTAGTTGCCCATTCCAAAGCGTAGTAGGTACCTATGGAGAAGAACGGACAAGAAACTCCACGGACATTCCTTTAAATCAAAAAATTGTTACAAAATATTGGTTACATCATTAACGTTGAAATTATACATGTGAGAACAATGTAGAAAGACGTGCACGTTAAAAGCGTCCGTAATAAAAATATAAAAAACAAAGAACAATTCAAAAATTAAAATAAGCCATGGCAGCTAAGAGATGACCAGACTCTACTGACGGCGCCCGTTCACGAACATGACGCATGGATTAGCACCATTCAGCTCAACCATTTTGAAGGGAGCTAAATGATCCAATACACGCGCCACCGCCAGCGAGACATTAGAGTGAGCATGACATAATCTCAGCCGCCAGGGCACATTCAAGTCAATGAAAGACATACCCAGTACCTAAATGGTAGCTTTATAGTCGGTACAAGTACTCACACATGTGCTATGATATTATACAATGCTAAAACATTGAATTTATACAATGCAAAGATAGTTTTTAAAATCTTCAGCAGCTCCAACGGTATTTTCAAATGCTAATCAATTAGTTTATGCTTGTGGAGCAGGACCAGCAATGAGCCAAGCATTTTTATCAATTATGTAATCCCCCAACTTAACTACCTAAATGTTTTCCTTTACATTCACAAATGACTGGGAATAGGGAATGTTTACTTTTCTACTTGGAAGATTAAGGTAGATTACACAAACACTTTGTATTCTCTGTTATCTTACTTTACGTTACTTTGTAACAAACTTTGACTCCTAAGATGGACAGGTGAACGCCTAGTTTGGGGGTCACCGTCCAAACTGATCTTTTATATTTGCACGAATTGAGCTTAAATTAATGCTAGGAATTGTCAACTAGTGGCAGCTCACTTGGCCTACGTTTTCACGATGAGGTTTTTACAGAATAGACCGGTTAGCCTCCACTGGGCAATACTGGGCATTCCGCTCCCCACACGGCTGTGCTCAAGCCGAGCACTCAGCGCACGGGACACTCGCTCGTATTTCACGAGCTTCATACCGCCTGACAAATACCGCAGTCACAACAACTGTAACGCACCGAATGTCTACTGCATATACAGTTCAGGAGATGTATTGTTTATCAGATTGACTTACCTACGTAAAGTCCATATTATGAAATCATTTCATACGACTGATAAAGAATGACAACTTTGTGTTTTGAATATACGGACAATATCTTAGTTGATCATACATTTTTGACATTAAAAAGTGTCTTTTAATGGTCCAATAGAAATAAACGATTTGCCTTTGGTAAATAAATCGTTTCCCTGACTGTACATAGCGGCGTTAGTACTAACTTGCATCTTGTTTAAGATTACCTGAAAAAAAGAAAAACAATTCTGTCAAATAGCTTAAAGCATCATTAGACGCGTAGATTAGACGACATGAGACTGAAAGTACATCGCGAACGTTCTGAAAAATACGGGAATTACCCATCTGATGCGTCAACATAAATGATAGAGCAGCTTAATTGCATTTGAATCAGTAATTCTGAAGTTATCCTTTTGTGTCTTCTTGCTCCGTGGGTACTGAAGCTATATTTTTCCGGCGACAGTCACCGTCTCTTGTAAGGTGTACATATATTAAGTGTCGCACAAATAAAGCGTGTCTTCAGCTACATGTATGTATGTCAGACGCCTGGGACTTATGTTTGCCTAGTTTGTGAGTTCCGAGTTTTTATTTGCTATTGCGGCTTTTTTTGTTGTTGGTAAATGTTAAAGTTTTCTAGGTAGGTCAGTCGGAATGTTCAGTCGGTTGTTTGGCGGATTCTATTCCCGCAAGGGACAAATATTTGTATAGCCAATGTAGAAATTTGTTCAGCTCAGGATTTTGTGTGTCTGTCGCGGATGAATTGTCGAATCCGCTGTTTTAAATAACCGCTAGCTGTTTTACAAAACAGCTCTGATTTGTAGAACAGCTGAACGAGAACGACGTTTAGCGATATTCCATAACTACTTACCTTTAACACGCAGAATTGCATAAACGTTTTACATTTATGAATACAGCGGGTCAATGCTTAGAGGTAATGTAAAACAATGTGAAATACAACGTCGCGTCGTTTAGCGATTTTTGTTCAAAATTTTGTCTTTAGTGTATGGCTCTGTGTGTCATAATAACACTAATGGCGCCTGAAACAGAAAGTAAAATAACAAAATAATAATAGGTCTTTACCTATGAAATTGCCGTTTTGTATGAAAAAATTTAAACGAATTTTTTTCATGTATTTTTTATTTGTATTAATCGAAGTAATCACCCATGCAATCAATGCATCTTTGCCAACGCAGTGGCAGTTTATTGATGCCCTTCTTAAAGAAATCAGCTGGACGGGAGGCAACAAATTCTTCAAAGGCATTTTGTACTGCCTCTCGGGTTTTGATTTTTTTTCCCGTCAAGAAGTTATTCAAATTCTGGAAAAAGTAGTAGTCTGTAGGTACAAGATATGGTGAGTAGGGCGGATGACGGAGAGCTTCCAACCCCAGTTCTTGCAACTTGGAGACCGTCTGCTGTGCAGTATGAGGTCGCGCGTTGTCGTGTAGGAGCAGCGGAGACGAGCGATTGACCAATGCTGGTTGGTGATGTGCCAGCTTCTTCATCATTGTGTTCAGTTCTTCACAGTACATATCTGCAGTAATGCTCACCCCGTTTGGTAAGAAGCTGTGATGAATCACACCGGCGCTAAACCACCAAACAGTGACCATCACTTTTCTAGGGGTAAGTTTCGTTTCGGGCATTGTTTAGGTGCTGAACCAGGATCCAACCAACTTGCTGAGCGCTTGCGGTTATCAAACAGAATCCATTTTTCATCGCAGGTAACAATGTGGTTCAAAATTCCTTCATTTGTGTGTCTGTTGAGTAGTGCAAGGCATGTCTCGACGCGTACTTCGCGCTGGCGATCATTGAGTTCGTGGGGCACCCATTTGTCAAGCTTTTTTACCTTGCCAATTTGACGCAATTGGACCAATATTGTTTTGACGCTAACGTCGAAAGCTGCTGCTAATTCAGCCGTAGATTGTGTATCATCAGCTTCCACAATCGCCTTTAATTCGTCATTGTCGACCAAAGTCTTCGGACGACCGCGAGGTTCATTTTTCAGGTCGAAATTTCCAGAACGGAAGCGAGCAAACCAATAACAGCTGGTGCGTTGGTTTGTAGTGTTAGCTCCGTAAACGTCGTTGATGTTGCGTGTCGCTTGTGCCGCGTTGCTGCCACGACGGTACTCATATTCCATAATTACTCGAAATTTTAACGTATCTATGATGACGAAAAATATTGAAATGTGATGAAAATGTAACACTAATCAATAAACAAATGACTACTTTTGGAAAAAAAAAAACAAGTTTTTAAAATAAAATTAATTTGAAATTAGAATTCTTAGCCAAACAAAAATTATTTTGATTTGAAATGGCCAGTACTGCAGAACGGCAATTTCATAGGTAAAGACCTAATAAAACTGATACCGTAATATGAGTGAAAATTACCCAAATTCAAGTGAAAACAATGATTTTAAGGACAATTATATCACAAAGTTATCAGAGTTTTATGAAACTCAGCCTTAAAATACGAAACAGCCAAGTTACTTCGGCCAACTTGGAAGTAGCGCTCAGTGGTAATAACGGCCGCAACTTACGAGTTTGTAGGTCGTAGGTTCGAACCCAGTCTTGGCTTTACTTTCATCACCACTGCTCTCAAAATGGTGAAGGAAAACATCGTGAGGAAACTGCCATGTTCTAGAACGAAAAATTCGAAGACATGTGACATCTACCGACCCGCACCGCCCGCCCGGCCCGCGTGTTGGATTACGGCCCACTCCCTCTCACTGAGAGGAGGCCTGTTTCCCAGCAATGACAACATTATAGGCTGAATATAATATTGGTTAAACCTAGAAAATCAATATTTTTGTTTGGTAATCGAAAACACTTACTTGGGTCTATGTCTTTTTTTTGTGTCACTTGTTTGTTACCTAATAGGCAAGTTAATATCTGGACCATCATGATACAACCAAGAACAATCCAATAGATATTTATTTATAGCACGCAACATAAATATATATTTTATTAAATCCTATAGATAAGACAAATTGACAGTCCCGAGACTGTTCGCTGCAAACCGTCCCCGACTCCCCGGGGAAATAGCGCGTATAGACGATACGTCAAAATGACAACCATATCAACCGATGACGAATTGAGGAGAAAGACAATATAAGAAAGATTATATTGAGTTACGAGAGAGAATCAAACGGAATTCGGAGACAATGTGTGGAGGAAAGCTGACATACCAGGTTATTAAGACTGATGACATCGTGCCGGTAAGAGACGCCAAAACGTGCATAGTGTGCATCGACGAACATGTTCTACATTTAGAAAAATTAAATAGGTACATTTAATACGTATGAGTTTGGTATACATTTAACAGAGCTTTTTATGTCATAATTTTATTTTCCATAACAGCGGATAGCATAATCTTCATTTCGCAGAAAATCGTTTGGCATACACTCATTTATCATACTTTCAAAACTCATAATTTTGTAAGTCAGAATCATCTTTAGGCATAAATTTCATATTCTTAATAATTATAAAGCAGAACCATCATATCGCATAAAGTTTACACAAACATGCAAACGTGCAAATAAGCATACACCATGCATGCAGCATGCACGCGAGTATGCAACATGACCAGGCATGGTTTCTGTCACGGCTCCGGCGCTGCGGGGCTCCACCACGCTCCAACGCTCACCACCTGCTCCTCAGCTCGCAGGCTGCCTCACCCCTCCGCGCCTACGCGGGCACTCATACACACATAACATTCTAGGGGTAGGGCAGACGGCGAGCCTCCTTGCCGGATTACTGCCATGGGATCTGGAGGCAAAAGTCCTCGCGCACATCTGGGAGTGGCGCGAGGAGTCGAAACGCGTAACTCCGTTTCCGCGAGAAATCGCGGTACAGCGGACAGAGCTCCGGCGGGATCTCATGGAATCATGGAGAGTGCGATTGTCGCAACCCAGTGCTGGGCACGCCACTATTGCGGCAATAAGTCCCCTCTTTGAGGAGTGGCTAGAGAGGCGCCACGGCGTCCTCACCTTCCGTCTGTATCAGGCGGGAGGAAACGCCCGGGTGTCATCACTGCGTGGATCGCCCGGAGGACACGGCTTGTGTTGCCTCTCTATACCGCCCGTAAGCTTGCAAAGTGGGCAATGCACGCCGTTAATACAACTTATATTATACTCCCTTTCCCCTTACGACGAGAAACACGGCACACTTGTGTTGTAAGCCTCATAAACTATACAGTAATTTATATTCGAGAACATCTCAGTACATGTTCGGTACAATGCACGCGGGTAGGTAGGTACCACTTAATAATTTCTCCCCGACTCGCTTGTAGCGGCAGATATGCAATCGAATAGTTCTGAACAATACCGAACTTAGACGAAGCCCAAGCCATTATATGCACCAATTGGGTTCCAAGTTGTCCCGATAAGACGAGTTAGAACGCTTTGCCGATAACCGATGTACCGCGTACCCGGTGCTGTGAGGAACTGTGTCGTGTGCGCGAAGTGGAGGGAATCAACGTGTCTCAGCGTATGAGTCAGACAATAGAACACCTAAGAAAGTAAGACGGAATAAAAATGCGTAGGAATAGCACTTTAATCTAGATAATAATGTTCATGGTGAAGAGTAGGCGAATCACTTCACTGTCTTTATAAATCTTTCCAAATAACTTTTGATGGGTCCAATTTAGATAAAGTTCTTTTTACTCTTATATGGAATCGTTTATTTTCGTAACCGTGCCATGTCGATTCCTAGAATGGGATAGCTCTGTCTATGATGTATGTATGTATAGTTCTGTCTATTACACGACTGCCCTAAAAGGAGTGTAATGTTTTCAGGGTCCATGTATGTATGTATGTGAGTTTCTTTGTTCCACCATAACTTTTAAATGCCTGAACAGATTTGGATGATATGTTTTTTTAAATCACTATGGTGGTAGTATGGCTCCATATTCATATGTCTAAAAAACAAAATCTTCATTTATTACATTAAGGGAATCCATTATTGAAGACCTTGATGAGCACATTCCAAAACTAATATTTAACACATAGGTAGGATGTACATGCAAAACAAACATTTTATCCCTACGCCATCCACGGCTCGCCCCGCCTCGCCGTGAGAGTATAAAACCACCTTTAGTGCTTAAAAATTAAAGCAACCTAGCATGACATGTTTTAAAAATAAAACTTGTCACTAAAATTATAAAATAAAAATTAATACTTACAAACCTTTATAAACCATTTTACAAAAAAAAAAACAACAACCGACTTGATAAATAACTTTATTTCGGAAGTCAATGTCTTTGGTTTTAAATTTTCGTTTCTTTCTTAACACCGATTTAAAAAAGTTTTTATGTTTCAGTTTTTTGTAGTTCCTGCTATGTAAATAAAAGTGACATGAAGTTATTATAACATCATCGATATAGACTATGTGGGACCTCATTTTTTTTTTAAATAAATTATAGCCTAGGTATATTAATTCCTAATAATTTATCTTTCTATTGATGAATAAATAGCAGCGTTTTACCTGAAATAAAACGCATATTAAAATACTTACCTCACTGGAAGCTTTATTATGAGATGGCATTTCCGTTTCCCGTCGATTTCTTACCAGTTTTCGTTCTTTTGTCCCCTCTATACTTCCGGCTCAGTGGCGCCACCTGGTGGTTGCGGGTAGTTTTTAGTTCTTGTAAAAAGTATCGCGCCATTTTGTTCATTGTCTCATATAACCAGGCAGAAATAAAGTGAAAGCTTCCAGTGAGGTAAGTATTTTAATATGCGTTTTATTTCAGGTAAAACGCTGCTATTAAACTACTTGACCGTCACTGGAAGCTTTATTATGAGATCTGTTTGTTATCGCCTGGTGACGCCACTTTGATGTTATATACTTGGAAGTATGTAGTATTATACTATAGGCCAATGTGATAAAGCATGAAATTAAACAAAAGTGTAATTAATAAGTATGCATATATTTAACTAAATGTATAAGTAAAGTAATTCAATTAAAGTACCTAGATATGTGTACTTTAGCTTACAAATATAATTAGTATATTTTTAAGTATATGAAAAATCATTAATTCTAATCCTTAACCAATTTAAGAATATCCGTTCTAGGTAACAAAATATTTATTCAGCAATGTTAATCGATTGGATTGAACAATTGTGTCACGTTTTGTGAATCAGTACTTTTCATTATTTCTCGTCTATAAAACTTCTGGAATGTATTGGCTGATCGCCAATTTCCACGAGCCAAGATTTCGTCGACGGGATGGTTTTGAAACCAGCTTTTGGAGGCTACAGCAGACCGGGTGCTACCTGGAGTGGCTGCAATGCCAGCTTCCCCAAACAAGGTCTTTACCCACCCTGCAATTACTGTACGTGAAGCAGGTTTAGCCACACCTCTTACCGTAATAAATAAATTAGTTGATTTTGCCGCATTACGTCTGTCGTTTAATAATGCTATAGTTCTTTCTATCCAGAATATAGGGTCAAGACTAGAACTTTCGGTATTTAAAAGCAATTTCCAGCCGGATTGTCTATAATTACTGCTGTCAGTTTTGGAGCCAAACCGAGGCCATAATATTATACCGTTATCCGATCTTATGCAATGATTAGGATCAATATCAAGCAGAGTTAGATCGTGTATTCGCCTACCAGAGCAAAGCAACAGTAAAATTGCAGTATGACGCGACGTTTGAAATAGGTTATTTGAATCAATTATGTAATTAGTCAGAAATGAAATTAATTTATCAACATCCCAAACTGGAGGCTTAGTGACCTTTGGATTTTTTAGGGCAATTGATTTTAAAACATGTCTTACTAGAACGTGTGAACTTAACTGACCTGAATTTTCAGCGTTACCTAGTGTAGATAAAACTGATTTATGTAAAAGTATTGAATTATACGACAACTTATCAATTAAATATAAATCACATAAAAACTGCGCTAATTGTGAACCAGGGGGATTCATTAAGTCAAGGTTTTTATTACGACACCACGACGCCCAGCGCTTCCAGGCTACCTCATAGGTTTTTAGAGTAGATTTTCGCCAAGAATTTTTAAGCAGTGATAGTTGTTGAGCGTTCCAGGTCTTTATCGTGTCGGACCACCCCCACATTTCCAAACTTCGAGGACGATGTTTTCGACCTTCGGTGGTGAGAGGCCCGTCGACGTGTCTATTAGGTAACTCTGTAGGTTTCTCAGGGTTAATGGAGCCGCGAGTGCTCGGGCTTTGAGATCCGCGCGCCAGAATACCCTCTCCCATCGAGGTACTACTATTAGGAATATTCCTGTCGACTGGTTTAAGTGAGACAGGACTTTGGGGACTAGGAATGGTGGTGGAAATATCCATGCGAGCTGGTAATTCCATGGGACACTGAAGGCATCGTGGAACAGAGCTTGACGATCTTTTAGATCTAGAGACACATAATTGTACACTACGTGAGCAGTCGCCGAGGCAAATAGATCTATTATTGGGGTTCCCCATTTTGCAAACACTATTTCTACACAAGTCGGTAGTAAGTGCCATTCTGGAGGTTGGCGAAGGCGCGATAAGTGGTCCGCATGATTGTTGTATTTGCCCGGAATGTAGTGTATGCTGAAGTGTATCTGATGTTGGTCTAACAAATTCAGAATTCGATAGGTTATTTCCAACAGGGATAATGTCCTCGTACCTCCTTCCTTTCGTAGGTACGTGACCGCAGTTCTGTTGTCGCTTTGAATGAGGAGCGAACTTTGATGAAGCCAATGAACTTGGTTCTGAAGAGCGTATAATATTGCTAGCATTTCTTTTTGATTGCAATGCAGCATTTTCTCTTCTTGCGACCAAGTTCCTGACAACGCCAAATTGTTCAATTGTGCCCCCCACGCTTGGTCCGACGCATCTGTAGCCAGAAAATTTATTGGGGGAGGGTACTGAAGAGGTGTTGACCTTTGACAATTTTGGGCCCACCAATTTAGTTCCTCTAAGACACCTTGTGGTAGTGGGTAGGTCTTTAGTGGCAGGACTGGCAGTAAATTCATGAAAATTACCAACTGTCGATGATTGAGCCGACCCCGTGGGACAACAAAACTGGCAAAATTTAAAAGTCCTACTATTTTCTGCAACTCCTTCAGAGTTAACTGCTCTTGTTCGAGAGCCCCATTTATCTTTGTGATGATGCCCTGAGCCTTTACTTTTGGTAAGATTTTTTGATTTTCCCATGGTTTCCATAGTATCCCTAAATAAATTATACTCTTTTGAGGAGAAAGAACAGATTTTTCTAAATTTATTTGCCACCCCAGTTTTTGTAATATTTGTACAGTAATTTTGACATGCTCGCGAAGCGTGTGAACATTCTGGTGTACTAGCAAGTAATCGTCCAGGTATACCAGGATCCTCATGTTCCATTTTTTCCGCAATATTTGGGCCACCCAGTTCGTGAGCATGGAAAAGGTTTTTGGAGCAGTGCTCAGACCGAATGGAAGACAAGTCATTTCTAACAACTCCTGGTTGTATATTAGGCGCAGAAAGCGTCTGTGCGATTTGTTTATGCTTACATGAAAATATGCTTGGGACAAATCTATTTTGCACATCCAGTCCTGAGGTTGTAGAAAGTCCGGAATGCGGTACATATTTATTAAATGAAACTGCTCGGTCATCACATATTCGTTTAGTGATTTTAGATTGAATATGGGACGTGCAGATCCGTCGGATTTTGGAACCAGAAATAGAGGGGAAATGAAGCTTGGCGAGGGTAGCGCTTTCTTTAGGATTCCCTGCTGTTTCATTTTGTCTACAATTGAGGACATTTGTTCTGAAACAGGAGTTTGAAAAGGCCCCTTCGTTACATCTGGATAGACAAGTGGGGGCTTTTGAAAGAAAGGTATGCGATACCCTTGAATTAATTTTAGAACTATTTCTGTTGCTCCCATTTCCGCCCATTGTGTTTGGTAGTGTATCAACCGACCCGCCCGAAACGGTGTCATGTCATTGTTTATACCTTTTTCCCCTGGAACTTTTTGAGGAGTTTGCACGTCCTCGTGTACTTCCACGTTCGGGCCGCGAGCCTCGGTTTCGAAATGAACTTCTAGTATTGAAGTGGTCACCTTGATTACTCGAGGAGTTACCTCTGAAAGAGTGATGTGTATGTTGGCACTGACCATGGTATTCACCCCGCGAGGGTGGATTATGACAGGTATGCATATGCGATCCTGGTTCATTAAATTGAGTTCCACGCGATGGAACTTTTGGTTTTCGTACGCCTTGCCCCCGCGAGGGGTGGCTACTAGGTTGGTATGACTTTTGTGAAGACCTTTCAGTTTTTGGGGGCCAAAACGCCTTACGAACCCCGCCAGCCTTCTCTAGAGTAGAGGTAAAGGGCTCGGCATTAAATATGTAAGTACTTGAAGGAGGTATTTTATTCAGGAATGCTTTCACTAGCGGATCTCTAACTTGACTCGTTATAGTTTCTCTACGCATTTCAATACATTCGGCTCTATGGCCGCAGGCTAATTGCAAAAGGTCTGAGGATATTTTATGAAATTCGCCCTTCTGAAATAATTCGTCAATCTTACCATTTAAATTATCAAAATTGATACATTCTGTATTTTTTTGCCCATGAAAGAAGATTACGAAAACCTTCCTGCAATGATTGTCTTTGTTTTAATATGCAGTAGGTTAAGGCTGCATAGGATTTATCGGCATGTGCCAGATGACGTAAGGTGTCATATGCTTTTACCTCCTCATTTGTTTCCAGGTCTATAAAGCCAGGAGTATGATTATAAAATTTTTGCGTATCGGCGTATCTCACTTCTGACCAAGAAGTACTACCAAAACGCTGGATATCTACTAACTTCTTCAAAAAACTATCGGGGGTTTTTGGAACTATTGGTTCCTTAAGCTTAGTATCAATGTCAAAAGTGAAATCTAAACTTGTATTTTGATGTTCTTGATTTGAACAACCCTCGTCACTAATTTGTTCATAAAGTTGACCACTAATTCCAGAACAAACAGAAGCGTTATCATAACAAGCTGTATCTCAGTGTTGTGGTTATTACTCTCCATTACTGCAAACGAATTACGTTAGATCTCATGCAATGGATTTAACACTTTACACAGTTACAATTCAAATATATTACGAAATTTACTGGTAATATTCAAAGTAAAAAATTACAGTAGTGATCCGAACGGAAAACCCGTTTAAAAACTATGATCACGTACGAATTATTCAAAAAGTGTTACCTCTAAAAGAGGGTACTTACGGTTCAAGACTTATCCTCTTTGAAGAACACTTTACACTTTTTACATAAAAGTATAAAATATGTATTCACTTAATATTCACTTTTACGTATTTCTACAACTGTCGCGGACGCAGTCACTGCGCACAAGTTGCTTCGACGGAGAATAAAAAGCCAATGAACAAAATGGCGCGATACTTTTTACAAGAACTAAAAACTACCCGCAACCACCAGGTGGCGCCACTGAGCCGGAAGTATAGAGGGGACAAAAGAACGAAAACTGGTAAGAAATCGACGGGAAACGGAAATGCCATCTCATAATAAAGCTTCCAGTGACGGTCAAGTAGTTTAATGGTTAAAATCGGTCCAGTAGTTTCGGAGCTTATTCGGTACAAACAAACAAACAAACAAATCTTTCCTCTGTATAATATTATTATTATATTATTAATAACAATAATTATTATTTATTGTATTATAGATAATTGTATGCAAATGGATCGGGCACGCCCTTTATGTCTGGAGGCTTTTATTTAGATATTGTTTTCGTTAAGTTATTTTTATTTCTGCTTGAGTATAGTTCTCGATGTTTTTGGTTGGTATATTGGCGTGTGCTAGCTGTCATAGGGCTATAATTTTATAATTTTATTATGTTTTGTGTTGCGTAATGTAAATATCATTTTGCATACTATTATATAGAATCTTTTTTACTGAACAGACAGCTGTGCTGCTGGGGAGTTTGTTGCGCCACTTCTTCTTCCCAGCTAAACCACTAGGAAGCGGTGAAGGATGGGTGGTTTGGGGGACTGTCTTATGTAATTTTGACGTTCGAAAAGTGCTGATTCTCAGCCTAGTTTGAATAAATGACTTTTGAATTTTGAATTTTGATAAAGAACCTATCGGAATCACTTTTACACGTGATATTATAAAATTTTAAAAATAACCTAGATGACGTCGGTGTTTCCTATCAGAATGCTCTAAGAAGAAAGGCCGAAACAAACTCAGAGGTCGCAGTCTCTTTTAAAGTCCAGACATAATCTTGGTCAGGCCATGTGAGAACCATTTAGATTAGTCTCTGAAATGGTCTTTTGCGGAAAGAGTGGACCTGTCCAGTCAGTGCAAGCATTTGTCAGTAATCGTGGAGCTCAACTTAGACCTTAAGGAGCTCAACAACTTGACGAACAATACCAAAGAAAGGGCATTTTGGTAGGCAGCATAAAGTATTCAAACTGCCAGACCATCATTAAAACTAAGAAACAAAAAAAATATCCACATAGTCCTCACATTCACAATAGGTAATTAAAATAATATAATACTTTATAAAGTAATCAAGTCATTTTGTATATAATATTCAACAATGTCAATGTGTTTATAAAACTGGATATTTTGATGAAGTTACTTATAAATTGAAATGTCAAGTTTTTGTGGTTTTATCACAAAAACTTGTCCAAGTTTTTGTGTTCTAAATAATCTGAGGTTTTAATACAGCATTTAAATCGTTTAATGGGTAAGTTTCGAATCTCAATGGAAGTTTGTTGTAAAAGCGTATACATTGGACATTGGGAGTTGCGATAAATAGCAAGATTGTGTTTATTCCTGGTATTAATTAAACTATGTTTAACATTTTCTAACAAAACATTTTCTAAAAAAAAAAGTATTTTTTTGATAGATAGATTTTCAAATATACAACGTTATAATTAGTATATGCGAAACCCGAAACACCTGTCTAGTATTTTTATGAAAAGAATCTATGTACAAAATTTCAAAACTGTACCATGAAAAATCACAAAGTTATAAGCTTGTTTTGTTACCTGGTTGTCCGTACAAAAACATGGTCACCGCGCGGCGCCCCCGCGCGCGCGCGCCTCCAAGGCCGTCTTGCGCTCATTGATAATAGTTTGGTAGTAGGTACCTAACCCCACGGCAATTGTATTGTAATTAACTGGTGATAACATTTTCCATCACACTTGCAGGCTTTGGACTGTCATAATGGTCAAGTGTAGGTAGATATTATTATGTACTTTATTCGTAAATGTAGCCGTAAGTGATAAACTGAAGTCAATGCCTTCAGTTTATCACTCAGTTTTCTACTTTGAACTTTAAGTGGTTATCAAAGTAGATGAAAAGTATTAAATATCGCATTACATAGCCACAGCAGGTTGTAGGTACAAATAATAACTTACTACAAGTAACCATCTTGGCGTGTTTAAAAATGTTAATCATCACTATTTACAATAATTGACTTTTAATCACTGTGGTAGGAATTCGACTCACTCCTCCATCAACGGCTGTCGGAGGCCGAAAGGTACCGTACTCCCTTGATCTTTGTGTGGCGGAAAGCATTGTATTCCACGACACTGATGCCAAATTGCTCCTCGTACCGCCGCACTGCCAACGACACGTTATCACCACAAACCGCTAGTGTACGTACCATCTCTGTATACTGGACGTTTGTGTATTGAAAAGTATCATAAAGTGTCATAAAGTGTCATAAAGTATCTTTGCTTTCATCAAAGGATTTCATATCAGTCAACTGATTACCTTAGGCTCTGTAAGAAGTACCACCTACTACCACTGGTGGAACGACGTAAAATTGCTGACAGCTTATTTTTGTTGAAAATCTTCAATAACGATATTGATAACCCTGAGTTATTGTCAAAATTTCATTTTAATGTGCCTTGTAAAACATTTCGGTTTAACCCACCCATACGTGTACCTCATACATCTTCAAATTATAGGCAGAACAGCTATACTGTGCGTGCAAGCAGACAATTCAATGACATATGCAAGGAATATGATTTGGATCCATTCACAACTAGTGTGAATTCGGCCAGAAGGTGCTTAAGCCTCAATTTTTTCAAGTAGCGGTAGGTTATTTTAATTATTTCTATTAATTTATCTACATATAGTTTCATACTTTCATTTACGTAATTTTTGCGAACTAAGTTTATTTTTTTATATTGTATTTATTTTACCTATGGCGTTTTTTGTTTTGTGCTCACATCAAAATTCATTTTTATTATAAATCTATACGTGAGGACTTGTAATTGGCTTTCTGGTGACTATGGTTTCTTCTTTTTGTTTGTTTTTATTAGCTGTAAGTCTTCCATGTACTAAATAAATAAATAAATAAAAGACATGGTTAAATGATACTTTTCACACCCGATTAAGCGAAACACAATAACACAACTGTACGCACGGCGACCGCGCGCTCGCAAACGGGAGCGGGGAGCGCAACACGTGCGCGTCAGCCTGTAGCACCCGGGCGACTGAAGGGGTTGTTTTACCCCCGCGCCGCTGTGCGCCCGCGCTGCCTACCGCCTAATGCCGCTACGACCTGCCGTGACCTGTGTTGTGCGCGTATTATTGCGGATAGGTACTAAGTGCCGCTCGGTGTCCAACTTGTAACCTATTTTAAATATTTTTGGGACAAAATATAACATGGTATAAAAATTATTGGAATCGATTCAGTTACTTATTCTGAACAAACTATATTCAGGTTTCGCATATACTATTTATAACGTTGTATACTGTGAGGCTACAGCCACAACATCTTTTTGTTTAAATTTTCTCTCGAAGGTTATTTCTTGAACCTAGGTTGTAAATGGCACAGCCCTTTTCTGTTAAACAAAGATTAATGTCCGCACAGGTTCCTCAGAGAGGAATCCCATAAGACATAAGACTATGAAAATAACTAAAATAAACAATTCTGGCTGTATCTACGTCCGTTATTTATATATTTTTTTAACAACATGGGCGGCTGCACTAAGCCTTCCTGACAATTTTTCTACGTGTGGACCACAATGTAATTTACTGTCAATAATTATTTCAAGAAAAACTATCGACTCAACAGGATCCAACTCTATTCCATTAACTTGAACATTGGTAGTTAGCTGCCTCACATTTGGCGTTAAAAATTTAATGAGTTTAGTCTTGTTTTTTTTCAGTTATGCTCATGGTGACCGCAGATCATACAAATCTCTTGCCATTAACATCGACGCTCTGAATTGTTGTTCAGATAAGAAGTCAGAAGGTCGAGAGTCTTGTCCCTTATACTATAGTGATACAGTTTACTGATGAGTGCATCGTGATGTACGCAACCGAAGGTGGAAACTGTTTCAGATGAAGTAAATTATATGCATTGAAATGTCCTAACATTTGTTTTAATTAATTTTTCAAAGATTTTGCTCAATGAAGATAATATCGAAATAGGCCGAAAAGTGGGATCGGGTGTGCTGCCAGATTTGAACAGTAGAATTACTTTGCTAAGTTTCATCAGATTAGGAAATACACCATATGCAATACAAAAGAAAAACACTATTGCTAAAAAGGGTGTAATAACATTATTTATTGAAGACATGGTATGTACTGATAATCCCCAAAGGTCAGCAGTTTTTTTTACATCATGATTTTTTAAAGATTCTATAATGTCTTTAGCAGTAGCAAATATGAATTCAAAAAGTTTGTCACATTCTTTAAGTATTGAGTAAGCAGAAGTGGAGGACGACGGTGACTGAGTTTTGGTTGTTAAAATGGGAATATTAGTAAAGAAATTTTCTTTTCAAACTCAGTTGCCACCTCTATGTCTGCCTTAATATCTACATCATTGATTTTGAGATGGAAGTCCCGATTCCGTACTGACGTTCTTCCCTTTTCTGAATTAATAATATTCCAAGTTGTTTTAATTTTATTTCCAAAAGATTTTATTTTATTTTTAATGTATGGCTTTTGCTGAGGAACAGGCTCTTTTAAAAGTTTTAGAATATTTCTTAACAAATTCTTTAAACATTTCATCATGGTATGTTTCTTCGTGATACAATTCAAATAATCTAATCATAATATTGTTGTTCAAAATATTGGTTACATCATTCATGTTGAAATTATACATGTGAGAACAATATAGAAAGACGTGCACGTAAAAAGGGTCCGTAATAAAAAGATAAAAACAATTCAAAAATTGAAATAAATTAAAATAAGCCGTGGCAGATAAGAGATGACCAGTCCCTACTGACGGCGCCCGGTCACAAACATGACGCATGAATCAGCACCGTTTAGCTCAATCATTTTGAAGGAAACTTAACGATTCAACACACAATAGACATTTGACTGAGCATGACATACTCTGGGCACGCCACTATTGCGGCGATAAGTCCCCTCTTTGAGGAGTAGCTAGAGAGACGCCATGGCGTCCTCACCTTCCGCATGACGCAGGTCCTCACCGGACATAGTTGTTTCGGGAGGTTCCTGTTTCGTAACAGGCGGGAGGAAACGCCCGGATGTCATCACTGCGTAGATCGCCCGGAGGACACGGTGGAGCATACGGTGGAGATCTGCCCGGCTTGGGCAGAGCACCGCCGTGTCCTCATGGAGGCGATCGGTGGCGGGGATCTCTCGCGTCCGGCCCTGGTCCAGGCCATGGTACGGAGCAAGAAGGCATGGGAGGTCGTCACCTCCTTCTGCGAAGCAGTAATGCTAATTTCGCGCCCTCACGCCCCTAACCGCCGCAGGAGACGCCCTGGGCGTCGAGAATCGCAGGCCGATTCCCGACCGTAGGCGACCGTAGGCGCTGGGAACCGTAGGGCTTGCGGACGGTGAGCAATGGGTAGCTCGCCGGCCGATAAGGATCAGGCCCGGGTCGACGGCGCGTTGTGTTCCACGCGGGCCTCAAAGAGATGTCAGCTGAAGTGAAGGAGTCCGTTAAGACCGATGCCTGCCGGGGTTGCGAGAAAGTCCGAAAGGGATATTGCTTATTGATTCCTTTGCGATCAAACGCCATCTATTACCCACTTTGTGTACTCAGTCACCAGTCAGTCAGTTACTCAGTTACTGTGAGTCAACTGGAAGAGAAACTTACTAACTTCGATGTTGGGGCAAAAACTAAAGTGAAAATTAAAAGGGAACATTTATTTAATGATTTATGGGTTTTTAGTCATATTAACAAGTGGTCATTTAACATAGTAAATTTGTTTATGACAAAGCTGTACCTGAGATGGCGCGGTTTGCGAATATTATGATCATTAACTGAATGTAATAATTTAATACTAGAACTAAATAAGTTTCAATAATAGAAAACCAACTATAAAGTAATAAGATTATTTTACACTGCAATTTACTAATGAATACCTGTTGTTTGATTAAATTCCTTGAATCACAGGAAGTGTTGTCAAAAGAGGAACAGTGACGTTGTAGAAAGTAATAAAGCTTCTAATTTAACTTTAATCTGAATAACCTTTGTTTTTGTGAATATTAGCATTGTATAATTATAAAAGAATTAACTGATAAGCATTTTAGCATTGTTTGTAAGTTTTATTGAACAAACTTAGTAGTAAGATATTGTATTGAAATGCGGGGTACGTCGCCGGACTTCGAGAAAAGCGTGGCGCACTGAATGGCATGTGTGGGTAATAAACATGAAAAGAAAAGTTGTGTTAGAAAGGACTGATATTATAATTGTTTAACAAATAACCTGTAACATAATGTTTTGGTTTAAAAGAGTGTCCATGGAGTTTCTTGCCCGTTCTTCTCCATCAGGAACCTACTTCATTTGGAATGGGCGACTAGCTTCAGAAAATAACTCAAACTGATACTCGAACTGATCTCCTTGATAAGTGATAACTCAAAAGTGCCTGTAAATGTCATAATTGAAATAAATGCTTTGAGTTTGAGTTAAGAGTTGTGTGTGATTGAAAACCAACTACCTATAACTACTATCAACGAAGAATTACACCGGAGACTGGTCAGAAAAGGCACAGGGTAGATACCCCGTCGTGTCATATACATTTCCTGTTACTGATGCCGTTATTCGTTTGTAGGTTGACCCTGGCATACAATAATTTTGAGTAGAATAACACAGGTTGTTACTAATTAATTTACCTATACCTCTTCCTATACTATCTGAGAACATAACTGAACGATAACAATCAAGACTACTGAAAGTTGGACAACTACCAATCTCAGGCTGACTTGAGATAGATCTTGTACTAAACCTCTTTTTGCTCTGATTTAATGTAAACAACATAATTTTTCTTAAACTAAGATTACACAATATTCTATAATACTGGAGCAATTCTCCTTTGTTCACATTCCTCCTATTACCCTTAAAAATTAATAATGTAGTCCTAGTTAAAGTTACATTTAATAATTTATTTCATTTTGTCAAATAAAGAACGACCAGGCATACAGTAATTTGTTATGGAGTGTCCAGGATATTCATCCGTCAACAAGTGGCCTAAGTCCTTTCCAATCTCATCGCAAAATAATAATACATCATTGTTTACAATTTGTTTAGATTGTTTATTTGAACTATTGATAGCAGGAAATTTCAAATTAACACAGGGCTGCGGTAAGGTGGTATTGCATGTTTTCAAAGAATGGCCCGGTGTAGGATTTGTTTTATTTAGATGTTCAGAGATATTTGTTAGTCATTGCACCAAGTTTCTCCTGTAAATGGTCAAGTTCAGATTGTATTCTGTGTCAATGTTGTATTTCCTAATACTTTGTTCCAAATTAAAAGAATACATAATCTAATTGTTTAAGAATTTTTAAATGAACGTACTTCAACTACGTATACTAAAAGCAGTTGTCCCGCATAACATTAAGCAGAAGTACAAACATGACTACCGTACATTATTTGAATTCTGTAAAATAATACCAATACATGAAAACACAAAATTTACACTATTCAAAGAAGATTTATTTAATGAAAATCTTAAGGAAACAAAAATCTTAAATAAGAATGAATGAATACCCGTAGTGTCATCAATGCTAAGTTGTTACTTCCAAAGTACAACAATTTACACGGCAAGAGATCGAAAGTATATACCTTACCTTATTAATCAAGTACATATATCATTGAGGGACAAAATAACTGATAAAAATATAAAGTACAGATCTACAAGTTAAAGGAACATTTCATACAAAATATTAATATGTAATATTATTATGTGAATGAAAATAAATGAATATACTTAAATAATAAACACAATACCCAGCAATATCACAGGAAAATTAACTATTACTAATATCATACTTTTAGGAACAACCTGTATCAATCTAAAACACATTCCTCCACCACTTTTTGTTTTAAGACATTTTGTTTTAAGAGATTGGTCATCGATATTCGCTCGTTAGTAATAGATCAATTACTAGCGAGTTTTGCTTCTTTCCCTTTTTTTTATAATTAAGAACTTAAGTTGTGTTTTAATTGTCTAAATGATGTGGTCGATGATTATGGTGCACGGTAAAACTCTAATGAGTTTATGTTTGCTCCAACTTATTATGTATAAAGAGGTTTGTATACTATTAAATGAATAAATAAAGTAAATTTAGCTTTTCTCTATTAAGTTTATCAGTTTTAACAAAGAACTTTTGTCTTTTAACCATCTTTTGTGTTTTAACAATGTATTTATTAATTTTAATGTATTTTATAAGTTTGTTTTTACTGGTGACCCTCACTGAATTCCATGACTTTGAATCCTCATCACCTGTTAAATCTATAGTGTAAGAGGGGTTTATGACAGAAACCATTGACGGGTCACTCGCTGTATGAATAAATAGTCATTGCTGCAGGGGGGACCGTTGTGTCGTTGTACGAGTATGGAACACTTTTCAACGTAAGAGGAACGTCGACTGCATTTTTTTAAATTATGTATTTTTATAAAAACTTCTCGTGTCATTCCTGCTTTGTGATAATTCACGGTAAGCGCTGATGAGTGAGTCTCAAATGTACTCGTAGGAACTCAGCTCGTTACGTTTTGAGTTTAATCGCTTGTAGGTACCAGATTCAGTTTGAAGTATTTAAACTTTGTTAAAAATATGGTAAAACGTTATTACTTATTAGATTTTACTAAAAGTTATCTGAAGTCTTTTGTAAGGTATTGAACTTAACTAACATAAAAATATTTTCGAAGCACTAACTTAATTTGCAAAAGATGATGACTTTCTAATTATTAATTGTTTTGTAAAATCACAAACAATTCTGAATCAACAAACTTATAATTCTAAATCAAAAATTCAGCAGCAAAGTTGTGATTATGGAAACTTCAGACTTAACATTCAAGAATGTTAATGAGATGTTTAACCGCAGTAAGTTATAGAACTTTGCAAATAAACAATTCTGGGCTGAGAGTACCTTCCAGTAATAACTTAAAGATATTTAAAATGACAAATATTCGAATTGCTATCCTGTAAGTATACAAATCCTAACAAACAACAAAAAAGCAAAATCGACAAATTAATTATTAAGAATGTGAGAGTGTCTTTGCTATGGCCACGAAGATCTACAATAAAATTCCTAATGACATAAAAGAATGTAGCAATATTAATATCTTTAAAAATAAATTGTTTCAATTTCTTATAGAAAAATGTTTTTACTCTGTAGATGATTTTTTATTGACTAGAACTTTTTAAATGTTTCATGTCCGCTTGACGATAATTTATTGTTGTTGATTGTCTTGTGTCTGTCTTGCATGACTACTTGTAATAATATAATTTGTATTTAATTTGAAATGGAATTAGAATTTTTGACTCATATTTTCATTATGTTATTTAATAATTTGTATGCCCAAGTGGCTGATCATGGAATGAACATTATTAGTATATAATTATGTAATGAACACCTGCATGTAACCCATGTATCACAAATAAACGATTTGATTTGATTTGATTTGATTTAGAAATAATTACATTTTCCTAAACCCAAAATGTTTGTCACACACTCAAACTCAAAGCATTTATTTCAAATTAATCAATTACAGGCACTTTTGAATTGTCAACGGGTCGGTCGGTCAGAAATATGAAGCTAGTTGCCCATTCCAAAACATAGTAGGTACCTATGGAGAAGAACGGGCAAGAAACTCCACGGACACTCTTTTAAATCAAAATAATATGGTTACAAAATATTGGTTACATCATTCATATTGAAGTTATATATGTGACAACGATGCAAAACATTAAAAGCGTCCGTTAGAAATAAAAATAAAAAAAACAATTCAAATATTAAATTAAATTAAAATCGCCGTGGCAGCTAAGAGATGACCAGTCCCTACCGACGGCGCCCGTTCACGAACATGACGCATGGATTAGCACCATTCAGCTCAACCATTTTGAAGGGAGCTAAATGATCCAACACAAACGCCACCGTCAGCGAGACATTAGAGTGAGCATGACATACTCTCAGCCGCCAGGGCACATTCAAGTCAATGAAATACATACCCAGTACCTAAATGGTAGCTTTAAAGTCGGTACATAGTACTCACACATGTGCTATGCAATTATACAATGCTAAGAGATTGAATTTATACAATGCAAAGATAGTTTTAAAATCTTCAGCAGCTCCAACGGTATTTTCAAATGCTAATCAATTAGTTCATGCGCTCTTGTGGAGCAAGGCCAGCGTTGAGCCAAGCATTTTTATCAGCGATGTAATCCCCCAACTTATAATATGCTTGGCTGCATAGTGTGCGTTTAATATAAGATTTAAACTTCGTTTCATTCAGTTGAAGTATGTGGGGAGGTATTTTATTGTAACATTTTAAACCCTACCCCATGATAGATGAGAATACCGTACGACATAATACTATGAAAGTAACTAAAATAGACTAGCCTCGCGGTATCTACATTAGTAAATTGACGGATTTTTCTCACAGCATATATGCTGCTGAACTTAGCCGTCCTGAAAGGGATGTTGAATGAGGACCCCATTGAAGCCTTGAGTCGAGCGTGCTCCCCAGGAAAACAACACACATTTTCCTAAGTCCAAAATTGCGCGTTCAGCACACGTATTTATTATAAACACAAATGCTAATTAACTTGGCCAAGAACGTGGCCTCCAAAAACTGACACAATCACGTTATTAACACTAACGATTGTAGATTGGATGATTGATAACTAGCTTAATTTCCGGTCCCCTAAGTCATTGAACTGAGTATGAATGAGTCTGAAAGTCAGTGAGAATCAACACGTAATAATCGTCGCAATATGTTGATCACAAAGGGGATGTAATTAAATATTCGTGTGACTGTTTATTATGGTCAGTCAACAATATTACCACAACTGGTCATTCACATAATAGCGGGTTCAATGGAAACATTTTTATATTAAGGTCATTCCATATTCATCGTAAAAGTGTTAAATTACAGTAACAAATCAATAATAAGTATTTATTCTTAATTAGTTTTTTTATTTTGATTGAATTATAAAGAAAATCTGCCGTTTTATTATTTAAATTACCGCACTAGTTTCTGCCCGCGACTTCGTCCGTGAGCCTATAACCTTCCTCAAGTATTTAATTAATGACGTTAATTACTTATTGAAGCTTTCAGTAATAGGCAATTGAACCTATTGCCAAAAAATTCTAAGGACACTAATTGTAGGATACCTACTGCTAAGTAAGTAAGTAAATTTTATTTGTTTAAACATGGTGTACATGATACATTGCATGTAGGATAGTAATGGGATACAGAAAAGTTCTAACATGTTCAGTCGCATATCGTGGCGTACAAATTGGTAGGAAGAGATGGTGCTTAAACCGTGATAATATTCATCAAAATTACATTTCTTCATTATTAATTAAAGATTAGGTATAATTACAATTCAATAAGCATATTTTTTGGATACAATTCAATGTCAAAGTAGTCATTTAAAAAAATTGTCAGTAAAAATATGAATTACTGTCATTAAAAATTTCAATTCTAAATTACCTACAATTCCAAAAAAATACAATAGATTACAATAACATGTCAAAAATACAGCATTGCTATCTCATAAAAGAAGAAAATTGTCCTCTTTCATAAACTCTGCTATACTGTAATATGCTCTTTCAGTTAGTAAACTCTTCAACTTACTTTTAATAGCAGATATATTTAATGTTTTCCACGATTTGGGCAATTTATTAAAAATGGTCGGAGCCATGCAAAAGATGCTCTTACGCAAGAGTTGTTTTAGCGCCGTGAACACAGAGTTTGAAATTATCACGACTATTCCTAGGGACAGCATCAAACAAACGCTGAAATAAATGTGAATAG
Organism: Xanthia icteritia; assembly: GCA_949128155.2. NCBI lineage: Eukaryota > Metazoa > Arthropoda > Insecta > Lepidoptera > Noctuidae > Xanthia > Xanthia icteritia. The sequence continues at coordinate 20,429,289 of OX421951.2, read as the reverse complement.
GATTTGATGAACATTACTGTTTCCAGGATGTATAATGAGGGCAATGTCAAAATCTTACGTTCTATAAAATAAGATTTACAGCTTTCCGTTGTTTGCAGTCTAAACATCGATCTAATGCACCTTTACTGTGCCCGAAACGCTATTTCATTATCCATGCTATTCCCCCAAAAGATGACTCCATATATAAGAATTGATTCGGCTAATCCATAGTAAGCAGTAATAACTGAATTAAATATATAATTATAATAATATATATATAAATACTCAATTTTTTACTAAGTGCCTCTATTTGAGCTTTCCAATTCAATTTAGAATCTATTATTAGTCCTTAAGATTTTTGATTATTTGTGCATAACGTTAGTCTTTTTTAAATTAATTATTAAATTATTGTCATTTAACCAATTTATTATAAATATTAGCGAATCATTAATGTCATTTTCATGTGTTTATGTCATTACAAGCTATTGTCAAAGTGCAATCGTCACCAAAAAGTGTCATCGGATGTTCAGTAACTTTAGGCAAGTCATTTATATATAAAGTGAACAAAGGAGGCCCCAATACACTGCCTTAAGGTACTCTGTATATAACTTCGCGTTCTTCTGATCTTGAAGTTTCTTCACGTTAACTTTTTTTATTTATTTTACTGATTTCTGTTACTTGTTTACGGTTATGAAGATATGATTTAATTAATTCTAAAACGTTGCCTCTAACACCATAGGCTTCAAGTTTTTCTGCCAGCGAATTATAATGGACGCAGTCAAAGGCCTGTGTCATGTCGCAGAGTATTGCACAGACTGGTGTTCTCTTATCTACATTTAGCATGACATTATGTAAAGACTCATAAATAAATAAATAAATAATCATTTATTTCAAGTTACCAAGACTCATATACACATTATTAATTATTACAACCAGTCACATTGATAAAATAAGAATAATACAAATCAGGAAAATTAATTGAGCAAAAAAAAAATTTAAAATTATTGGACAACACAAACATGAATTAACCGCATCCAATGTGCAACCTGCAGCAATGATTTATGTAGGCGCAGTCGAGCCTTTCTGAAAGCGCGGCCAGCATGCCGTTGGAGCTTCCCCGCACTCGCCGCACCAGCAAAGTGCCTCTCTTGCGTGTCATTGCGTAAAAACAATCTACGCGTGCCTCTGCAAACATTGTCGAGGCGCTGCAGTAACGGGGGAGACTCAACAACATCCTGAACGCATTGTTGTACTGGACACGAAGGGCGCCGTACGATCTCTGCGTGTAGTTGGTCCATAGGGCTACATGTATATAAAGTTGTGCAGTAGGCTCTAAAGAGAGTAATTTTAACCTGTACTGAGCAACGTGCGAACCTACGGATCACCATATTCGCTCTGACCGACAGCGCCCTTCGCTCCCGTTCAATGTCTGTATCATCTTTCAAATCGGGAGTGACTAAATGGCCTAGGTACTTAAAAGAATCAACTCTTTCCAAAGGTATGCCATTCAGTCGTAAAGCTGGTATTTCATGAACTTTTCTCTGTCCACCCTGAAAGACCATACATTGACTCTTTTTTACATTATACAAAAGTCCATGATCAGTTGCATAACCCTCACAGATACTCATCAGCTTTCTGAGTCCGCAGACCGAGGCACTCAGCAGCACCATATCGTCCGCGTAGCTGATGTTATTGAAACATACGCCATCAATATAACAACCAATATGTTGCTTGCTGAGTGCCTCGATCAGCCCATTAATATATAAATTAAAAATGGAAGGCGAGCTCAACCCCCCTTGCCTCACCCCACATTCCAACCTATATGGGTCTGACAATGTGCCCGCCCACTTGACATGGTTCACCTGGTTCCCGTACCAGTACTTAAAGATAGTAATAAGTTCATCCGGTATATGAGCAGCTTCCATTTTGTCCCACAAAATATCATACCGGACCAGGTCGAATGCCTTGGACAGGTCGAGGAAGCAGGCATACACAGATGTTTTCCTGTCAGTGTAGTATCTGACAGCACTCTTCATACACAATATCGCAGTTTCCGTGGACAGTCCCGACCGAAATCCGAACTGATTATCATGCAATTTTAGGTATTTGTTTAATTGTGTATTCAGAATGCTGTCAAACACTTTCGCGCCTATTGTTGCTAAGGAGATAGGTCTGTAGTTGGCCGTATCTGACAAGTCTCCCGCCTTATTTTTTACTACCGGAACTACAATAGTCCTCATCATATTATTTGGTAGGTATGAATGTGATATGCAAAAGTTGTACAGCATGGCCAGCACCCTGTAAATATGAGGACCAGCGTGCTGCACATGTTCCACACTCAATCCATCATGGCCAGGTGATTTGCCTTTTGAAATAGATTTCACCGCCCGAGATACATCCCCGGCCATGACCCTGGTAGCCACACATTCCCCATTCAGCCCACCCTTACTTCGAGACGACGAACTAACCTAACCTAACGGTGACCGAACAGTAAAATTATTTTTAAATTTGTCAGCAATATTTTTTAAATCGTTAGAGCCGTCAACAGTCACAGGAAGACCCGGCCGAGTCCCCAAACGGTTGGTACATTTCCAAAAACCACTGAAATCTTTTACTGCATGCTTAGTAGCGAGAGTGTCCATTTTTAACTGGTCTTGGAGTTTTTGACACCATTTTTTATTATAAATAGCCAAACTTATACTTTTACTTTTTCGAAATCCCATTTGTTCGTCACTTAATATACTACATTTTTTCTAAATATGTATTTATTTCACCATATACCTATGTATTTTTCGAACACCTTAGACATAACTGGTATAAGCGCGATCGGTCTGTAATTTATCATTAATTCGTGATTATCTTTCTTATAAAGCGGTTTCACTATAGACTTCTTTAATGCATCAGGAAATACACCTGCACTTATGCAAAGATTAATAATGAAACACAAATGAGTACATATTTCAATTGCAACTGCTTTCAATATTTTAGTGGCAATACCATCGTAGCCAACAACTGTTCGTGTTTTTTAGCTTCATAATAATATTTAGTACGTCATAGGGCGTAGACGGAGCCATAAACAGAGATTGTGTTCTGCTAAGAATTAATGACGTTGAGTTTGTTCCCGCGTTAATTGTTGGTTGTATTTTATCTACAAAATAATTATTAAATGTATTGGCAATGTCCTTTGATGTCTTTACTTTTAAATTTGATGCAAGAAATTGAGTTTTTCGGGGCATTGTATTTACTCTTATTAATTATTTGCCACGTAGTCTTAGACTTGTTATTAGAGGTTTTAATATTGTAATTGTTTTGTGCTTGCTGAGTTCGATTCATAATTATTTTGAGTAATTTTGAAATATCTTTTGAATTTATCTCTATTAGATTGAATTGGTTTTAACCTATATTCCCATAGTTTTCTTCCGTTTGTTTTTACTACACAACTTTATCCCACCCAAGTAGGATTTTTAGTAGTCTTAATGGTAATAATTTTGCTGGGGAAACATAATTCGTACAATAATTGGAACGTTTCAATAAAACAGTTGTAGGTTGCATTAGGATCGTCCATCTCGTACACATCTGAGAAGGATAGACTACTTAAACAAGTCTTGAATTTTTCTATATTTACCTGGACTGTAGTCTCGTGTACTTTTGCGATAGTACTTAAGAACATCCTTTTTTTAATGGGGCACTTTAACAGTTGTGCTGTGTGATTGGATAGCGCGAACTCTAATACTTCTGATGTGCAACGACGCTTGTTAAAATTATGAGCAAAATTATCTATACATGTTTGGCTCGCAGCCCGAGTAGGTTGTCTCAAAGCTAGTTGTAAATTAAAATTTAAAAAAATACGCTCGAATTCAGCTGAAAGTTTACTTCTCTTCAAAATGTCAATGTTGTAATCGCCAGCCAAAACTATATTCTTACATGGTTGTTTGGATAAATATTTTAAAAGAGTTTCCAGTTTATCAAAAAAGTCATTGATATTATTTGAGTTGATATTATTTCCGTCAATTTAACTGCACAACACTCGAATATACTTTGCGAGGACGTTTGTTGAGTTGAGTGATGTTTGCTACATCGCTAACAACACCACGCCCCTTTCTCTTGACAAAATCAAACTTTCTGGGGACTCTACTATTACTAGGCAATGATTTTGTCTCATTAAAAGACTGATTTAATAAAAAAAACAATTCTTTCTACCCGACTGTGGCGAAACCTAAAAGAGGGTAATGCTTTTTGCTATGAAATCGAATAACGCTGGTAGATCTATTTACGTGAACGCACAAAATAAAGCAGTTTATTAATCCGGTCCTAAATGGCGTGAGTAATCTTTATTTGCTCAGACTAATAACTGAAGCATCGCGTGACGTCAGGCGATCTCATAAAAATGGAGTGATATCCCATTAGCGAGCCTGCCAACACTAAATAATATAATTAATACTCGCGACCGCTAGCCGCTTTTGTTTTCATATTTTATTTTATTTCCTCTGGTGAGACCTGCGCTACTCATTAATATAGGTAATATTTATTATTTGCGAATCTTTTGCGTCATCAACCCGGTGGGATTTCATTATTATGTTATTGTTTTACGGAGTCTCATATATTATTGACATCAGCCACAGGTGCCAAACTCATTTAAGTCAGAATATAAAACCTATTTATAAGACCATCGCACTTCACAAACCCAGAAGATCCCGATAGTTTTGGATCATTACTAAGAAATATTAATTTTTCCCAGTTTGGAAATTCAATGCCCTATTACCAGATTGTAACCTAAGCCCCTGATCGCGACTTTCATTCAAATGTTTTCCTCTATTAAAATCAAATAGCCGCTGGCCGGACCCACAAATGAAGCCCAAGTACTCAAAGCCGGCAGTCTTTTGATCAGAACAGCTGTAACGCGGCTTGTTTAACAAATTCAATTTCATTTCCGGCCCGTCGAGACCGCCCACTAATTATAATTCTCCGCAATATTTATAATGAGCAAATCTTTGTCCGCCGCCGATCCGCAGGGGAGCCCGTAATGAACGCTCGCGGGAGGATCCCCGATGGCTCCATAAAGACTGTTTAAACAATTAACTGTGACCGTGGCCTCACCACCCCCCCTCCCTCTCGTCGGCTCCCCGCACCGTTGAGAGACAATGTTTATTGCTCCATTCCCTTCCAAATCTCTCCCCTATAATACATTGTTTTTTTTAATGTTAGTTCTTAAAACTAAATTGAAAAACAAAAATGATTGTCATCATCAATATTGCCATCCCGGTAATCGCGAAGTAACTGTGATCATAAAAACATCTCACAGCTTGTTGAGTGATGGGAAAAAGTAAGCATTGTTGTTTGCATGCTATCCAACCCTATTGGAGGAATTCAAGGGCAATTGAAGACAAATAATATTGAGGATATTTACTGTTTATTGTAGTTTTCTGGTTGATGTGTCCTTTGAAAACAATAATAGTAGGTACTCATAACAGCTAATGTATGTATTCTGTATTTTGTTAAGTTGGTTAAGGCATATGAAATATTTTTTGTGAATAATTTTTAATAAAACATGCAATCCTGGCAACCACAAAGTCTTCTGTTTAGAACAAGACGGAGGAACATGGAAAACCTAAGACAAAACAAAAAGTCACGCACAGTTAAACCATATTGATAAAAATAAGAAAAGGAAGTGTTCGATATGGTGATGGATCCTCCACGGTAATAAGATTGAATAACAAAAAAACTCTATTCAATAATGTAGTTTTACATAATATTTTTCTTATTCGCCAGAAACATATTCTTTGGCAAGATATTCGTCACAGGTACACGTGTTCATACATTGTTGGCTCCCACCCCTCCGACCGCGACACTCGCTCAGCTCCCGTGAAATGATTCACGCGGAGCTGTAAATGTAAAATATTTCAAGTTGGATCCCGCGTAAAATTTTGTACGTAAGCATGGTTGTGTTCCATCTGTTCGGACACTGCCATTGTATGTCCTTGTTGTAGGTACACGAAAAACATAGAACGAAGTCAATGACATTGAAACTTGTTTACTTTGATGGTCTGATCAAATAAACATAAATCTCCTGGAAGTTCACAAACCGAATGCTAAAAATGAATCCGCCCTGTTCAAAATATAGGACAACGGATTCCCTAGTAACCAGGTTAATCAAACCATTCAGGGGCATAAGTTAAGTTGATGATAGTAGCTGGAAACCAGTCTAATGATTATGAGAAGAAACAAAAATTGGATTAAATTTGTTGATAGCAGAATAACAACCAGGATACGGAATTTTAATTTAGTGCACCTAGCTTCTGACGTTTCATAAGTGCCCATGTAGGTTTATGTGAAATAAAATATTTTGAATTGAATTGAATAAGAAAGACCAACGAGACGAGACGATAAAACATCGGATTCGTCGCTTTCAAAACGAATTAATATTCAGTGTCTGACGCTTCATAGCGTCAGACACTGAATATTATTTTAGACAACAAGCTGAGAAATAATCCGGTTAGCCCAAAAAATAGCGGTTACATTAATTCGCATAAAGCTGAATCTTGGTTTGATTGTTTATATCACCAATATAAAAGAAATGTCAAGTCCCCATCGAGCCCGCATGTACAACAAAAGTAATTCAAGGTCAAAGTTCGCAAAAATTGATTTTTTGCTGTTTTCAGCCTTTCAGTTTTATCATAAAAATATATCAGACAAAATTTAAGAACATGCAACTGTCTACAAAAAATATCAACACACTTTTTTTCCTAAGAATCACCGTTTTTTAGATATAGCGATTCAAAAGTTGCAATTTCCATAATAAGCACATGCTTCCTCGCCACCTATTCGTATTGCATTAGACTCAATCATCTCGGCACACCTGGATTACGTATAATCCTCGTGTTCTATTACTTCACCACAAAACAAATAAAACTAGTAGGTACACAAACTAATTCACAACTATTTACAACGACACATCAAGACAAGGTGACATTAAATTATGACAATTAAGACATTTGTGATGACATTATTAATAGATTTTAATGTTGCCATGGAAGCTATATTCTCTAAAAAACATACATAGTGGATTCATTTTCAGACCAGACTACCACTCATTAACTTCCAAACGCATCTTCCACATTCCGCTTCCAAGAGTCACCTCTCTCCTAGCCAGACGATGTTCCGCGTACCTACTTACACACTTTTGTATATGCCAAGGTCACCAGTATCTTGCCTTCTAACTCAAAAGATCTCACCCTCTCTGCTACACTCCACACGTACATGTACCCACACTCTTTTTTTTATTGTGTTTAAGCCTTGATTATTCTTTAGTTTAAGCCTTGACCAATACAAATTCTTATTTTGTTTGATAAATTTCAGTTTTTAATTTTGTTTAAAACAAGTTTTATGCTTTATTTTTGATTTCATTCAAATTTTAATTTAGATTTTTATAATTGTTTGCAATCAATCACCTACTCCTATAACAACACTAGCAAAAAATAGAATTACAACTCAAGTCCCCAAGATAAAGGCACCGCCTAGTTTGGTGACTAGCGCTATAACAATATAATGAATGTCACCAACAGTTACAAATAGAATGATTATGTACTCATTTTAAGGTAGTATATGTAACAATGTTTAAATAAATTTGATGGGCCGAATTTTAGGGGCCGTAGCCAACTCGCAGAGGCCCCTTAGACGTTTTTGATGGAATGAGGCACCAACCGACGATTATTCCTGTATGCACTATTCAAGAGTGCACTTGAATAGTGCATACAGGAACAACCCCCGGTTGGTGTATGACTATTGCAGGATATGGAAACAAAGATATTGGACTATGGGTTTGGGTGGCTTAAGTTGACTGATGACCTGGCACTAAGGAAGGACTATGGCCCCTGCCTGATCAATGTTTTATATGTACACGGATAAAATGGCAGGGGGTGACTTGCACACTCACTAATGGGCCCCCGAAAACTGTATATAGTGACGTAGCGACAAGGGGGCAATTGTATAGTCCTCCAGACCGTATTTCAGCCACGGCGGCCAATCTCAACGGAGACTAGCCTTCAGTGCGGGAGATATTATAGTGCACAAGTGTGTGCGCAGACACAGGTGCACTCTCTCTTCCCTCACTCTCATAGTCCGATGGGACGGCAATCCGACACGATCGGTGAGAGATCAGGCGTAGGATCAACGGCTTAACGTGTTTTCCGAGGCACGGGGGTATCACTAAGAAATTCCTAATAGAAAAACCCAATAACACTGCCCGACCCGGGAATCAAACCCCCACACCCCACGCTCAGCAGTCACGCTTGCGACCACGAGACCAACGGGGCAGTGGGCAGGGGTGCAACGGGGCAACATGTCCTGAGGTGCTCGAGGAGTGGAGAGATAGTCCACTTCTTTCAAAATAATCCCAGAGCCCGGCTTCCTTCGTCCGAGCACGTTTTCTCTTGCGAATCTCCACTAAAGCCGGTCAATTAATGCAAGAATGAGGTGGGAGCTCTGTTCCTCGTCAATGTTCACTCCAGCCGGCCAATAAAGGCAAGCCAGAGATACGGAACAAGATTTCTCCCGGGAGATAGGGTCTGTGGGGTCGCTTCTGCCCAGCAGCTTGCCACATGCTGCCCATGCTGTTTCTGTATCTCTCTTGATCTGGCTCAACATTCCAGACCCGTGCCGGCAAAGTAAACTCTACCGGCACAGACCTAGAGTTTGGAACGCGCAAGCCCCACCACGACGTCAACGTAAAGATACGGCGGTGGGGTTATTATTTTTTAACTGTCATTAACAATCCTAATCCTAATTATCCCAACTATATCCTATCTTAATATTATAAATGCGAAAGTGAGTTTGTTTGTTTGTTACGCTTTCACTCAAAATGTCTTAGATTTGATGGAACAGAACTGAGTTATTACAGCAATAATTAACGCCGTGACCTGTACTACATCTCTCAAAAAAACGAGGTAGTAAAAGTCTTATAGTTTAAACGATGAAACCACTACTGCCGATACATCCTGCTTATTAGCATAATTATTGATATAGAAATATCATAAATTCTAGTGAAAACCTGGGACGGTAGCTATGGAATTACCATAATTCCATAACTACCGTCTCAGGTTCTGTGTTAAAATATTACCAATAATTGCGTTTTGATAGACAGCTTATTTAATAAAATATATAAGTTATTTCTTTTTGCCTAATAAAAATAATAAAAAATGCGTATAAAGTAAAGCCCTGTAACTGTTACATAATGTACATCATACTTTCATTCATGAATTCTTCTTAAATTAAGTGACACCAAAACTGCCAGTCTTCTTTCTCCGAAACATAAAAAAGACACAACGTTAAAAATGGTAGCCAAAACAAATACAGACCATTAACAACATTCATTTATTTATGGTTAAATTCAAATCTATGATTTAACTAAAGCACTACACCTCACAAAATTAGTATGCCATTGTGACTCCTTTGCACTTCCACCCAACTGAACAGTCACACGTCAACTCTGACAATAAACAGTTGTTTGTCGGCTATGGCCGGTTCACTTCGTTTCGCACCGCGCGACATGAGACGGCGCGCGGCGGGCGGGCCGGGCGGCCGCGACCCGCTCACAAACAAGTGTTTGAATAAACTTATGTACACCAAGATCTGGGTGCCTTTAAAGCCTTGTGCTTAGTACAGAAACCATTGGAATACCACTATGTTCTTTGGAAGTAATTATTTTAATTATTAGTTTTATGAGCAAGATTTTGGGGAGACAATAAAGTTGCGATATATAGTATCGTAACCATAAAATTACAATAGGTCGTGCAGGTTTAGATTCCGACAATTAATTGAATTAACCTAACACACCACACTTCCCGATTTGGGTCTCGGTTCCCGGATACCGACTAGTATAACCAACATCAAAGCTTTGGATGTAGGTTCCTTAAATCGGTGTTCTACGGTAATTAAAAGACGATCTTGGTATAACTAGTATAAAAAGTTTATTTGACTTTGTTTGAAGTCAGTTTATGGTCACAAAATAGTAAAAAATATGTGGATTGTTGTTTATAGCTTACAGGCCGTGTGCCCGATGGGATTTCCCATCGGCAAAAGTTATGAACTTCCATACAAATTTTGAAGAAATTTCAACAACCTTCCTTAGTGCTCACCGTCGTTATTATATGTCCTGTCGTTATATAACTGTAGTACCTGCTTCCTGCTTTTTTCTACGTTCTTTTTATTTGTATATTCTTCTGTCAGACCCAGCGTTTGAAGCTGAGCGTTGTCTGTCAGTGAATGACTGAATTGTATTATATAGATAGTCTGTTCTTCGTGTTAATGTTCGAGCCGCTACGATACACATTTTATTACATATATAATTTACATTTTTAAATATTGGTATCGAGAACAGGGTCCAAGCTACTGGCGGTCAGGGCTCCAGAGAGAGGAACCTCCTAACAATGTGAGAGGCTATTATTTGTTTTATTATTATAACCATGAAACAGCATTTTGCAAAAACAAGCAAATTTCAATTGTTTAAATAACCAATAACACCTCCATATCTTTTCGAGGAAAGTATTACGTTCATATTAGAGATCGAGATAAGTCCCATCGTAGCGAGCTGGCACCCGAGACATGCGGGAACTTGACCCAGTTGGGCGAGTGAGATGACGTCGAGTATCGCGACACAACGGTTTGATTGTCACGAGGGCGAGCTCAGAAAATAAATCTTATTTCAGAATGCGGGTTTGAATGTCTGTTGCTTTTGGTTTTCTCATTTTTTTCTTGAGGTTCATTTTGCTTCTATGGTTTAATGCCGACTGTGTGTATGTGATTGGCTTGGATTGAATTTCGGTATACTAGTTAACTAGCACTTTGCTTGCAACTGCGTGCGCGAATTTCGTACTTTTCCACTATGAATTTCATCTCCTCTTCCACCCCTTTAAAGGGTAATTTTGGAAAATAAGTCATTACAGTCTTTATTATTTACCCAAAGAAATATTTTGTGTCAATTTTCTAACAATACATGATTTTTTAAATAATCGTTTTGTGCGGTTCTATTATTAAAATTAAAGATTTTTATAAAATTTTCAAGTTGATAGGATTAACTTAAATACGGTCTTTTATCCAATTAGGGATAGATTTACGAAAAGTATATTTTGTTTCAAAGGTTATTAATACCGGGTTTCAAATTAATCAAACCGCCTGTTGAGATTATTAGAACTTATCATTTAATCATAGTATCTAAATAATACTTGTTAAGATTCTTTCATACAAACTTTAACACCCCCTAAATCCCCATTGGGGGGTAGTTGTTGTTTTTATTGCAATGATTATTATTTCTTTGTAATATACACACAAATCGAGTGAGATTCGTGTTAACGATACGAAAAAATATAAGAATTAAAAGCCTCCGTTGTGTTTTTACAAAACCAAAAAGATGCGATAGCGCACTGATAGTTTTTTTTACTGATTCTTATAAACAAGAGGTCAAAACACAGCGTTAATTTAAGTAAACTTATGTTTTATTTAAACAACAGAACCACTGTATTATCATTGTGACTATGAATACTGTAGCACCTTCGCAGCAGTTTCGTAGCGGCGTAGCGCGGCTACGAAATACGACGCGCCGGGGACTGTACAAGACATTTATGTTTATGAACTGCGTGATAAAAACGTGCTGGCAGTCATTCTAATGGAAAGTATTTTACTCAAAAACCTAGTAGTTAAGGAAAATCTTCAATTATTATCGAATTATTTGATATTATTAATGATACCTTTGAGAATATGTAAAATTAAATCGTTTTAAAGAATAAATGCTTCATATTTATGTAGTTTAAAAGAATTAGGTATTGATTCTTTCCGGAAACATCGCTCGGTTACAGTAAGCTCAAAATAAACTTAAAGCTAACAAGAGGACGAGTATAAGGAAACAAGGCGTTTTCATTTTTAAAACTATGAATTCTAAGTGCCTGCGACATCCTCCAAATATAAATACTCGCGTATTTGCTCCCACTTCGCCGAAAATTCTTGGCATTTAAAGCCACTGAATAGAGTTTATTTTCTTTGAATATCTTTATTTTTTATTTACACAGAATTTCTTCTTCGTGCAAAGTCCCGCACATGTATCTTAGTTGACGTCAGTTTGTCGAGAGTTTTGGTTCTAATGTAATGTATACCTACCAACTTATTTTCAACAGTCGTCCCTGAAATTCAAGAAAATTCAACTAAGAACAACAAACAATTCTAGTGTAAGCGGCGTTCCTGTCCTCGGTCTAATCATCAGCATTTCAGCCGAAAGACGTCTACTATTGGATATAGGCCTCCCCCAAGCAATGCCACTGCGACCGTTTCTGTGCTTCCCGCATCTTGCGGATTCCTGCGGCCTGCACCAGGTCATCGGTCCACCTGGGGCCTTCCAACGCTACGTCTTCCCGTATGCGGTCGCCACTCTAGAACCTTTCGGCCCCATTGGTCATCTGTTCTGCGAACACTGTGTCCTGCCCACTGCCACTTAAGTTTGGCAATTCCTCGGGCTATGTAGGTTATCTTGATTCTCCTACGGATCTCCGGATAGCCATTTAGCCAAGGATCTCCATTGCCCTTTGGGTGACTTTCATATTTCTAATGAAGCCCATCGTGATTGACCACGTTACAGTGCACACGCACTGGTCAAAAAATTTCGTCTTGTGACACTGTGGTGAGTATGAGACGAGAAGATAGTACGCGGTTTCCCGAATGCCGCCCAGCCGAGTCAGAATCGACGATTGACCTCTTTCTCGAAGTTGGACCTACCTAACTGGACAATTTGTCCTAGGTAAACATAATCGTCCTCAGTCTTCAGCACCGAAAAGCGAACAACACAAATCTCAATCAACATAGGAACTATGCTGGGTGACACCATTTTCCGGCTAGCTTTGTCTGGGCGCTCCTTGCGGGGCTCCACATCGCTGTCAGTGCACATGATACCATGGCCTTTCCTGCAGCAAGATCGCTGGTTGGTTGGTGGTTAATGATATTATCCGTCGGGCTCTTGTCATCGCCGGGGTGCCAGCTATTTTAAAACCAATGGCTTAGCACGCGACGGTGGGAAGATGCCAGACGGAATGATGACATAATGCCTTAAAATTCAAAAAATTCAAAATTCAAGTCATTTATTCAAACTAGGCTGAGAATCAGCACTTTTTGAACGTCAAAATTACATTAGACAGTCCCCCAAAACGCCCACCCTTCACCACTTCCTAGTGCTTCAGCTGGGAAGAAGAAGTGGCGCAACAAACTCCCCAGCAGCACAGCTGTCTGTTCAGTTAGAAAAAAATGATTCTATATAAATAGTATGCAAAATGATATTTACATTACGCAACACAAAAAATAATTTAAATTATAAAATTAATAGCCATATGACAGCTAGCACACGCCAATATACCAACCAAAAACATCGAGAACTATAACAACTAAGAAGTTGAGTAAGCTTTTGGTATGGATTGCAACTAGTGTCGTCACCCTTGCGCCATCCAATCTTCCAAGCACGGCGAGCTGTGCTGGGGCGGCCGCTGCAAGTGCAGAAGACCTCAAACTGCGCAAATATAACAACCTTATTGAGAGCTATATGTTTGAGCCGTTTGGAGGGGCTCGTGGTTAAGTAATAACAGCCAAACGACCGTCGAATACGAAACGAAGTCGATACATCAGGCTAAGCTATGCTTGACCGGGGTTGTTCCGTGGATGTGGTACTTGTTGATAGGCCTACACTGTCCTCTCATACCTATTATGTACACTGTAATTTGAAAACATTGTAAATACCATTTACTTTTAAAAGAGTAACCGTGGAGTTTCTCCATAGGAAACGACCAATTGGAACCATGCACCTAGCTTCTGAAATTTCATAAGTGTCCTTGTGGGTTTATGTGAAATAATATATTTTGAATTTGAATTTGGATGGGTGACCATCTTTACATACCGAGACTCATCCGGGCCTCGGAAAGCACGTTAAGCTGTTGGTCCCGACTGTCATTCGTGGATCTTTGACAATCGTTACGGGTCTTCAGAAGCACGAAAGTCTGACAACCAGTCTTACCAAGAAGTATAGTATCGTTCTATTCAGTTACTGGGTTGTGGAGGTCAGATAGGCAGTCGCTCCATGTAAAATACTGGTATTCAGCTGCATCCGGTTAGACTACCGACTAGCCGACCCCAACATAGGTGGGAAAAGGCTAGGCAGATTGATTGATGTTTGAGCCGTTTGGGGTCCGGGGGTCCGGTCCACATTAGGGGGTGTCCAAGTGCAAATCGAGTATTTCGGGACATCGCCAAACGGTTGGTCGACTCTTCACGTAACCAGAGGGCTGGCCAATTTTTAGGTCACAGAAACAGCATTGCCATCCAACGTGGCAACGCTTTTGGGCACTTTTCCCATTGACAGCGATGCGGACGAATTTTGTGATGCCCAATGAGCTCTTCCCTCTTCTTTTTCTCCATTTTAGTGTTAGATTGCATATTCTATTTAAGATTTGTCAAGTGTATTACTAACACCTAAATAATATATATTATGTTAAGAAAAACAAATACATTTTTCAAACACATTCATAATTAATATTTGATTGCGCACGTTTACAAAAATGTAACCGAGATGAAAGCTGACTTGCTAACAAAGGCGCCGCGCCGTGAGCACCAACATCAACAGGCATTAACTGCGCGATATTTATGTCTTTCATCTTTTATTACAAAAGTAAAGCTCCAGCCACGTTCCTAAGAATACACACACCATCATAGTCACCTACAAACACACACACCATCAGATCTAAATAACAGATATGTAGTAGGTATCTTCTGAGACGTTTGAAGAGCCTTGGGATATTTAGATGTTTACAAACTCCGAGCATATTTTTATATCAGCTAAACTCTTTCTTTTCGTCTTAGATATTGTGAGTTAGTATTTATTCGTCAGCTTTGTCTTATTTTGGTCTTTTTGATCTGAATATATCCGGCACATAATGATTTCAGAAACGCTTTATGGAACTTTTTTCACCGTGAAATCGGTGTTTTTTCGTGATTATTTCGCTAAATCAATCTAATATCAATGGCGATTCATTGAGCGGCTCAAATTAAATAGGTTCATTTAATTTATATAATCTAAATTTATTGGCGTTAATAAATACGAAACACGAACAAATAAATCTTGAGAACGTTTCTAAAACAATTCGCGATGTATGTCACTAGTTTCATTGAATTCGTGAATGCTGATAAGGGCTAAAATAAATTAATATAAGTGTGTTTGATACGGTTTTTGGGATATTTATAGATTGATTGGAACAAAGGAATGATTATAAAACAGACTGAACGGGTTATGGTATTTTAATGAAATAATTGAAACGCAATCTCATCACGCGTACGCAACGCTACTGTCGGCACAGCATACTGTTACCCAAATAACTATAAAGTACATTACGTGAACCTATTTACAGAAGTTATTCCTGAAGTAAGTTTAAATTCATAAGCACTTTCGGTAAGTAATATTTCAAGGCAGGCTCCGCCATAGAATACGTTCCGTCGTGCCCACTACGTGTCCGCGTATTATATATTATGTCCACACCCTTTCATTGTCTCAGCGCCATCCATTTGAATACGGCAGCTATAACGCACCTTGCGAAAGTGCTTACATTGTGAACAGGCTGAACAGTAGCTCAACTACGCAGGTTGCATTTTAAGATAAGATAAGTAAATGTTTACGCTATTATCATGGATAATTCTACACACCACACCACTCTTCTACTTCCACTTAAATTGTGAGTTAATATGTTATGCATCTCAACTCTGCACAGCTGCCAAGTCCCTACGTTAACTAGAAATATTGTGCCCTTGGACAGGCTTCCAAATGTAGCTCAAATGAATAGTCAGTTAAAAGCGATTGTGTAAATTTATAATTTCTTCGAAGTTACACTACTGTGTTTTTGCGTTTGTTGTGGTCTTGCCTTGAAATTCGAATCAGGCATTTTATCGGTAATGTTATAGATAAGGGTTGGGCAGCTCATGTGAGCGTACGAAATGTTTTTGTATGAATTATGGAAAGAGATCGAATGTGCGATAATGTGCGGTCGGGAGAGTTCTCCCTGTTCGATGTTCGTATCTCTGTGTAAACACTAGAACTGGCGGTCACGCTCATGTTGTCTTAGGTCTTATTTCAAGTGCTCTTCCAGAAAGAAAACATAAAATCAATCGTTGACTTATCCAATTTTCTTAGAAATCACAAAGCCTTATTTGATAGATTTTCACATGGATATTAGATTATATAATTTATATTTGAAATGTGGTAAATCTAAAATAACTTAGTTTTTGTAGATCTATTTTCTGAACACTTGTTCAAAATCAACATCGAAAGATAAAGTTAACCGTCAAAATATTTCTCAAATGAGAAACCTGAATAATGTAGACCTTGGGCCTTTACCTGTGTTGTTATACTTCAACTAATATTAACCATTAAACTATAACAATGTGCAAATTATTTTTTTAACAGAACCTGTGTTACAGTCGAATAAGAGTTTGGCAATTAAGAATCTAATAACACTTTGCAATATCCAAATAAATACTACAAGGAGATTTATTTTACATTATTACCTATTTATTAAAAACGTATTTGAAGGATACAGTTAACAAATTAACTACATAATACTTATGTTAGTTTAAAAACAAACACATAGCATAATACGTAAAGTATTAAAATAAGTTTTCAATTGGAGCGGCAAACGTGAGTACATACTTGTACTAAACGAGTCGTTCACTTTTATTTACTTTTATGAAAACAAACTGGAATCTAAACACACAACATAGAGCTGTTATTGTCATATTTACATAGAAATAACGTTTAAAATGAGTCTATTTCGACAAACACGTAGATTTCACTGAAACTGCTGGTTTTATTTGATATTATTTTTGTTTACCATACCGTGTAATATAACCCGTCTACATTAACTGTCTCAGAAACGGCTGCACTTGTTATGTCGAAGTGAATATTCATTTTATCGATTACTATAAGGTCAACATCGGTTTCGTGAGAAATTAATCTTCTTCTTCAAGCTCGACTTCTTTGTAAAAACATCCACTAATAAAGTTAATTCTGATCGCATTACGTATAAAGGCAATAGTTTTCGTCGAATCGTATTGGTCGTAAGAATAGTCTCTTCAGAAGAAATAATACAGGCCTATTTTGATTCATGTCCATTTACTTATTAGGTTCCATTCTCTGAAACATTTCTTTGTACTGAGGGATAACGTGTGGTTTGTCCTTTATCGTCTAAACTACTTACATTATTCCTCGAAAGTTCAGAGTCTTGAATGTCAGTTTTTCAATACCTTTAGATAACATCGATAAATAGGAACGTTTTAACTGTATTTCTTTGTTATACAGTAAAGGAAAACCAAAGACCATCATTGTACATTTCAAACAAAAAGAAAAAAAACGTATATGAGCTGTGACAGTATACACGACAACAATACAACAATATTCTGACAAATAATTAATTTTGAAATATTATTACTACTATTAAAACATTATATTCTGTCTATCTTTATTTGTCGGTAATTATTGCAGCGCTCGTTTCCACAATCACCGTTGGCTTGTAATTATAGCAGAACTATAAATGCGATGCGCTTAAGCTTGCAACTAGCTGGCTATGAGTATACCAATTATCGCAATTAGCACACAAAGCAACTGTATCACTTTGAAGTTAGTCTTTAGTAGTGTACTTGTATCGCTTTAAAGCGCTTAGCTGTTAGTCATTGGAAAAAATCTAAAAGACTTACTTTTGTATGCTTAGCTTTCATTGAAGGTTAGATATCGAGGGATAGCGTTCTTTCTGGATAACGCTACCTATTTCGGGATCACTTTATTTCAGGCTCAAGTTATTGAGTTTTTTTTAATTTTGTCGATTTTACCGTCCATCAGATAATAAACGATTATAATAATAGTTTTAGAGCAAAATGTATCCTAACCTTACTCGTAAAATGGTTTATCTGTACCAAACCAAGTCGTAAAGTAATACATCACACAGTATAAGTTATAAGAATTTCGGGAAAAACTCCGAGAAGTAGTCAGCACAATAAACAGTAAAAGTAGTTGTTATTGTTAGTAAAGCAATGAATGCTAACATCGCGCAGCGGACGACTTGCTGGTCTCATTTCACCGGATGAATTATATCTGTCGCGTTGACGTTGTTAGTCGCGGGCGGGACCAAAATGTATGAGCGTTTAGACACATATTTGTGATGCTGACTGTACTTGTGTTGAAGTTAACCTGATCTTCGAACAAATAATATACATATATACAATATAAGCTCTTTATATTTCTTTACATTGTTAGAGTCGAGCATCTCTGCACACCTGGATTACCTACAATCCCCGTATTCTGTACTTCACCACAAAACAAATAAAACTAGTAGGTAAACAAACTAATCCACAACTATTTACAATGATCAAGACAAATCAGAGCAGTGGCATTAAAATACCACACTGACATTTCTGATTTGAAGTTGACAACAATATATTTGAATGTTGCCGTGGAAGTTAAATTCTCTAAAATTCGTGTACATAGTGGATTCATTTAACTGGCATTAACAATAAGCTAATACATATTTATTAATATAATACATGTTGCAAATACAAACAAATAAGCACTGACTCTAAAGCTTAGAATAATACGTTTGTGTTTCAAGGGACAGGAGTCTGCTTCTCCTGTCCCTTCGTCCACAGAACTGAGTTATCAATAAAAATCTGTAAAACTCCTCTAAAAAAAGAGGTAGTAAAAGTCTCTTAATATCTAATTATAAAAATAGAAATACCATATTCTGGTGAGTACGGTAACTCCATAGCTGCCGTTCCAGGTTCTGCGTTAAGATATTCCAAATAATTGCGATTTGATAGTCAGATTTAATCAAATATTTGTTTTTTTTTTTCTTTCTGCAGCTTAATAAAAAAAAGCTGATGCCTAAAAAGAAAAGCCATTCATGAATACTTCTAAAATCAAGCGACACCAAAACTGCCTTGCTTCTTCTTTGGTTATCACAATTTCATGTCTACTACGTGTATTTATATTATGGAAATCGCTCATATTTTGAAAAGTCCTAAGTTTTTGCGAACATACAAAATACTTTTTAATATAAAGAGAAGGCAGAGTCAGTATATCAATTTCTTTGAATTTGTTTTTAAGGGACTCGCGAGGACCCATTTTATAGATAAAAAGAAAAAGTCACTTTTCGCGTTTGTCTGTATGTCCGCGTTGTTCTTCTTAACCACGTGTAATGTTGGGGTTCCTAAGGGATGGTTTCAAAGAAACAATCACATCTGTTAAGTACTATTTATTGAAAGAAGTGCAAACTCAGCATACATGCTCAGTTGTAAAGTAACGTAAAGTAAAGGAGCATACATTATATTATATTGTTACACTTCACACGCAACAGATTTTGATGAAGTTTTCACCATCTTTTAGAGAATTTATGCCGTAAGGTTTAAGCTTCGTGCAGACTAGCGCGACGCGACAGCGCGACGCGACAGCGCGACGCGACACCGGTTATTGTTATACCGTGAAGTTTTTTTTGAAATTGTATTGTTCGAGTCGCGTCGCGCCGTCGCGTCGCGCTGGTCTGTACGAGCCTTTATGTGTATTATACGTTAATATTAAAGTTACGTTTACCTAAGAAATCTCGATGTTTTATCAAGTCATAAAAACCGTGCGAAGCAGGAGCGGTCGCTAGTATAAAATAAAGTAAATTTCGAAGAAACAATTGATTCCCGACGATAAAGTTTAAAAGAGCTTTAACTTTGCATTTATTTGAACCAAACTCGTAATATGAGAAGATATTCTGATATTTCAAAGCGTCTTGTACTAATGCCACTGAATAGGCAAGCACAGAATTCTAACTCCAAATAACTTACCGTCTCACACCAATGTGTTGATGCCGTGGGGTATGTTTTGTACGAAGGAAACAAACTTGCTGTAGTCCAAGCACCTGTAACTAAGTAGGTAGGTATATTATTATGATATTAAAACTTTGAAAGGCTCACAGTTCATCTTGTAAGGACTGTTTGCGAAATTAGATATGTCTGAGAGTCGGAGACCTGACCATGGCAACGATTGATATCCTAGATCGCGCTGAACATTTACCCAGTAGCAGTTTAGCTTTTGAACGTGGACCTTCTGCGTATTTTTTTCGTAGTTCACAACCGTCTTCTCCTAAGGAGGGGTAGAAGAACTGGTTATCGGCGCTGAATTCGAACGTTGATGTGCGGATGCTGGCACACGGCCAGGCGTGAGCGCACCGCTATCTAGCAGCGTGGCAGCTAGAACGATATGTGGGAGTGCTACCCTACCGACACCGAAGTGCGATGGCGTACGATTGGAGCTTGCATGCTATTCTGCACTTATATGAGTCAACATTGATTTGATTTGATTTGATTTGAACATTATACGTATATTTGGGGGAAGTGTTAAAACACGTTTTATTCGGATGAGCCAGGGACGGTTTCATTTTTAAAGTCCAGTCAAATAAAATTAAACTCGTATATCATAAGCTAGTGCCTATGAATGTATTTATTTATTTTTAATTGGCTCCCACGTGAAACATAAAAATGGTTGCATTTGAGTTTATACCATTTTTTTTTAACGCATATTATACACTTTTTTAACGGTAACATAAGAATGAATTAAACGATAGCATAAAAGTACAAGACATATAAAATAGCAATAATAATTAATTAAATAAAATAGCAATAATAATTATTTAAATAAAAACAATTTATACAAATGAATAAACAGAATTATAATACAGGTATATAAAGTAATCTAAAACATTAAGGTAAATTTTGCAGATAAATTAATACATAAATAATAGATACTTAAGTGAAATACTTAGTATATTATTCGCGATCTGCTGACTTTGATTATTATAATATGTAAGTTAAAACTTGTTCCCACAAAAACAACTTAATTATCTCGTAAAACAGGACTTCCTCTCTCCTACCCTTTTGCTGTGCCCCACAGGGTCCATAATGATTTAAATTATATAGTTACCACCTAAGTACACATTATGGTAAAGCATTAAAGATATTGAGTATTGAGTATTGAATATTTCGAAACCGACCGGCGAACGTATGTAGGTACCGTACTTACCGCTAGTTTCAAATTAATCCCGACTGCGCTGCGATAAGACAAAGGATTCGAGCCACTAGTCAGGAGGTACCGAACATTTTATATTTATACTTTTAGTAGCAGAGCTTTTTGTGAAACAGTTGTTCAGGGACTACGCCGAATATGTGTCCACCGCAAACAGTATCATGTGAAAGTTAAACTTATTCGGTGACATTACAGTCAAAATGAGTGACGATTACAGAGTCCATGCTAACAAAGGTTACATTTTAATAAAATATCAATTAGTCCAGTTCACAGTTACTGTGCGGGAGCAAGATAGCAGGGTTATGTTTCTCTCGCGTATCTATTTATCATTTCTAACCATTATTTGTATCTTTGTATGTGGGATTTTTTATACCCTCGAAGAATCCTAACGGCTGAATGGATTTTAATACACGAGGTGTTAATCGACTCACCTGGGTCGCGCGATGGTTTAGACGTCATAAGTATTAACTTGAAAAAAAGAAATGTTAGCACCATGACCATGTGGGATATCAAAATAAAGGCATGAAGATGATTCTTAAAATATAACACACTAAAAGATTGAAAATAAAATATTAACAAAAAATCAAAAAACCCGGCTACAGTGAGGGTTTATTTTTTAGTTTGTGTCTAAGCCGTAGGACATCGGCCTTTCTTAACTAGAACCAAGAACGCGGTTCTCTGTCTCGCGACCCCCCCGTGCCTTTGTCAGGTCGTCGGTCCATTTACTCCCTAGAACCCACGCTTTGCTTTCACAAAAATATGAATAAACAAAATCCAACAACACGCGTATTTACTTTGTCACAGGCCTTTTGTGGAAGTTCTACAACAGTAACTGCGGTCCGATTGTCCAATATGTAACGAATCTAACAAAGTTGGACGAGCAGGACAAAGCCAGACAAAAGGATAGAGTCATGGACAAAAACTAGCGCAGGCGTGTTAGCCACGAGTCACGGGCGATCAAATTATCTATTTACATAAAATAGTACATTAAATGATACTAGTGTGTTTTTCAACACACTAGCGAGGAAAAAACAGACTTGTTGGAAGAACTTATGCTACAATAACGTAACTATAGACATGATACATTTAGATTAAAGCTTCGTGCAGACTAGCGCGACGCGACAGCGCGACGCGACACCGGTTATTGTTATACCGTGAAGTTTTTTAGAAATTGTATTGTTCGAGTCGCGACGCGCCGTCGCGTCGCGCTGGTCTGTACGAGCCTTTATAAAGTTCAACTGCTTCTTTAAAAAAATATATATGTCGGTTGGTGACAATACTTTACATTTTGTATTTTTGATAATAATTAACCACACAACGAAAACTATAACAAAAATATTTAATTGGAAAATGGCGCGTTATTTTTTTTCCGCTAGCGATGCGCGTGCAGGTGTAAATAAAGGCACTGGTAAAACCGAATATGTTAATTTATCATATTTTATTTATTTACACAGTAGGCATAAAAAGGCATGAAGTCTTTTTAATGAGATTAAAAACCGGCCAAGTGCGTGTCGGACCACGCACAATGAAGGGTTTCGTAGTTAGGATAAATTTCTCGCAATAACAAACTTAGCTTTGTAGTTGAAAAACATGTTCTCCCATTCGGAATGTATTACGTTTGCAACCGCAAACGTAAGTTGGTCGATTACTACAAGTACTCGTTAACTTGTAAAGCCTACTTAGCTGTGATAGTTTTCCTTTTGATTTCGTTATTTATACTACTGTCGTGAATTTTTTCACATAATTATCTAAAACCAACCATTTAGTTGCCAGGGGGGACACTTGACTCTAACAAAAATTAGAGCACTTTAAAGCTTAATACTCGCAAACAGATCCCTGAATCCAAAAATGGTTTTCACAAACTCACTTCTTGAACGACCTGTCCAACGACACCCCACACTATGGGAGGGGAGGTACCTTAAAAAAAATATGATTTTATTTTACCACTGTTGACGTGATTAATATGTATTGTATACCCAGCTTTCTAGTACAAAGAGTCTCTGAGCTAAGCCGCGGACAGACATGGCAAAACTATAAGAGTTCCTTGTTTCTTACGGAACCCTAAAAAAGTGCAAATCTCTGCTCGGATGAAAATAGAGAATGCTCATTTAATGCTAATGCTCATGCTAATTCCATTCCATTCGTGGCCAGATCTTAGAATTGATGATTTCATGAAATGGCCAGCTAACATTGGCCATATCATTTAAACGTCAACGGTTAACGATATCTCAGTCGACGTTTGGCCATATCATTAATGTGGGGTATCCATGGGGTAAGGTGTAGTAAAAATAGCCAAGTAGTATGGCCGCTACCGCGGCCGTTTTATGCCGCCGCAATGATGCACAACAACAAAAAAGCGACATCAACGCCTTTACCGGTGGATAATCGAACTATTTTACGATATGATCTTTAATGTTTGGTCACATCATGAAGTAGTCGTGCATTTAACTGTTCATATCGTTAAACATTGAGTATTCAATGATCTGGCCAGGCCACATCATGATGTGACCAGTGGTCGATGTTCAATGTTAGTGGTCGATGTTGTACGTAAGTTTCTGATTGTTATTTAAATTGGAAACCAGAACTTGAAAGCTTAAATAACTCCATCAGCTCGGCATGTTATGTACTGAGAAGCCTGCGAAATGATGTTGACATTACACAGTTTAAAAAAAGTCTATTACGCGTTAATCGAGTCAAGGTACACGATACACGATACAGCATCTTATGCTGAGGAGGCAGCTACGATCACAATATACAGAGAGCGTTTGTTTTACAAAAAAGGGCCATTCGCACCATGGTTTGCATCCGTCACTGTACCTTCCTTATACGTATTGGTGCTCCTAACACATTTTTCTAAATATATACATCGCTTTGAGACTAAAGAGGAAAGAAAGCTTAGAGAGAGTACGAGAAGAAAAGATTTTAAAACCACAAATATCCCAAAACTTAATATAGTCGCACACGGTACCGGTCACATGTCAGTGAAAATCTTCAATAAACTCCCCGATGATATAAAATTATCTCTTTACAAACGGGACTTTAAAACTAAATTGAAGCGTTACCTACTGGAAGGCTGCTATTATTCAATTAATGACATTTAAATTGTAAACATAAATATTATACTAAAAAAAATCAGGGTTATTATTGCTGCTACTATTGGTATATTTTTTATGATTAATTACATTCATGACATATAAGTAAGTAATTGACATTGAACATTGAACAGACATAGCTATATTTAATTATTTGTGAAATTGATAATCTGGATATTTAAATGACATTTATTTATTATTATTATTACTCTCCCTCATAGTAATTAAGCGGCATGTAATTTTTGTATTTATTTTTTATTTTTAATTGCAAAATCTTTAATATTCGACACAATGTAAAAATTGTTATGAATAAATGAAATGAAATGAAATTCATTTCAAGAAATTATCAGTTTTAACATCTGGCCACGGCATATACACTGACCTGCCCATGGGATTTTTTTACTTTACAATAGCTAAACACCTCTGGTTTGCCTATGGTACCTTAAGTTTTTTTACACAAAAACTTGCTTTTGCGCGCAATTTTTTAACATTTGTTTATTTTGTTTTGGTGGGAAATTATCAAATAACTACTCCCGCTCCTCGTATCAGACTCCTACTGGCTTAATACGTTACCAGGGGCCACGGTATCCCTTTTAGACTTTCCCGCAACCCCGGCAGGCATCGGACCCCTTCAGTTCTGCTGACATCTCTTTGAGACGCGCGTAGAACACAACGCGCCGTCGACCCGGGCCTGTTCCTTATCGGACGGTGAGCTTCTCATTGCTCACCGTCCACATGCCCGCGCCTACGGTGGCCGGGAATAGGCCTGCGATTCCCGACGCCCAGGGCGTCTCCTGCGGCGGCTAGGGGCGTGAGAGCGCGAATTCTGCCTCTCCCTCACGCGTTCCGCCTCCTCCTTCGCGAGCATTACTACTTCGCAGAAGGAGGTGATGGCCTCCCACGCCCTCTCGCTCCGTACCATGGCCTTGACCAGGGCCTCCGGCAGGAGGCATTTGCACCCCTTAGATTGGGCAGGAGCTGCTTCAAGGCAGCCCCGGCCCACTCCAGTCTGGGAGCCAAACGTCGGAAATGCTCCACGAAGTTCCGCCGACAGTCAAGGATGAGTCCTAGGTACTTCATCGTCGACTCAACGCCGATGTGAACTCCTCCTACCGTTATTTGGGAACCTGACGGTGACGCGTTCCGAGGACGATGAAAACACATGGCCTTGAACTTGTCCGCTTATCAGCACGATGAGCTGATAAGCGGACGGAGACTCCGCAGGGCGCCCCGGCTTCCTGATGAGGACCAGCTTCCCCATCTTCCAAAGAAGTGGGAACCGGCCCCGCTCCAAGCATGCGCTTAGGAGCCCCCTTAGTCGAGGCCCGAGAGCCTCCAAGGCCAAGACCCTGGCTTTCCCAAGTAAGCCGTCGGGTCCTGGGGCGGTATTTTTGGCATTCAGCCTACGTACCGCAACTCTTATCTCTGCCTCGGTCACCTCCGGAGCACCGTCATCGTCGACGACGCCGTGGATCATATGATCCACTGCAATCTTGAAAGTCAAGAAACTGCAATGAAAAATTTTCATAAAAATCTTAACTTAAGAACTATACCCCGCAAAACCGTTTTCACGGTTTGTATGTGGGAACAGAACAAACATTAAAAATAAGGTTTATTAGTGCGGACACTAAAATACCCCTAAAAGTGTATACTTTTAGGCATTATAAAACTTGTGTTTAGCTCCTGTTGTCCCCATTCAATTCATCTGATATGATTATTAATTTAAGAAAAAATGTAATACCTATAATTATCTAAGTGAAAATGACGCTCCTTCAGCTATGAAAACGGAAAATATCTACTTCAAACTTTGCATTAATTGATCTTCATCAAAATGAACCCACCAGTAATAGATAGCCTCAATTTGTCAGAGGAAGGAGTAAAAAAATTTTATCTATTAGCCGAGAGTCAAATTCGGTCACGTGCCACCGCTTCAGAATAAACTTGGACGTTCACAACGCTGTGATTGGTTCGCTCAATAATCACGTATTATAAAAAGTTATTAAATATTATTTTTTCTACTGTGTTTAATTTATTTTGATATCCCTAAATCATGCTGTTCATTAAAAATCGCTTGATTTAAACCACCTATCCCTGTTGAATGTCACTTTGGAAGCGCACTTCAATCAGTCTGCCGACCTTCCGACTAATTTGCAAAGTTGTTGCTGTATTGTAAGAACAGCGAAAATAAATGATACAAAAAAACGTCATGTTATTATTTTGTAGGCTTTGATAGTGATTGGATAGATGAATTATTATGGGTCGGAAATAGTAGTTTATGAAACTGTTGCAAATAATTATCTTAAAACACGAGTGTGTAATGGCGCCCGTTCCAACATACCACCGCGGGGGTACACGCCCGACCCTCCAAGCATTTGTTTTCTTTTTGTTATAAACATGAGTTATTTTAATTTAAGTCCAAATAAAACTTATTTATGTTTTCTTCGTTAACTGCCTATTCTTATTACTTAATAGGTCATTTAGATAAATCCCCTACTATTTTTTATCTCAGATTTTTATTAAAGAAACTGAAACCTACATTATGTTACAAAAAGGTTCCATCTACTAAATCTAGGGTCCATTCCAAAGTACGAGTACCTACTACATTAACTAAACGACTAATTGCCAACCCTTTTATAAGCAAACGGATATTATTAAAGAAACCCCTTTTCTAAGTTTTACTTACAAAAACCTTTCTGAGAAAACGAATTGAATTAAAGACACACTACTCGTATTTTTCAGAATTCCGCGTTCATGTTCTCGTATTAAATCTAGCGCTCACCAACATCGGGTAACTAGTGCAATCTGCACACTCCATTACATCCGCGTCACTTAATGAAATGTTTCATCGGCGGAAATATTACTCGGGACGGATTTATGGGAGAGTTTGTAACGGACTGAAATAACTCGCTGTGCATCAAAATGGTGATGTTATGTATGGTCATTAGTCATGTTGATACTGTGTCTAAAAGTCTAATACAAACATTGTAGGAATAGTATAGAAAAAGAGTACAGCCGACCTATTCTGTGAAAATGTCACCGTGAAAACATAGGTGAAGTGAACTGGCATTCCACCTGATGCGATTGGAACTATTTCCACCTCACTTCACCGAAGTTTTTATATATTTTTAGATCGAAAGCTCTTGTTGCGAATAATTTCGAATGGAGGAGTGCTGCAGTCGTATGAGAGAGCTCAGATGAAATATTTTAATTTCGTTAATAATGTTGGCAGCACATCAGCAGACCTCTTAGTTTCAAAAGAAAAATACGTACCTACCTACTGCATTGTATACCGTATACCTACTGCATTGACTCTTATTCAGTTGGGATAGCGGCAGGAGGTTCTAATCATAAAATTGAAACACAATTATTGTTAATTTCAAAACAAGAATAAAACATTATCTATAGAACTAACCTTACCTATAGTATCAATATCGTCGGGGTACGCAGAAAGGTGTCGGTGTTTTTGAGGAGAAACAAATGTTTATTTTGAACACTATTTATTGACTCACTAATGTTAAAATGTTTGAATACACCTGGCTAACGCGGTAGACAAAAGTGCACAGAATCTAATATAAAATAATAAGTTATATAAAATTGGGTCAACGGAACAAATATACAAAAAAAAAACAAATATATATGAAAACACCGAACAAATAATATATTAGACTAACCGAGCGATTCAAGTGAAGCGTACGTCTCGGGGAGGTAGATAGGTACATATTGGCAGTTGGCGCTAATGGCTATCAAGTCGGAACTATCGGCCGCCGTGAGTTATAGCTCTGAGAACACGAGGGAGGTAAGCGGATTATTATTGTTCTAGTAGTGACTTAGGTCCACTTGCACTACGCTTGCAATATCTAAAATAGGTACGTTTCGTGATAAACGAATTTAAATATTACATTATTCACTAAGAGATATAGAAGTGTCTTATGTTACGGGGTGCTATATCATTATTTTCAAACTTCAGATTCAAGCTCGACCTAGACGAGTACATCTTCAGTACTTTTCACACCTTCTGCGAGATAATTAAAGCAATTCGAGTATCTATCGTTTTTATTTTATTTTTATAAATGTTTCGCTCGTAAGTCTCGTTGTTTAAATTCGATTAGGTACAAGAAACATAACGTCTCGCCTGTATTTTCAGAAGGGGTGTTAAATATACTTGTGGTGTCAAATTAATAAGACACACATTATTAATATTAAAAATTGTTCACAGTGCTAACTGCCTACCTACTTACTTGTTGATGGCGTGAAGGTCCGCGCGCTCCGCGTGCAATGTCTCTGTGCCGGGTGCCGCTTTTTCCACATCGCTGTACTATTTTATGTTATTATCTTATTGTTTAAAGTCGTATCCTCTTGGTCTTAACTTCTGTCTATCATTGTGTCTCATTTCATATTCACCTCATTATACTTTCACTTCTTGCTCTTTGACGTGCCTCTTATTTACATCCAGTTTTTTTTTAAGTCAAGACTGTCACAACAAATATCTAGAAACAATATTTTCTGTAGGCTGAGTGTTTTGTTTGTCTCAGAATTCCAGTGATCATACCTTCAAATATATTGCTTTTCTATTCTACTTTTATCTTTTTACTCAATCGCCCGCTGCATTATTGAGCCACCAACCTACATATTCCGTTTTCGCTGGAAAATCATAATTTGTCATATATATGCGAGTATGTAAGTGACCGTATTCTGGAACTATCTTTTTACTCATTCGGCCCGCTCCTCAATTTAGCCAAGAACCATTCTCGCTGGCAAATTATAATTAGTCATATACGTAAGTGTCCGTATTCTGGGAGTTGCTGGTTAGTCGTCGACACGCCGAGAGTGTCACGCGCGCTGATAGAATTGGCCCGGATCGTGACCGCACTCCCGATTCTACGGCCTACGTGACGAGCTACCAAGAGGTATGAAGGGGTATGTAGAGCGTGTTGTCTTGGTGACTTGAAATTAAAATGTGTGAAAAAAAAGTGACTTTAACGCAATTGATTTTGAAAAAAGTATTCAATAGCGAGACCTTATTACTTACAATATAACTGAAGTCGATAATATATCATTGTATTGGTGTTCTTGTAATCAGATTTTTTATCTAAGCTTTGTCTGTCTAGTCACATTTACAGATGGGGGAACAGTCATGTTATTGAAATCTTTAAGGAAGACTTGCCTACAATACAACAATCAATTTGAGCACTGACCAATGGAAATTATAAACTGCTAAACATTGACCTCCTAAAAGCTGACCGCCACTAGAAACGGGTGGGAAATAAAGCATATTTACATAATCGCAACGCTTTGTCGGGCATTATGCTGAACTGGACAATTTAGCGCAGTCGTGCACACATAACCTATTTTTTGTGACAAGCTTTTGAATGTGTTTTGTTATCTGTCTTTTTGTAGCTAAACAACAGTTTATCCTTTATTTGGGAGAGATTTTCTGAAAACAAAAACAGCTTATTCTGTATTTGTACCTACTCGAAAAACCACTGAACATGTAACATAACTGTCAAGTTTTTTTTATAATTACTTATTTTAAGATATAAAAAACAAAGTGGTTTGTTGGCATTGTTTGACTGAACGTAAGAAATGTTTCTTAGGCTTTTCTTATTCGTACACAAGCGGGTAACCCTGTTTATCGAGCCTACCTTATTCTCGGTATCGTTAAATGAAATAGAATACCCGCAATACAGTTTTCATTCGATTACATATCCACTAAGTAATTGTGGATACGTTTTACGAATACCGAAAGGTTTAGTAAACTGTCCGTTCCTAACTGTAAGTGATATTGACGGTATATTTTTCTAGTTTCGATTTGAATGATTTTACGTGCAACGCATGTGGATGTTTTGTTCAACTATTTTGGTACCATAAACTCGAACAAAAATGTACAGTTAGATTTTATATTGGTGAAAATTTTTATCATATTTTGATAGCCGCACAACAATTCCCTATTGAATTCGATGTAATCTGATCCCAGCCGGCGTCCATACATAAGGCTGTAAATGAAAATAAAATTGGGGAAAAAACCTTTGAAAAAATAAATAAGGCGAAAAGCGATGACCGCAGGGGCTTGGGGAGTTCTGTGGAAGCCATTACAAACCGATTGGAGTCCATGTATTTCGTGCACTCGTTCGTTCCAAGCTTCAAGTCGTAATTCTCCGTCGAGCGGGTGGCGGCGGCGGCGGCGGCGGCGGGCGGCGCGGCGGTACTTTTGCTGAGTAATGCAAAAATTTTAATTTCCTCCGCCGTACGCGCCTGTAGTAGGAAGCGGCGCGTGTACGATGACGTCACGGCTATAAATCACGCCAAAGTTTTCATTCCGATCGATCGCCGACTGACGCCAGCATACGGAAAAATAGCTCCGCTCTCAATTGTGGACGTAAAACGTTTTATGGCAAAAAATACGGATTGTTTATGTGAGTGAATTTCTTTGTCTCGTACAAAAAACGTTTGTAGTATCGATAAAAGACTGTGTTCACAAACGAGTCTATTTGAAAAGCAAATATTAGTCGTCGCCAAGCCGCGCTGGAGACCACGTGTCAGTTGATTGGCTCGTTGAGTCGTGGGTTATCTCACGCACTGAAAATCTGCTTTTTAACAACTTTCAGTCGTTACAATCTTTAGGAACTTGACTTTGTTAAGCGTCAAGAGCGAATCCGATTACGAAAGGTAAAGGGCAGGAATACGTAAGCCTACTAAGATATATCGGCTACTAAAGACATTTAAATAAAGAGATAAACAACAACTAAGTACGTACCTACCTGATTATAAATGATCTCAAGAGTTTAAAAGAATTAATGAAACAATACTAATAAAGGCCTATGCCTTTTACTAGTATTTACGCCGATGTCTTATAGATATAAAATAAAAGTGCGTCGTGTTTGCAGGGTTGGTTGCTCGGCTCTCCAACAACAAGTTTAATGCTCCATAGCCGTTACATGGATGGTTAATAGTTGGTGACGAACTAATTAATGTACTCGAGCAGGAACTACCATAGAGGGCTCTAAATAATCGTTATTGTTTTCTTAATGGCCATTATTGTTAATTAATTACTAACATTAATAAGGGTTTCATTTGTTTCGTAAATTGTTTAGTTTGATGTAGGTGAAAAATTATGCCATTACGATTCCATTAACCCCTGAATTGAGAAAATGCTTGCAATAAATTTAAATGAGTCAGGATTGATTTCAGATTATGATTAACAATTTTACGGCACTGATAATTAATGACTCTTGGGACAGAAAAAGGGTTAGAATAATGGAAAAATACGGTTAGACTGGAAGCCGACCCCAACATAGTTGGGAAAAGGCCGGCAGATGATATTGGAATAAATAAATGGTTAATTCACGGTATCTCGATTCTCAATCACGTTTATATGTATTGTGTCAAAATATAATTACTTACATTTCGCAGAACTTCAGAACTGCCCCTGGTATCGAATTCAGTTTCTTGACCAGCAACTCGTTATCGCTAATCGTACCAGAAGTAAAAATTCAAAAATTCAAAATTCAAAATTCAAATTCAAAATTCAAAAGTCATTTATTCAAACTAGGCTGAGAATCAGCACTTTTCGAACGTCAAAATTACATAAGACAGTCCCCCAAAACGTAAACATTTACTAACCCTGAACCCACTCCACCAAATCCTTGACACGTGCAAATGCTTCCCGAGCCTGTTCGTTCGCAATATTATATTAATACTTTAATACACGCTTATAGGTGCCTATAACGATGCTCAATATATCTCCGTCGAGTTGTCATCAATCAGGGTTCCTTTCCACGTGAAACTCCTTTCTAGCCTTAAACAGTGACCGGCGACCTTTGTGAAGCACTAAAAATAGATGAACGAACTTTCCTTCATTCATTCGCTGTTCGATAACACATAGGTAGACATCATTCGCCTATAAGAGAAACAGTTGAGGATCGCAAAAGAATCCTTTCGCTTCCCCTTCAAGTCCCGTGTGTATGAAAGTTGTGTATATATAGGGTGACTGGTAATTAGTGACCGATACTTAAACACGTGAATTAACACATCATTATGAACGACTTTTACTTTGAGCCCAATCCTGAAATCGCGAAAAAAAAACCTACTGTTCCCAACATTTTGGCGAATTATGCGAATATAAATAAATGTAGGGATATATATGTGTGTTGTAGAAACTGAAGGCCATTCGCGACACATTTTGGCAGTTTCTCGAATCTATAACTTTATCGCTACTTAACGTATTACTTATTACATATCGCAGTATTTACCTTTTAACACGCTATTATTATTTTCCAAATAGTTATAATTTTGAATGTAGTAGATTTATAACTTGTACATACCAAAATAAATAATGTATTTACGTTCCAAAAATAACCATGATAGACAGTAAACCTTTAACTGTTTAACATAAATCAATATATTCCCTTTAAGGCATCCTCAGGAATAAAGGGAGGAGCGTCTTATAATATCAAATAGGAATGAGACTTATTGATCGTACTCAGATTGAATGATACTCCATAAAATATAGTATTACATAAAATGGCACAAAGGTTAGTGAGTTAAAGTTCAAGCTTAAATGAAAATAGCCACTATTTATACCTCCTCTATACCTATATATTCTAATCTATGTAGTTAATTTTTAGGGTTCTGTGCGTCCGAATGAAAAAACGGAACCCTTATAGGATCACTCGTGTGTCTGTCTGTCCGTCTGTCACAGGCAATTTGCTCCGAATCTAATAAACCGATTAAGTTAAGAGATGGAAAACGGTGGGCCGAAATGTAATAAGTTGAGATATGATCTAAAAAAAAAATTCGTACTTTTTATCTTACAATATCAAAAATCTGCTCAATTCTCAATCTGGAAGCTGACACATGAGAGAAAGATAGTTTTCAGGAGATTATCGATTAAATTACAAAAATAATTCTTTCGCACTAGGTAATTAGCTCAAAGTAATTAAATGCATTATAATTTATTACAATATAGTGCATTTAATTACAGTCATATTAATTAATAAAATATGAATGAATTAATGAAGAACCAATGTAATATTTATCAATTGTATAAAGATTAAAATCAGCCTAATATTTTTAGTCTGTGTCACTGGCATGAAAGCTGACTGACATTGACACTAGACAGCTCTTGGTTGCTCACTCGTTTCATGTTTTCCGATGCGTTTTGAATGCTTTCCCGATTATTTTTCATTTTCAACGACCACTGCTTTGTCTTTTACGGATTCTGATCCTGCCTACCTTATACAACCCTTGCTTTCAGACTGGATACCGAAGATCGCTCACATGTTTGACTTGGAATTGCTATTTAGGATTTTACCGCCGCCTGAATTTGGGTTGGATATTGTTGAAACTATGGATAATAGGGACTGATAAGTTTAAATATTATTTTCTATTATTCACACCATTTTCATCTCGCTACATTCAGGCCCAAGATTCTACGTAATCGTTTCCGTCTTCTTTAGTACACATATGAACTTCTGTTAGGTCACAGAAATTACACGGACGTGTAACGTAAATAAATAAATTTTGAATTTTGGGGGGAATTTTCAAATTAAAAAAAAAAAAAAAAAACCTTTTGCAAGCTGTAGGTATCGTATGACATGAAATATGTTTATAAAATGAAAGGGCTTACTGTGAGTCTCGATTTCGAATTTTAAAATTAATAGATTTTCTAAAATAACTTAAAAACTATTTATTTCCTAATCTCCTAAACTACTGAGGCTCATATAAAAAAAACTGAAATTAGTTCTATACTTATAGATTAAAAGAAAATCTATAAGAAGTGTATCGTCTTAAAATAACATGGTAAATCTCTCAATATTGTGCGTAGAAACTGACATTTACAGTTGGAATGTGTGGGAGATGTTTTTCAACATTGACATATCATCACGCCTGTATTCCTTTTCGCCAGTTATGTTTAAATCCCATGTAATAGGAGGTTAATAATGGGTTAGGGGTTTGGTAAAATTACAGATAGAATAACCCAATAACAGCGGGAATCGACCTCACGCCCAACGAGGCGGTCGTCCACTAGACCAAAGGAGGATGTTTTTAAAATGCAATGTTAAGTTTGATCTTGGGATTAATTCATCCAACTACGGAACCTTTCATTGTGCGTGGTTCCACACGCACTTGGCCGGTTTTTATTTTATTTAGTACCTTGTGTACATAGATAGCTGCATAGTATATAGTAGTATCTTAATGTATAGTATATTTATTTTGATGCGTTCAATAACTCTTATCATCTTCTAATCCAACTCAAACTCTTAAAAAATTGTTGTGTACTGGTTTACTCCAGATTCATAAACCCTGGTTCTTTAAATGCGTACAGCTATATAACTAATAATGATGCAGTTATTCTACAGCATATTTTTTCATTTCACGCTGAGCTAACATCAGCATAATATTCTTCAGTACACAGACATGGAATGTAGAACAATAACGAGTTTTACATTCTAAACGAAAATAGTTAAACGCAGTAAACGAGAGGGTTCGCGAAAAGAGCAGCTTGTTAACATTCATTGAATTGTAATAAAAGCTGAGCAAATAGCGCGGACATGGCACAAATAATATACAGAAGGCTTATTACATGTTACAACTAAAGTAATTTAGTAATGCCAGCAGGCCTAACATGACGCACGCGACAATTACTCGCTCTCGCGTGAGTAATTTTTGTCTATTTTGTCTCTTTTCTCGTTTTCTGACAGCGCTTCCATACAAAATAGTCGACTCCTTCTGTCAAACTTTATGTTTTGTCGACAAACCCTAACATGACACCTTAGTTATCTCGATTTTTGACAAATCAACACGAGATAATCTCCGATTATTCTGTCATTAAGTCGTATTTACTCGTCCTCGATTTTGACGACGAGAACGACGAGAAGAGTAGACAAAATTATGATACAAAAATTATCTCCAAAATAACATTGCAGTTTCATAATTGTAATTATTTTAGTCATCATTTTATTTTACAATATATTCTAATGAAAATACTTAGTTTAAAACTACTATTTATATTGGAACGACGTTTTATAAAATATGTATTTTTTCGTTTTTTGTATGGAAAATATGAAAAATGATTACCTACATGTTGGGTATTAGGGGTTTATGCGTTTTATAAAGGGGGTTTAAATTTTCATTATTTTTGCGATAGGACACACCATTTTCGAGATATAAGCAAAAGAAAAGAAAAAAAGTCGAGGTGTGAATTTTAGTTCATGAAAATTAATTTCCACACCTTTTTAATCGCGATTAAATACTTGGACAATCAGAATTTTAGATGAAAAACGTAAAATTCAGAATAGCACAATTGCCATTTTCACTAAATTAATAACTCAGTGCCTTCTTAGTGCCGTCAAACTAAAATATAGTTAAGTTGTGTCACTTTAGTCTATTTCAGAATGGGAAATCGTCGGTTGACAGGAAAAACCTAAATTTTGGAAATTTTTAGTCTACTTTAGAGGTATTTGTGACAAGGAAATCGGCACCATTGAATGAATGAAACGGAATCTCAAGCCGATGTTGCTATCATAAAAATAATTTGTTTTTAATAACTTGCAACATTGGTTTCTCGTCGCGAGATATAGAAGTGTCAAAATGCTTTTTTCGAGTTTACTCGTCGTTTACGGTCATGTTAGGGATTAGAATGACGTCAGAATCGTAGACAAATTTCGACAAAACGAGAAAAAGAGCGTTCTCGCGCTTGTCATGTTAGCCCTGCTGGATTCCTATCCATAATGATCAACAACTAGAAAAAGTAAAGTATCGAATATTTCGAAACACGGTAGTTGTTTACAATTTGACAGCGTTGACAGTGCATGTAGGTAGGCTGTACGACACAGGGCCAAATTGAAAATTATCTAGTGAAACTCCGCAGACGTAATGGGTAAACACGATAAAATATAAATACATTTTTTTTGGTGTTGACAACCGCTGTTCCATACTCATTACGTCTGTAATTTACAAAAAAAAATACTGATATTTCAAGTACTTACACTACCTACGGTCGTTGATCCAAAAAAAAAAAAACATCAAACCATTTTATTGTTTTATATCATGGTTAGATACCATTTAATACCCACCACGTCTGCGGATTTTCGCTACGTAATTTAAATTGACCCTGTATAGTACGCGTACTAATTCCATGGCCCACAGTAGGAAAAAAAAACGACCACGCACAATGAAGGGTTTTGTAGTTGGGATGAATTTATCCTAAGAACAAACTTAACATTGTAGTTGAAAAACATGTTCTCATGGGAGAACATGTTTTCCATTCCGTATGGGAGAACATGTTTTTCAAACTGCAAATTTAAGTTGGTCGATTATTACTCGTTAGCCAATAAAGCCTACTTAGCTGTGATAGTTTTCTTTCTAACCTAACCGTTTTTTTTTTATTTCTTGGAGAAATCCTCATGGATGTCCTTCACCCTAGGTAGGGCGGAAGGGTCTGTCAGATTCTTACTGACTAAAACACCCCGGTGTTCCGTCTCACACTTGCACCGGGGATCACAGGATCTAATGCGACTTTCGCGATCCCCGGCTAGTGCCAGCCCGCCTCTGCGGGCCACCTCGAGTTAGGGGGGAGTGAGGTGTTGAACTCCCCCCTTACATCATAGATAGGCGCGCGTGGAACACTATGCGCCACGATCTCGGGTCTTAAGGAGTAAGGGGCGACGGATTTCCCCAGATCCGTTATTTTTAGGGGGGCTGAAAGAAGGCATTATCCGCCCTCCGCCGACGCCCGGTGCGTCTGCTGTGGATCGGGTTAGCGGAAGCAATCTCCCGCTCCCTTTCCGCAGCCTCCTTCTGCGAAATGACGGTTTCGCAGAAGGATACCTCCGCGTCCCAGGACTCCTCGTTGCCGACCATCGAGTCGACAACGGCCGGCAGCGACAGCTCACTGCCGACACCTGAGATGAGGGCACGGCGCGGCTCTTCCCAAGCGGCACACTCTGCCAGCGTGTGCCGAGCCGTGTCCTCCCGACGGTCGACGCAGTGAAGACACCGAGCGTCCGGCTCCCCGTTTATGCAACATAGGTACTTCCCGAAGCAACCACGCCCCGAGAGCACCTGCGTTACCCGAAACGACAGGGAGCCGTGCCTCCTCCCGAGCCAGCACTCGAGCACCGGCTGGTGTTCTGACGCAGAAGCTTTGACTGACGCAGCTCCAGATATCGCTGCGTCAGCCACTCGCCTTGCGCCCTCGATTGCTCGCGCCACCGATACAGTGACGCGACTAAACTTTTTTTTTTTTTTTTCTGTGTGATATCCTCATGGATGTCAGACTCTTACTGACTAAAACCACCCCGGCCCAACAATTTTGCGCCAGCCGCTGAAAGTGGGGGCCGAAATCCCACCGGCTGTCGAGCACCAATCCTGAGTACTTCATGGTGGACTCGACAACGATTCGAGACCCGCCCGACCACTATATGTGATCCCAGCGGCGGCGCCCGCCGGGGGCCATGAAAAACCATGGTCTCCTATAGGGGCGATCAATTGTGTCTTACCAAATACAAATACTATTACGATTGAGACGAGACAAATCGTAGTCTGCACCAAAAATATACCGGCCAAGGTGGATACGCGGGAAGTAAAAGTACCAAAAAGTAGTAAAAATATAAGGAACTTTGCTGTAAGATACAACGCTACCGTAGTCGCCACAGTGCAGATACTTAGCTACATACTTTGCATCTTTTCAGTCCATTACCCCGAGAAAGTTGCAAACTTTGTAACACAGAGCCGTTCGTTTGAACCTTCTGCAGCTGTCTGTTCAGTGGCGCCTCAGTGTACTGGCAATGTGTTATGTTGACTTATGTAGTAGTGCGATGTATGTAGTGCTTTAATATTAGTTAACTGCAGGCCCTTCTGTGGTGAACCGAGCGTAGTGCGAGCTGGTTACGTAAAGGGGCAGTTATGTTGTATGCTAACTAAACTGAAAAAGATGAGACAGATAACTAAACTGAAAGTGATGTCAATAGGACATTACGTACTATAATGCATATAAAACACACTTTAATTTTTATTGAACATTATACATCATAGCTTCATGAATGACCGAATGGGTATCTGAACCAGCGATTGGAGATCGAGAAAGTATGAAATGAAATGATATTGTTTATTCTGTAAATAGGATATTGGAATCACTTTTACACGTCATCTTAAAAAAATAATTAAAAATTAGCTAGATGAGTTTGGCGTTTCCTATCTGACTACTCTGAGAAGAAAGGCCGAAACAAACTCAGAGGTCACAGTCTCTTTTAAAGTCCAGACATAATCTTGGTCAGGCCATATGAGGACCATGTAGATTAGTGTCTGAAATGGTCTTTTGAGAAAAGAACCACACAGATTTGAGTGGACCTGTCCTGTCAGTGCAAGCATTTGTCAGTAATCGTGGAGCTCAACCCAGAACTTAAGGAGCTCAACTCGACGAACAATACCAAAGAAAGGACATTTGGGTAGGCCTCATAAACTACTCAAACTGCCAGACCATCATTAAAACTAAATAAGAAAGAAAAAATAATAATAATTAAAAAATCCACTAGTCCTCACATTCACAAAATTAAAAAAATATATATAATACTTTACAAAGTAATAATGTCATTTTGTATGTAATGTTTATATAATACTGGTATTGATTTTATGATTTTAGCACAAGGCTTAGCAGAGCGAGCAGCTCAATCCCAAGCTTTTTTATCATCTAAATAATCTAAAATTT
Source organism: Xanthia icteritia (assembly GCA_949128155.2). Classification (NCBI taxonomy): domain Eukaryota; kingdom Metazoa; phylum Arthropoda; class Insecta; order Lepidoptera; family Noctuidae; genus Xanthia; species Xanthia icteritia. The sequence continues at coordinate 20,390,384 of OX421951.2, read as the reverse complement.
TATAGTACCCTTTTTTACAAAGTTTGGTTTTAATACAGCTTTTAAATCGTTTAATGGGTAAGTTTCGAATGTCAATGGGAAGTTTGTTGTAAAAGCGTATACATTGACCCATGAACGAGTTGCCTACTCTGTGGAGACGAGTGCGGTGTACAGCGAGGTTGTGTTTATTCCTCGTATTTAAACTATGAATATCAGAAATCTTTTTAAAATTAGATATATGTTTGTGTACATACAATAGGTTTTCAAAAATATATTGTGACGCTACAGTCAGAATATTTATTTCTTTGAATTTTTCTCGAAAGGAATCTCTCGGGCCTAGGTTTTAAATGGCTCAAACAGCCCTTTTCTGCAGAACAAAGATAGTATTAATTTCCGAACAAGTTCCCCAGAGAAGAATTCCATATGACATAAGACTATGAAAATAACTAAAATAAACAATTCGGGCTGTATCTACGTCTGTTATCTGTCTAATTTTTTTAACGGCATACGCGGCCGAACTTAGCCTTCCTGACAATTTTTCTATGTGTGAGCCCCACTGTAATTTATCGTCAATAGTGATTCCAAGAAAAACTGTCGACTCAACAGGGTCCAGCTCTATTCCATAAACTTGAACATTGGTATTTAGCTGCCTGACATTTGGCGTTGCAAATTTAATGAGTTTAGTCTTTTTTTCATTCAGGAGAAGATTATTTACATTAAACCAATGCACAACTTTAGAGAGCGCATCGTTCACTTGTTCAAAGTTGACTAACTGACGTTTGATTTTAAAAATAAGGGAAGTATCATCTGCGAATAATACGATCTTATGATTATCCCTTATGTGGTACGGTAAGTCATTTATATAAATTAAAAACTATCACAAACGCTATCAATAGGTACCATTTCATCGGTTTATTCCGAGTTCCTTACCATCAATCAGATTTCGTGCAATTTTTACTAAACCATCAAAACCTATTAGAAGCTCTGAAAACTTACGTAAACATAGAACTTTTATATTTTCTTGAAAATTAGAGGCTTATCTTTAAGTGTAAGACGAACATTTACGCCTCAAGGTCTTAAAAAAATACTAGTTAAAGCTAAAGTTCTATTTTTACGTAGGTACATTTTATTTAGTACATTTTACTTCACTAAAAGCTTGTTTCAAAAAAGATTTTTACTTATATTTTATTTTGTACTTTCTAGCATTAAAATTTGTTTAATTATCTGTTCTATCACCTTCACTTCTAAGGTACTTGTCAAGACAAATCCAACAAGCTCGTCACTATGGGGCTATCTTGTAAGGTTGAGGAATTTCTGTGGCCCCCTTCCGCCTCTTAAATCAGACCCTGGACACCATTTTAGGACAAAACCAACGAGTTCAAATTCAACGACGCTATATTATTTAGTTGAGGAATTTCTATGGCCATCTTCGGGCTCCATCATTAGATAAGCTCCACGGTGTCACCGTTGTAAAATATGCCAAATTTCAGCTCAATCGGCTGTCAGGAACTGCTTGAAAAATAGATGACAATGCGACTAACTAGAAACACAATACGAACGAAGCAAGCTAATATAAAGCTTGTAAAAATGAAACATCTCTACGTAAACTTGTTACATGATAAAGTCCCCGCGGACACCTCGTAGTTTACCTGAACTAACTCGGCCGGCCGTAACACTGTAATATGGCAGATTTAAAGTTCACGCCACCTAGTTAGTAGCGCTGAGCTGCTAATCGCCTCCGAGGGAGTTCTGAAGTTAGTTTTACATGTTAGCTGATGTTATGAGCAGATGAGGTGCTATCAATAATCTTCGATGTATTAGGAAGTTTGTGCAGCGGTCGGTGCGGGATGGGTTGAAATATTGTAATAATTAACGGTCTAACCTGGGTCATAGTAAGATAGCATCAAAGCATGCACTTAATATAGAATGCGTGATAGATGAGTGTGTGTAGTGTTTTTGCTAACGTTTCTTAAAGTTGAGAGACGTTAAAAAAATAATGCTTATGCAAACGTGAATCAATACATAACTTTATGCAACTTTCTAACCCTTCCGGGGCTTAGTGTGATGAATCTTTATTGGGTTTGGTTAAGAGTTCCTTTCTTGTTAATTTTGAGTTCTAATAGATAGATATATAGATAGATAGATAAATCGTTTATTTGTGCACACAAAAAAACAGCACAACATACAAAAACACGATTAAATAATTACTAATAAGCTATTAGGAAATAGCTGCAAGGTGCCAATAAAAAAGGAAGAAAACAAGACATTGTGATGACACTATTGGCTATGACACACTTTAAAATAATGGATTGACAACGAACATAAAAAAGTGCGGTATGCGTCTCAAGGTTGCACCAAATGGGAGTCCAGCTCAGCATGTGCCAGGCAAATATACCTAATAAATTATTATTATTGCTTTTTGCTTGGTAAGTTCAACTAAGCCGATGAATTTGACTTAGATTTAGCTCATGTTCGAAAGTAGCCGTTTTTATCTCGGTTCATTTAATTTACTGTAAATATTCTTACACACTTGGTTAAGAAACGATGTTAACTATACTGTTTAAGTAATAAATCGAACAACAAACTTTCCGCGACTGTTTTCGTGTATATTATAATGTATGAAAAATATCCTGGCAGCCAGTTTACGGTCCAGTGTAAATAAATGCTGCCTGAGATGAAAGTACTTATCGTTTGCTTTTAGAGCGACACAACACTGCTCTCACCATTCTCACTGCTCTCACCGCTCTCGCTCCATATAACATGATGTCTTCGAGAAATGGACGCATTTGCGACCTGCATACTTTACCGAGCTGTAAGGTAGTGATGCACTGATGTATATAATGACGTTCAAAAACTGACTCAGCCAAAATATGCTCGCCACGGGCTATTTTTGTCTACTCATTTTACGATAGAATCTGATTTACCAACTCAGAGTTATAAATTGCGTTATAGTGTTAATATCGCAGAATCAAATTAAACCATCATCTCCTTTACATACGTCATGTCTGACAGTTATTATTTTTGTTTATCTTCTGTCTTCTATATAAATAAAAATCAATTGCCGTGCATTTGATTAGTCTCACTAAAACTCGAAAATGGCTCAACCGATTTTTTTTTTTTGGTTCGCTGTATTAGTGGGTGGTTTAAGAAAAACAAAAATTAGGAAAAATCCAAAGGAACAGCCGAAAAATCGAAACTAAAATGTTGACAGGACAACGTTTGACGGGTCAGCTAGTATTTTACAAAATGGCCAGGCCATTTAAAAGCTTTACGGTTGATGCCAACTGGATATTTGGTCAAAGTTATATGCTATTTTCGAGTAATTAAATACAATTTCCTATATTAGTCTGCTCACTGATGCAGCTTCAAAAGGTATTATTGTGTCCTGACTTGATAAAGAAAAGATATTGAACTGAAAAAGCTAAAAAAAGACTTGACTGTACATTTTCGGACATCAGGTATTTTACTGTGCGTATTTTAAATCTGTGAGAAGTCCTTAATAATTCAACTTGTGTTTATTCTCCCTTGAGCTATGTGGCTTATGTTGTGATCGTGGTCTATACTTGACCAAGCTCCGGCCAGCAGTGCTCATGTGCATCTGCATGCATGCTGGCTGTGTATGGCAGGGTGTACCACGCCAAAATTATATTTACCTCGGACAAATAGTATCCTTGACAATAGTAAATAGTAGACTGGACCAAGAAGTCGCTCGATGCACAGAAAAACCTGGCAGAAAGTCGATGAAACATCTCATGATATGACTACTCCCGCTTTCACTAAAACGAAAGCTCATGGACATATGCATTCTTCCCACCCGCACTTACGCAGCGCAAACATGGTCTCTTACAAAGCGTTATGTAACGAGATTTACTAGGCGTCAAACTCACAGACCGCATTAGGAACACTATTCTTCGTTCCAAAACACAAATAGCGGACGCTGGCCGCACAGTTGCTGGACTTAAGTGGAACTGGGCTGGCCATATCTGTCACATGTTGAAGCAGCAATACGCAAAAACCACCTCTCAGTGGATAATACAAATAGCAGGAAACGACTACAAAGAAAGATGGTGGGATGAGCTGAACTCTTCATTGGATTGGCCCGCAGTCACAGTAGACCGGGAAAAGTGGAAAGAGGGCAGGGAGATCTTTGCCCTGCAGTGGAACGACACAGGCTTACGACAAAAAAAAAACAGCGATAATAAAAAAAAAACGTCTCTGGTAAGTTTGAGGTGTAAACACAAGTAAGGTATCCGGAGTCCATAGATCGTGAACTGTTCCCTTGTTACTGTGCGATGGAGCGGAAAGCCTTGATTTGGGGCGACGTGCGCTAAACTTGTTATAGGTTCTACTTCTTACAGCTACGTAGTACCTAGCGTCTTTGGCTGTGTCCTCATTTATGACCGTACAACGTAGAAAGTACTATGTAACTAACTTTGCTTGAAACGCGTCCACATTAGTCATACTTCACCGGCTGGTTCACATAGCAATCCATTCAAATGTTATGAGATGAAATGAAAGGCAATCTCATGACTCCCAACCAAATTAAGCGAAGCTAATAGTTCTGTGATATTGTCACAGATTATAGTCAGTTGAGATGTCACGAATGTAGACGTAGCTTTATGCCGCGGTGACACGTTTTCCGGGCGGGCGGCATCAGCGGTTTTATGGGGTGACGTTGGGAACAGGGGGAGTCTCGAGTTTATAACCAAAGTCTTTTTATTTGGGGATGTCGATTAGAGGGAATTCGTGCAGGTTCTGTTTGTGAATGGGACTTTTATGAAGACGGAATGAAAATGCCATGGTATCTGTCCAAATACGGAAGTATTTGATCGATATATTCACACATAAGTTTTGTGAGAATAGTGGCATAACTCCCAATCACACAATTAACAGATAATTTTTCTATTTAGGAAACAATCTGGTTTCTGAAATCAGTTTACGAATTAGACCTCCATTGCCATCTGACCGCAAGTCACTGACATTAGCCTCTCAAAAAGTCACCATGTCGCTAAAGCTAAGTAAGAAATCCCGTCCCATCCTCTGACTTGACTTTCGTTCTCAGAATGACAAGCATCGGACATCTTCATTCCTATTCATCTCCAAAAGGGATTTTCTTCATAATCCGTAGTTTGTCCGGATTGCGCCGATGTTTATATTGCGTTCTGAACTTTACCTTATTTACCTTTTCGTTTCCTTTCCCATAATATCAAAATGAGATTTTCTTGTTTTAAAATGGGGAAAATTTGTTTCCAGTCTGCTATGGAGTTTGGTAAAGTATTTTTGTTAGTTCGTTACGGATGTTATAGCTGAAGGAATGGATTTAGATTTAGATTATACTACATTGCTTGAAAGTTGCCCGCGGCGTGTGCGGTTCGCGATTTGTACATTCAATTGAATGTTTTTTTTTTTTCTTTTTAGTTTGGTCTCATATTAATTTAGTAAGGATTTCGTAAAGAACTTCGGAGATAGAGTATAGGACTCATCAATACATACATACTCACACTTTCATCCCCTATTTAACCCCCTTAGGGTTGAAAGTTGCTTGAGATTTCTAATTTTCGATTCTGTGAAAAAACCTTAGAACGTTTAGACTTGTTCAGGTCATTTGAGGTCATTTTTTAGAATAGAATAGAATAGAATAGAATCATTTATTCGCATGAAATATGGTATGGTAGGCATGAGGTGTTATACAGCAGCAAGTACATGACATATTTCACCCTCAATGAGGGTATGCAAAGATAGTATTAAAAATTTGAGTACATAAAATTTCAATTATTTGCATTATACAATTATTAATCTAAATTACAATTACTGATTAGAATTAACATCCTTGAAATTATGATTATTTGGATAACAATTTTCACAGAATAATTGAAATTTCAAGCAAAAAATTATCTAGTTAGTTTTCAAAGCAATAAAATTGTGACTCGTTTTCGTTGTAAATTCGAAGTTTTTTTATTTTTTTATTCGGCCAGTCTTCGTTCTAGAGGTTGCTCTCATCCATCATAAAAAAAGGCCAGGTGCGTGTCGGACCATGCACAGTGAAGGGTTCCGTTACGTAGTTGGGATGAATTTATGCCAAAAACAAAATTAACATTGTCGTTGAAAAACATGTTTTCCCAAATTGATATACGTCACGATCCTACTGCAAATGTAAGTTTGAAATCGCAAAAAAAGGTTTTTTATGTGATTAAACTACAAATTACCAATTTTCGAACTTTTTTCTTTCCTTGTGCGGTGAGACCTTGCTTCTTGTCAAATTTCATGATTCTACGTCAACGGGAAGTACCCTATAGGTTTTGATTTATTTGCGAGTAACAAAATATGCCGCATAAATGGCTTTATTTTTTGATTGCGTTAACTTGGATCCTTGATTTTTTTTTTGAGCTCCAAGTGACCGTAGACCCACGTATTTGATATTAATTTCAACTTGATAGCTCCACGCGTTCCTAAGAAAAAGGGTCTTCACAGATTATGGCAGGAAGACAGACAGACGGACGAAGTGATCCTATAAGGGTTCCGTTTATTTTTGCGATTTTCGTAGGTACCTCATTTGGTGTTATGTTGGATCATTTAGCTCCCTTCAAAATGGTTGAGCTGAATGGTGCTAATCCATGCGTCATGTTCGTGAACGGGCGCCGTCAGTAGAGACTGGTCATCTCTTAGCTGCCATGGCTTATTTTAATTTTTGAATTGTTCTGCTTTTTATATTTTTATTACGGACGCTTTTAACGTGCACGTCTTTCTACATTGTTCTCACATGTATAATTTCAACTTAATGATGTAACCAATATTTTGTAACAATGTTTTGATTTAAAAGAGTGTCCGTGGTGTTTCTTGCCCGTTCTTCTCCATAGGTACCTACTACGCTTTGGAATGGGCAACTAGCTTCATATTTCTGACTGACCGACTTCTAGACAATTCAAAAGTGCCTGTAAATGGTTTAATTGAAATAAATGCTTTGAGTTTGAGTTTGGTCCAAGTGAGTTTTTTTATCCTTATAAGAAATAGGATCGATTGGTATCAAAAAATAGTTTTTGCGAAAATTGCGCACTTTCTTGCTGACTGTATATTTATTTCGAAATCTGTGAATACAGATCAAAATTTCTCGAAATGTTAAGGATAGTCTCTAAATACCGTTATCCTGTTGCTAAACGGTTAAGGTGCCCATGCCCTTACTGCCCCGTTTCAAAAATCCACCTGTATATACATAAAAGATTAATACTGTGTCATCGATCAGCCACTCTCACTCATTATAATGCTTCTTCTCGTGCCGTCACGTCCGTTCCGGTTCGTATCCGTGGCGCACAATCAGGCGCCGACCGGTTTCCGGCATACGTGCACAAGACGTTTTACGCTTAAAGAAGACACGGAAAACCTTCGGTGAGATAGATCGACCGTGTGTGTGTGTGTCTCACTTTACTTACTTATTTTCTCTCAAGTGGCACTTTGACCTATTTATCGACATCGAAACATTGACATACGGGTGTTGGTCCAGTCTTTTCATAAAGCTGTTAGAACGTACTACCTATTTTATGTTGTGACATACCTAATTATCTTTTTCAGGTTGTATAAATCCACTCACAGTATCGGATGAAGGCTAAATAAGACAAAAAAATCATTTGTAGTTGTAGTAGTTCTCATGCGTTAGGTTAGCTATACATATTTACAAGGAGCAAACACGCAATGAAGACTTGTTTTTCCATTTATCTATAGTTACATTTCAGGCACCTGAAACAATAGGCTCGGGTCACAGGTGTTATGAATATACTGTCCTAAAAGAAAAAAGGGGAGAGGGGTCGAAATCAACAACCCTCGATTAGATCTACATAGTTTGCTCCAGTATCCAATTCTGTTCATTGACACAACAAAATGTTTCGAAAATAAATTATTTTGCCGCAACATGACTGACGATATAATTCCTATAAAGGTAATTTGAAACCATTCAATTACTGCTCGTATGTTGCAGTGATTGGCCAGCACTTACTGTGCACGAATATTTCATTCAATAGCATAATTTCTTTGCGAATATTATAATTCAGTTTGTCCATCAATTATGGCATGTATTTACAGGGTGGAATATTTGAACCTCATCTGGAGGGAAAGTACTCTAAATACTGGAGATAGCAAATTTTACTGAAAGGAAACATTCCTTTATTGTTTTAAAGAAACACATCAGGAATCGAACCAACTAAAATCCGAAAAGATAAAACCCTGTACTTTTATGACATCAATCAATAGAGTCAATCATAAGGATCAAATCTCCCTAACAAACATGATAAATTAAATGAAAGGGAAATCATAAAATCTAAATTTACAAATTCAATGGGACAAGATAAAGCACTTTTACTCAAAGGTCCATCAGATTACTTATGTTAGTACCTAATTAACAATTATCTTTAGTTTTTTTTATTTTTATGGGTATACGCTAAGAATCAAATTTACCTAAAATCCTATCTCCAGTTTTAAACGAGTTCCTGTACTTTTAGCTGGTAAAACGGGAATTTTGTGTTTCTCGGCAATAAAAGGCTCCCCCTCCATTAGACGTCGTAAAGGGAGTACAGTCAGCTAATAACAATATACTGCGGTCACCAATCGTCCGTCAGGCATACTGAATATTGCTGGCTTGCTGACTGTAGCTGTTCATTTTGTGCTGAAATTCAAAACATGAAATAAAGTGTTGCAAAATTTTGACGCTGTGGCGTTTTTGTATACCTACATTACTGTTTTTTTGTTTTAGACGGTTAGGGGCTTATGGCAAGCGACGGGTGACAGGCGACAATCGGACTCACCCGACAATTCACTTCATGGTTGGCGCAGTGGTTAAGCAATTGACTACTGCACTGCGTGTCGCGGGTTCGATTCCCGCACGTAACAGATATTTGTATGACCTACAAGTAGTTGTTCCGGGTCTAGCTGTTTGTGTATGTGAGTTTCAATGTTTGTAAACGCACCCACAATACCGGAGAAATTCCTAGTGTAGGGAAAGGTTTAAAAAAAAAAATTACAAGTTTCTTTCATCGTTTTCTGTTCTATTTAACAACACCATTGTCGTGACTGTAAATTTTGTCATTAATGGTTCATGCACACACGTCAGTCACGTCAACGTCAATTCGCCGATCAGTCACGTCAATTTCAGGGACTTGTGTGAACAGATAGTCAGTCAGTCAGTCATATCAACGCCTCGGTTACAAATTGTGTTTGTCAATATCCATGTTTCCTTCGTTTTAACTTCCGGTGACGCGACCTCGACTGAGACGCGCCGGTAGTGACGTGACTGATGCGTGTAGCCAACGTCCTACAATTTCAGATTCTACGTAACTATATTTTTTGACGAGAGTGATCGGCGACTTGACGTTGACGAGACTGATGTGTGTGCATGAACCTTTATTGTGAAACATGTCGCACTGACAGTTATTCTCGTATTAGGTAATAGGAAGTACAAAAAGTACAAATCGATGACCATAGCCTCAACTTAATTGTCCGCGAACCACAATATAATTTATAGGTAAACAATATTGCTGTGACTGCCGTGGGTCAAATAATTTGACTCATTGGATAAATCGTCTCGATTTCTATAGCCCCCAGTACACGCTGGGCGAGCGCGCTCGGCCAACGCAAAATACACGCAAATCACACAAAAAGGCCCAGTATATGTTGGCCGAGCGATGGGCTCCCTCGACGGGCTTAACATTGAACGGGCTAATGTTCAATAGGTTCTTAACTGGATAATTTTTATTACGCAAACTGGACTAATCACTTTAATTCGTAAGTTTACCATAATAAACATCCTTACCTACCAATGTTTGTAAGCCGGTGTGTATACTGCGCATGTAACTTATTTACTGCGCCCGCGGTAGAGGCGGCCGGATATTACAATGAGATTGTTTCGGATTACGGCGACTTTCACTCCGCTGCTTACCAACAAATAAATTCCTTATATTTCGCCTCGGAGATTCATCTCCGTTCTACCTACCTGTGTTTATCGTATACGCAATATTGATGTGGCTGTTTACCGGTTACTTACATACTCACATTATAACTTGAGAGCTGTATGGATACATATTTACTTCGTGATGAATACTTACAAGTAGACCTTCTGATTACACTTGTAGTTAGTTTTAAATATGCATCCAGGATAACAACTTAAAATGCACTCTTGTTCAATTGTAAGACATCACTGAAAAATAAAAATAAACTACTAACTAAATAATGACTGGCTGAGAGCCTAATTACTCCCACGCTTGGTGAGTCGTGTCCCGGTGTGTTCCCGTGACGTAACAGTTTGTTTACGTTCCCAACCCGCAGTGTTGCTCTGTTTATCTTTCCTCTTTGTACCAAATTACAGTTCCCTAAATGTCCCTTCAGTGACAACAACTATTTTATTAGTTCCCGCTCACCTCTGCATAATAGCGTCCTCTTCTGATAAATATTTATGAACAAACTTATTTAATTTAGAGCCTCTGTCCACCCCCTGTATAATGCGGGGCGAACACACAACAAAAGTTTTAGGGAGTTAGCAGACATGCGCTTTTAGCATCTACGATTATTTAAAACCGCATACTTCTATCATTGGTAATCTGCGATTTTGTTGCTAGGAGCTCAATACAGTTAATGACAGAAAAGTAACAGATTCTGATAGAAAACACAAGCAATTTTAATGCCACACTCAAACGCCGTGACTCGCCAAAACGTGCAGCATTTATGAAGTTTTAAAATCGCCGATCGCCGATACTAAAAGCAGCATATCTACTAAGGCCCTAACTGAACCGACCCCGCTTGGCGTCGGTTGTATTCCGACAAGTTTCGGATGCCGAGTTCTTGTACTCTTTAGCCAGTCGCCGTGGAATTTCGAACGAGTTGAGTTGCCTTCTTTGTCGTGTACCTATTCTTTGTATTTTTCCCGCTGCATGCAGCTACAACTGTGAGGCTAAACTGCAAGAGTGCATGTGGTTCAGTGGGGACGGTAGTTTTGCTGAAAGTTGCCGCGTTGCTTCTTGCGTAAATGTTTACGTGTGCTTTTCTAGCATCAAGTTCAAAACTTAGCGAGAATTTATTTACCTACTTTTTCAATTTCATGTGTAACTTCTACTTCAGTTTAGATGTAAAATAAAAGTATGTAACTGCAACCACAACCCAAGACGCAATGGTCTGAATTCAATAACATGTTAGGTAAGCATGTGTAGTGAACTGGTGATTGAACCTCATAACTTTTCTATAAGACCTAAAAAGATTTAAAGGATGCTATTAAATATTATTAATCCCCAAACATTCCATCGCTCGCTCTTCATAATGTTTAAGTTAACACCCTGTTATCATCGGATTGCGGCTACATTAGCATTCAGCTCTTGAACACAAAAGGTCTAAATGCTAATATTTATGAAGAGAGAATTTTATAACCTCGAGCTAAAGCTTTTAACACCGATTTATAAACTGTTTTAATAAAGATAGGATTAGGATTACAACGTTTGCCCTTAATTCTGAGCTATGTTTAAAGATGAATATTCTTCTATATAGGGTTCGGTACCTCAAAAGGAAAAAATTGAAGCATTACAGGAACACTTCGTTGTCTGTCAGTCTATCAAGACGGTTTTTCTTAGGAACGCGTGGCGCATCAAGTTGAAATTAATATCAAATGCGTAGGTCTACGGACTCATGAAGCTATAAAAAATCAAGCCGAAGTCATCGCAATAAAAAATACAGCAATTTTTTAGGGTACTTCTCGTTGACCTAGAATTATGAAATTTGGCAAGAAGCAAGGTCTCACAGCACGTCGTTAATCTGTAGTTTCTTTCTCATCTTTCATGGGGTTCTGTTTAAAATGTTACAATGAAATACCTCCCCACATATTTTTATCGAAATTTAAATCTTATATAAAACTACTCGTATTATAAGTTGGGAGATTACATCGCTGATAAAAATGAATGAAACGAAATTTAAATCTTATATAAAACTACTCGTATTATAAGTTGGGGGATTACATCGCTGATAAAATGCTTGCCTCAACGCTGGTCCTGCTCCACATGGGCGCATAAACTAATTGATTAGCATTTGAAAATACTGTTGGAGCTGCTGAAGATTTTTAAAACTATCTTTGCATTGTATTAATTCAATCTCTCAGCATTACATAATTGCATAGCACATGTGTGAGTAGTATGTACCTTCTATAAAGCTACCATTTACTGAGTACTTCTTGCATTGACTTGAATGTGCCTTGGCGGGTGAGAGTATATGATGTTCACTCTGTGTTGGATCATTTAGCTCCCTTCAAAATGCTTGAGCTGAATGGTGCTAATTCATGCGTCAAGTGCAGCTGCCACGGCATAATATTAATTTAATTTAATTACGAATTGCTTTTTTTATTTTTATTACGGACACTTTTAACGTTCTGTATCGTTCTCACATGTATAACTTCAACATAAATGATGTAACCAATATTTTGTAACCATATTTCGTTTTAAAGGAGTTTCTTTCCCGTTCTTCTCTTGTCTACTTAAGCGACTCCAAAACTTTTGTTATGATTTATATTTGGCATTTTTTATCAGAGTATAAATTACTAATACAATATTTGTTTAGCAGTCCACTATGTTGTAATGTCATAATGTAAAGATTTTATAAAAATATAATATACATCTTATACTAATATATATAAAAAATGAAGGAAGAACTCATTGGGCATCAAAATTCGCATCGCTGTCAGTGGGAAAAATGCCCAAAAGGCTGGCAGCATTGCCACGTTGGATGGCAATGCTGATTCTTTGACTCTCTGGTCACGTGAAGATTCGACCAACCGCTTGGCGATGTCCCAAAATACTCGATGAGCACACGGACCCCACGGCCCTAGTGTTTCAACCCCAAACGGCTCGAAAATATAGCTACTAATCAGGTATATTTTGGTTTTGTTATATTTGCGCCGTTTGAGGTTTCCTGCACCTGCAGCAGCCACCCCAGCACAGCTCGCCGTGCTAGGAAGATGGGATGGCGCGAGGGTATCGACACAAATAAAATTGATCATATTTGGCCTGCGCAAATATGATCACATTTCTGAATTTCGTACAAAACTCAAGTGGCTTCCCATACGTCTTATCCGGAATTCTCATATCTTATTTCAGCTTTACAGTATTCTGTTCAATTCTATAATCCCCTCTTATCTTACAGAACGTTTCAAATTCCTTCATGACACACATAATAGATATCTTAGGTCATCGGAAAACTTGAGACTAGAGATGCCGATACATTCCACCAGCTTTTATGACAAGTCTTCTACGGTTCAAGCAGTACGGTGATGGAATGCCTTGCCCGTGTCGATAAGGTGTGCTCAATCTTTGTCCACTTTTAAATTTCTGGTAAATAAACACTTCCTCTCTCTTTGAACATCATCATTACATATAGTTCCTTGCTCTTGTTTCATGTTTATAATTTTATATAAGTATATATATTTGTTTGAATAAGTTTATGCTTTATGTATGTATGTATTTTATTATATATGTATCTATCTATCTACCTAACTATCTATGCCTGTAATTGGTTTATTTGAAATTAATGCTTTGAGCTTGAGTTTGATCACATAATCATAATCAGCCTATAATGTGCGCATTGCTGGGACACAGGCCTCCTTCGAGAGGGCTGTAATCTACCACACGGGCCCAGTGCGGGTTGGTTGATGCAGTCTACACCAACTTCAGTAAGGCTTTCGACACGGTAGACCATGGAATACTCGTCAAGAAGCTTCAAATATATGGAGTTTCGGACCCCCTCTTAAGTTGATTTCAATCATATCTGTCAGGACGGATTGCAACGTCAGGAATCCTTCAGGGATCACATTTGATGCACATGTATTATTCTTTTTATAAATGATGTCTACAAATGCTTCCTGAACTCGAATGTATTCTTATTTGCTGATGACCTGATGAGCTATAAAGACCATAACAGATCCTGCAGACTCGACACTATTCCAAAGTGACTAGACCGGTTGACTCAGTGGTGTGAACACAACAAAATGTCTTTGAAAGTAAAACAATGCCATCGTACCAAATTCATAAAAAAGAATATTATGTAGTCAGTTTACAAATAGAATCGTGAGCAGCTTGAGGAAGTCGAAACTATACGAGACCTAGGCGTTCAGTTCGATAAAAAGCTAAGTTTTGTAGAACATATTGACAAAACTATAATATATTAAAAACATCAAAGATGCTTAGTTTCGTTATGAGAGAGTGTAAAAACTTTAAAACATTATAATAACTTAACATTAAAAAAATATATACAAGTGGCAAAATTGTACAGATGGCTTCTAACTAGAAACCATCTTGAGAATTGCAGTGTAGCTGGTAACCTGAGCATAAGGTCCACATTAAGCGAATCGAACGGCTGCAGTTAGTAACAGGCTCTCTGAACTGTCCCGATTTGCTCAGGAGGGTGTTATTCCATGTGCCACATAATCTGCCTAGAAGTTTTAACAGGAGGCTTTTTTGCATGCCAAGGTGTCATACCAACTTAAGGCAATATTGTCCAGTTTAGAATGTATGAATGCTACATACAAAGGGCATGTAGTGTACATTGGCCTCTTTCACTCATCAGTACCTGCTTTAAAAAAGCCGCGCTTCTCATTTAATAGGTGTCTCTAGTCTAAAATCAAATATTAACCTAATCTTATAAAAAAAATATTAAAAATAAAATCTACTCTAATTTATTCTATGTAATTTATAGTCGGTAATCAATTTAGCTTTTAATAATTTATTTATATTTATATCTAAACTATGTATTACTTGTTTTAATCAATTAATTGTGTTATCATCTGCACATAATGTAGTGCATGCTGTGCTTTTCTATATGTAATGAGGCGGTTAGACTTAAGTTTGCAATGTACAAATTGTAAAGTGCATATTGGAAAGGTGCGCAGATCACCATATGCACCCTTCTCAGACTCTGTCTCAACAGCTACACCAACTACACCAGCGACATCCACTTTTGACCCGTTTTGGAAAACCCTTTTAAAATTCAAAAACTCTATTCGTTTTGTAAAAGTCAAAGTCAAATAAATTACATATTTCAATTAGGTACAAAAAGGGCAGTTTTGAACGTCTACATTTACAGAAAAATAATAATTGATTCTAGTTGCCCCTTCCAAAAGGTAGTTTTCGTATGGAGAAGAATGGGCAAGAAACTCCACCGTTACTCTTTTAAAATGTTATCACAATATCTTGTGTACATCAGTTATATAATTATATGTGAAGACGATGCCCTTGAATAAGATTACTATACCACGTTAGGTAAAAATAATGAAAAATTAAGGAATGACAGATAAATTAATCATGTGATAGATGCATGGTGCTCACATATTTACAAACATTGTAAAATTATACGATATTCCTAACATTTTTACAATTTTGTCTAGATTCTAAATTGTCCTATGGAGCAGGACCAGCATGTTTCCAAGCATTTTTATCTTGGATATAATCCTCTAATTTGTAATATGCTTGTTTGCAAAGTGTATTTTTTATATGAGTTTTAAATTTTCTTTCATTTAATTCTAATATTATATATCACAAGGTATTCTGTTGTAACTAAAGTACCCCATAAAAGATGTATGTACTTTAGATAGTCTGAAAAATGGTTGATTTATTTTATCTTTATTTCTAGTATTAAAATTATGTCTATCACTTATTTTGTTAAAAAGATGTAGATTTTTTCTCACATACATAATATTTTCATAAATGAATTGGCAAGGTACCGTCATAATATTAATCTTTTTAAATAGTTCCCTGAGAGATTCGCGACGACGTAGATTATAAATGGCTCTGACAGCTCTCTTTTGTAAAATAAAGATAGATTCAATGTCAGCAGCCCGACCCCACAGTAAAATGCCATACGACATAATACTGTGGAAGTAACTAAAATAGACCAAACGCGCGGTTTCTACATCTGTTAACTGTCTTATCTTTCTAACAGCATAAGCGGCTGAACTTAGCCGCCCCGTGAGCGATGTTATATGGGGTCCCCATTGTCTTCGCGTTCCCCGTGGCGTTTGAAGCGCGTTCCCCGTGGCGCTAGACCTCTAGTGGCACAACACCTAGCAAGTTGCGTTCGACTTGCCGCCCGGGAAAACTCGATGCTTGGGAACAGCTTCTCACCATCCCTTACAGAAGAATTTGGCAACTAAAAAGACTTTAACTGCACAAATGAAAGAAAACTGTAATATTTCGGCTTCTTAATTTAGATTCAAAATAACCGACATAAAGATATAACCGACATGAAGACATAAGCGGAGTTGCCAGGATTCTTTTTAGTAGTGATGTGGTGGCAACATGTTCTCCAGACAAACTCGCAGCTCTAGAGAGCAAACACCCTGCACCAGTGGATGGTCTTTCCTTTCCCGGCCCTGGTCTGGATAATCACTCCCTCACCATCACAGGTCGAGAGTTGGTCACAGCCATTTACTCCTTCCGGAGCGGCTCCGCTGGTGGCCTCGACGGCCTGAGTCCTCAGCACCTTAAGGACCTTATTTGTTCAGGCGCCGGGACAGCTGGTGAGTTGCTCTTGAAAGAACTTACGGCTCTGATTAACCTCATGCTCTCTGGCAAGGTGAACGAGTCCATCATAGACGTTCTATACGGGGCCAATCTATGCGCCCTACGTAGGAGGGATGGCGGCATTCGTCCTATTGCCGTGGGCACTACTTACCGTCGTATGGCAGCCAAGATTTGTTGTCAAATTTTATGGTAAGGCTGTTTCGGAAAAAAATCAGCCCCTGCAACTAGGGTACGGCTCCAAAGGGGGCTGTGAGGCTGCCGTACACGCCTTGTCAACCTACCTAAATTCTGACAAAGGAGAGGTCATCCTGAAGGTTGACACAAAGAATGCATTCAATTCTGTTAATAGGCACCTTGCTGGCAGAAACTAAAAAAGAAATACCCCAAATCTATAGTTTCCTTTGGCAATGTTACAGACACCCCTCTAAATTACTGTTTCGGGACAACTTCTGGAATCTGCTGTTGGTTGTCAACAAGGTGACCCCCTCGGGCCAGTGATTTTCAGTTTAGCCATTCACCCAGTTATTTGACAGCTAAATTCCAAATTTAACGTTTGGTACCTCGTTGATGGAACTTTGGGAGGCGAAGTAGAAACTGTTTTATATGACCTTCAATTCCTAAAAAATCTACTTCATGCCATTAGCCTTGAACTCAATCTTTTGAAATGTGAACTATACTTTGCGGACAGTACTGACAGACTCCAGACACTTTATAAATATAACCCAGAAACCAAAATCATTGAAAAAAGCCCTCTCCGTGCTTGGGTCACCAATCTTCGAGGATTCCTTTCCCGTTTTTATTGAAGAAAAAACTAAAAATTTATTTAATAATTCAAGCACACAAATGTACAGAGGCGGACTTAATGCCATAGGCATTTTCTACCAGTCAACCTTCGGGTGATGCAGAGACAAACAGTGGTAGGAGCAACAAAGAAAAAATTATTTGGGAAATCTTACTGTTGACTAAAAGTAAACTTTTTGTAAACGTTTTATTTAATAAAAAATATTATAACACTACCATACGTTTGACACATCAATCTGCCGCCTTTTCCCAACTTTATTGGGGTCGCCTTCCAGTCTAACCGGATGCAGCTGAATACCAGTATTGTACATGGAGCGACCGGCTGTCTCACCTCCACAACCCAGAAACTGGGTAACACGATACTCCTTGGTAAGACTGGTTGTCAGACTTTCGGGCTTCTGACGACCCGTAACGACTGTTAAAGATCCACGAACGACAGCCAGGACCAGTGGCTTAACGTGCTTTCTGAGGCACGGAGGAGTCTCGGTATGTTAAGATGGTCACCCATCCACAGACCAACCCCGGCAAGCGTAGCTTAACCTGATGGATCGACCCGTGCGGCAGTTATTACTTAGCCACAAGCTCCTCATACGTTGGACACATGTTACAGCTGAAGATACCTTAGAACATATAACTTAATGACATGGTAGCCTGGAATTAGTATGTCGTTTATATGGAACTAGTATGAACTATCCTAAACTATCCTCATCATTTTATCATCATCATTTTAGCCGAAAGACGTGACGGTTCTTGGGGGAGGCCTATGCTGGACAAAGGCCTCCCCCGAGAACCGCCACTTCGAACGATTCTGTGCTTCACGCATCCAGCGGATTCCTGCGGCCTTTGCAAGGTGTCCAGGTGTCCAGGTGGTCTTTTTTTCGTGTGGTGCCGGACTTAAAGAATAGCACTACCCTATTTATTCCCATTGTGTCGTAAAAGGCTACTAAGGGACTTACTAAAGAATGATGGGCAGCAGCGTTCGCTTTGCATTTTTAACACCATACTGCGATCGCCTGCCAAGCATGCCGATTATGGCAAAAATCGAATTTTTTGGTTCAAGGACATGCCAGTTTCCTCACGATGTTTTCCTTCACCATTTTGAGAGCGTGGTGATGAAATTATTTACCAACACAAAGTAAGCTATCGTAAAAATGTTTTCATAATTATAGTTAAGGAAAATAACATTAAACAGCAGTGTCACTACCTTTTTGAAAGCCTTCCTCAACTTTGTTATGTACAACACTATGGATGTCAGTAGGTATTTATTTTACAGTATTTGGGATTACCCACAAAAATCTTCAACTCAATATAAACATCATGTTCATCTTATGATCGATAGCCATTATAACAGCATACTGTTGCACAGCGGCAGTATTTAATTACTGGATAAGAAAATTAGAAAAACAAAAGAAGAAAATGCATTTATTTACCTAATCCCATTAAAATCTTTACCTGGTCATCAACGCTGTTTCATTGTGGTCACATCGAATCTATCCTGTCTCTCCGGGCCCTAGGCACCGTGGAGCCGGTGGGGCCACTACGCCGCGGGGCCGTTGGGACCCGGCACCCTCGTCAATCAACGCCATCTGTCGGCTGCGCAATTAACACCGGTCTTAACCCCGCCAGCTATGCGCACCAATTACTGATACAATTTGTTGATTTATATCTAGGCGTTGTTATTTATCGATTGTCGGGTAGTGGCTGTTTGTCTTTATTTCTGTGGGAATCAAAAAATGTAGTGTGCCGGAATATTTTGTTTTAGATTCTCTGAGCTTCCCAGCTGATGTGTTTGGGACTCTCCTTACCATGATTTTGAGGTCTAGCATGGGTACCTAGACCTCAAGATGAATTAAATAATAATAAAAAACCCACCAACCAGTTAGTTGAGTCGCTGACGGAACGAAATGTTGCCATTTTAAATATTATATCATTTAGGAAGTATTGTATTTATTTTATTTTATTTATTTTTGATTTTGTTATTTCACTATATGCTGCACCAGTTGACGTCATCACGTCAACGCCGGCTGTCGCAGCATTATGCTGAGCGATGGCCGTTTTGCGTGGATGTGACGCATATTTTCCCCCAATTTGTTATTCTCGTGTTTTTTTTTCTTTGCGTCATATTTACCGCTAATAAACGTATTTTCTTTCTTTTCTTTCTTTCTTTCAGTTATTGTCACACTCTAGGGAAAAGGCCTCGACAGAAACGGAGAAGACATGAGCCTTTTCAAGGCGGATTGGCGATTACTGATTAGGTAATATTAATCAAATTATAAAGCCAGATTTCCTCACGACGTTATCAAGCTGAATTGCACAAATTATCATTGCCAATCCTGTTCAAGGTCAATAGGTAAGCCCCGGCACAAGGTCATGACTTAATTCACTATAGATCTTAATCTTAATAACATCGACTGGACACGTGCCCTATTCATAGTACCTATCCAAGCCGTTCTAAGCCTTGACTATAAATAGTACCCTCCTGTCTATTATCAGTACCGGTTTACGCCAACCTCAGCTTTAGTCTATAAACGGTATTGTCTCACTTATGTAGGTCTTGGTCTTAGTTAAGGCTTAGTTGTTTGAGAGAGAAGCAAACGATAAAATTATAGGGATGCCACGAATCTCTTTTTTGACTCCGAAACTACAAAACATACATAATTATGTCGTGGCCAGATCTTAGAATTCATCATTTCATGAAATGAACATCGACCATTGGTCACATCATGATGTGGTCTGGTCAGATCATTGAATACTCAACGATTGACGATATGAACAGTTAAACGCACGACTACTTCATGATGTGGCCGAACATAAGTGATCATATCGTAAAATAGTCAGACTATCCACCGGTAGAGGCGTTTATGTCGCTGTGTTTTTGTTGTGCATCATGGCGGCGGCATACAACAAATCAAACTAAGTAGGGTGACCACGCAAAAAAAGTCGATGGACTTTTATTGGGTTTCCAAATATGATATTATGGAAAGCGATCAACTTAGAAGTAGCGCTCGCCGGCCGCTGCCGCGGCGTAACATGCAACATAGCACTCAAAATTAGTTTCTAAAAATTAAAAGATTACGCCGCTTATGTGGCACCCCGACCAAATGGGTTAGGTTAGGTTAGAACTGTGACCAACCGCGCGCGAGCCGAGCGAGCGCAGCGAGCGGTGCCGCGGCAGCGGCCGGTGAGTACCACTTCCAAGTTGGTCGCAGTTACTTGACTATTTTTACTACACCTTACACCATGGATACCCTACATTAATGATATGGCCAAACGTCGACTGACATATCATTAAAAGTTGACGTTTAAACGATATGGCCAATGTTAGCTGGCCATTTCATGAAATGATCAATTCTAAGATCTGGCCACGACACATACATAAACTCACGCCTTCTTCTCATGGGGATAGGCAAAAAATATATATAACGCCACCTGCTATGATCCTTAAATACTCCGTTTGCTTCGTTTACATTTATACATCTGGTCATACACCCACCGCCAGTAACAGTTGCGAGTACTACGCACCTGACCTATATGAAGAACATCCTAACTATAATACAATTTTTTTTGTATGTTTGTTGCTAAAACGGCTGAACGGACTTGGATGAAATTCGGCACATGGGTAGATCATGACCTGGATTAGGACATAGGATAGTTTTTATCTCGATATTCTTACGGGATCGAGACTGATGCGGGTGAAACCGCGGGGCGCAGCTAGTTTCCCAGTCAGAGACCGACGTGTGCATGTGTGTTCGACATAGCAATAAGCTTGTGCTATGTTATTTTTAATATTTTTTTTGCCTTTAGTTTTAATTCAGGTTCATGTTTGTTTTGTACCATTAAACCAGAAATGGTTTGTATTGGTAAAATATACTTATACATAATAGCGTTACCAGTGAAGTACGTTTAGTAATATTCTCTAGTGGTGATGTAACAATTTATAAAGAAGAAGGTCTTAAATGTATAACTACATCACAGACAACCTCTAACTGAAGACAATATCCATGTATTCAAATATCACGCTTCGAATAAAAACACATTACATTAAGGAGAAAAAATCAGGATACACACGAAGACAGAGCACCGGCCCACGTTCACATACCCTTATTACATAATACGTTGTTTTTGTATTGTTAAAACGAATATACCGAGGATTTATTCCTTAAAGCCGATTACTTTTACTGCTTAACATGTTATTTTTGCCCCTGCCCTAATTTAAATATTGGAAACATCACCCGAACTTGTACTGAGTTAACGTGGGAAAATATACTCTAAAACAATTTTCAAATCCAATGTGACTTCTTTATTGAATGTTAAAAGTAAGGGGAACTAAACACGCAATGGATGTCTAAATATCTAAATTGTGTTGTATCGTAAAGTTTGAGTATATATTTGTAGTCGAACATCAAAGTACTTGAACATTGTTTCGATATTTTGTGTAAATGGAAAAGTTTGCACAAAGAGATCAATATTGTTCAACAAGTTTGTGCCAAAAGGATGTTCAATCTTAGGCTGGTTGTAATACAATTTAGAATTTACTCCAGGAAATCAAAAGTCGATATTTGTGATGGCAACCTGTCTTTGGCACAAACTTTACACTTCGGTCGGAAACGTAACAAAAAGCTGCCGCTTTGCTGACGTGAACATACGTATTTCACGTTTAACAGAAAGGTCGGATTTTATCTAGACTTCCAGTAAGTGCTTACTGACCCGGTTAGTACCTGGAGTAAATGTGTGGTAAGCTTTATCTACTCGCCGAGTATTTTAGAATAAGTTTCTATTGTTTCAAATTGTGCTTTGTATGTGTTAATCTGTTTCGTATTGTTTAAGCGCGATTAATTATGAACTAATACAAAAGACCTTCACGCGACCCGAGGGTCGGCTCTTTCTTAGGCCAAAGAATTCCAATTTGCCATTCAATGTGGTAATGCAAATTAAATGACTAAACACGTTCGCATCGCTGTCATCCGGAAACGTGCCCAGAAGACTGGCAAGTCTTCTGGGCACGTACTTCTGGGACAAGTACTTCGACGCCCAAGTGTCCTTTTGTATTTATTTCTATAGTTACTTCGTTAGTCATTTTATTACCTAGTGTAAATAGTTCGTTGTTAATACTTGTATAAAATACAAGTATTAGAATACAAGCATTTGATATAATATTATAATCTTATCAACATTATTGGCTTTTCACAGAAGACTAAAAGGCAATGTAATGTATAGAATGTTGACTTAAGATTTGATTGTGTATTAGTTTTCTTAGATTGTGCAGTAGAAGCTAGAGATCAGGTTGTAGCTTTCAATTGAGTTCGCTTCAATTTGAAGTTTCAACGTTACACAGTTGAAATGGAACGCAGTGGCATCCTTAGTTAAATAAACTGAGTTTGAGCTGCAAAAACCTCGGTTAAAACCTCCGTTTCTGAAACATACAAAATGGAATCAAATAGGTATGTTTTGCCCGGGTAGGTATATATTCAAAATTGAGCTGCCATAACATGGGCAACACAACATCAGCAGAGTGCTGCTGTATCAACTACGGAGGCAGAATTTATGGCTGCCTGTGCTGCAACTAAAGAAGCTTTGTGGTTTAAAAAACTTTTAATTTATATAAGTGCATTTAAACAAGATTCAGTGTGTTTAAATATAGACAATCAGAGTGCAATCTGCATAATTAAAAGTATAGACTAACATAAACGCTGCAAACATATAGATGTCAAGTATAATTTGATTAAAGAAAATATATAGAGAAAGAAAGTGGCTTGAAATATGATTGTACAAAAGAGCAATATGACTTATTTACAAAGGCTTTACCTAAAGATAGATTTATGTATCTTAGACATAAGATAGGAGTTACAAAAGTAACTTAATTAATATTACTTTATATTTCTGTTAGCATAATTTGTATTTTTGTTTGCAAATGTAAGAAAGTTGTCTTTCGGTGAGAGAGTAAATTTGTTTGTCATAATATTGAGTGCAAGTGAAGTGTAAGCTGCATAATTATAATAGGTCTGTACCTATGAAATTGCCGTTTTGTATGAAAAAAATTAAACGATTTTTTTTCATGTATTTTTTATTTGTATTAATCGAAGTAATCACCCATGCAATCAATGCATCTTTGCCAACGCAGTGGCAGTTTATTGATGCCCTTCTTAAAGAAATCAGCTGGACGGGAGCGGGAGGCAACAAATTCTTCAAAGGCATTTTGTACTGCCTCTCGGGTATTGAATTTTTTTCCCGCCAAGAAGTTATCCAAATTCTGGAAAAAGTAGTAGTCTGTAGGCGTAAGGTCTGGTGAGTAGGGCGGATGACGGAGAGCTTCCAACCCCAGTTCTTGCAACTTGGAGACCGTCTGCTGTGCAGTATGAGGTCGCGCGTTGTCGTGCAGGAGCAGCGGAGACGAGCGATTGACCAATGCTGGTTGGAGATGTGCCAGCTTCTCCATCATTGTGTTCAGTTCTTCACAGTACACATCTGCAGTAATGCTCACCCCGTTTGGTAAGAAGCTGTGATGAATCACACCGGCGCTAGACCACCAAACAGTGACCATCACTTTTCTAGGGGTAAGTTTTCGTTTAGGGCATTGTTTAGGTGCTGAACCAGGATCCAACCAACTTGCTGAGCACTTGCGGTTATCAAACAGAATCCATTTTTCATCGCAGGTAACAATGCGGTTCAAAATTACTTCATTTGTGTGTCTGTTGAGCAGTGCAAGGCACGTCTTGACGCGTACTTCGCGCTGGCGATCATTGAGTTCGTGGGGCACCCATTTGTCAAGCTTTTTTACCTTGCCAATTTGACGCAAATGGACCAATATTGTTTTGACGCTAACGTCGAAAGCTGCTGCTAATTCAGCCGTAGATTGTGTATCATCAGCTTCCACAATCGCCTTTAATTCGTCATTGTCGACCAAAGTCTTCAGACGACCTCGAGGTTCATTTATCAGGTCAAAATTTCCAGAACGGAAGCGAGCAAACCAATAATAGGTGGTGCGTTGGTTTGTAGTGTTAGCTCCGTAAACGTCGTTTATGTTGCGTGCCGCTTGTGCCGCGTTGCTGCCACGACGGTACTCATATTCCATAATTACTCGAATTTTTAACGTATCCATGATGACGAAAAAGATTGAAATGCGATGAAAATGTAACACTAATCAATAAACAAATGAGTACTTTTGGAAAAAAAAAACATGTTTTTAAAATAAAATTAATTTGAAATTAGAATTCTTAGCCAATCAAGAATTATTTTGATTTGACATGGCCAGTACTTCAGAACGGCAATTTCATAGGTAAAGACCTAATATCTTTTCATGTTCCGAGTATGATATGAAGAAAAGCTCCAATTTGGTAAGAGTGTTGTAGTTACAGATGTAAGACCTTCTTCTTTATCAATTGTTACATCACTACTAGAGAATATTACTTAACGTACTTCACCAGTAACGCTATTATAAACTCAGTAGTCTGGTAATCTCTCAAATAAATGAACTTTACAAATTATTACACTTGCTTTATTTATTAAATATATCAGTCTGTAAGAATCAAGCAGACACGTATTTTTTTAATACACCGAAGTCCATAATTTTATGTTTTGTTAATTAGTAAACAGAAGAACATAATTTTTAATACCTTTTCTATACAAGAATGGACCTCGGCGTTAGATATAACCTTCGTTTAATTACTAAAATGCTAAGTAAAACTAATCATCCCATAGTTAAACACAACGAGCTATTAATAACCCCCTGCAAAGTTGTAAATATGATGAAACTCACATCAGTTGAGAGCAACACATCATCAAGTCATCCCTCGTCAGTTTCACGAACTTCCTCTAAGTAGCTACCTAATGACATCAGGCTATCAGTTACAAACACGCAGTAATAATAATACAAGCTGTAGTAGGGAAAACGCACAAGTTAATGAACTCTAATAGTGAAAAATTTCATAGTGAACAATGTCTTGGGGCGGTAGTAAAAAGAAATCACTTCTAGTTCTATCTCTATTATGTATGACCACGAAATGTCTTTGCTTTGGACGAAAAGTAAATTAGAGCGCAGACTTCTATAACAACTGAAACTCAATTTTATTTACTGTAACATACGGTTGAAATTTGTATAAAGTAATAAAAACACACAAAGCGGTGAAGGGACTTTATAGTGAGCGATGTCCTTACGTGGCGTTTTGGTGAGTCCCGCGTGTTGCACGGTGTGCTTTAATGCTATGTACATTCAAGCAACGTGTCATTAAAAAAATGCCCATTTGTAATTCAATTTTCCATAAATTGCACTCATCAGCTACAAATCGGTTTCTTTTAGTCCTAAAATTACTTAAATAGTGTATCTCCTCCGTCGTCGACCCATACCTTGTCTAATTCCTACCTTGTGGCCCGACCACAGGGTAGGAACCCCATCCTTCATTACAATGTATCTCCCTCGCGGAGGTGGCGACTATCAATCTCGAACATTAGCGATTTGTTGAGCTTCCTACTAACACCTTGTATTGTATCCCTTACTTCCATTAGGGATAGATTAACATGCGATGAAGTTCAATGAACTTAAATAAAAATAGCTAGAATTAGAAATCATTTATTTGCTTATAATATAGATACACAGATAAGATTTTTTTTAAATTCGAGAGGCGTTCAATAAAAAATGAATGAGGTACAAACTCTTTGGACATATTAAAAGTAAATACTGGCTGGTAAAGCTGGAATATCTGCAATATAACTTAAAAAAAAATGTTTTTAAATAATAGAAGTCATTTGTTTGCGGTTGGTAGACTCTTGGCTAACATGGAAAAAAAATAAGTACGCGCGGTTATTAAGTATCTGGTTACTTATATGAATTTATATAATTGTTTATAATTTTACTTTATAAGTCAAGTTATTATTATTTTAATTTATTGTTGACATAATCTACTCATTACAATGTTTTTTTTTATGAATTGTGTTGTTATATGTGGTTAGGTAGCGACCTCGACAATCTATCAATTATAACTTCTAGTTACAGCTATATGTAAGCGGGTATAAAGGGCGTGCCTTTATACCTGGAGGCTTTTATTTAGATATTGTTTACGTTTAGTTATGTTTATTTCTGCCTGAGTATAGTTCTCGAAGTTTTTGGTATATTGGCGTGTGCTAGCAGATATGGCTATTAATTTTATAATTTAAATTATGTTTTGTGTTGCATAATGTAAATCATTTTGCATACTATTATGTAGAATCAATTCTTTCTAACTGAACAGACAGCTGTGCTGCTGGGGAGTTTGTTGCGCCACTTCCTCCCAGCTAAAGCACTATGAAGTGGTGAAGGGTGGTGTTGGGGGACTGTCTTACGTAATTTTGACGTGCGAAAAGTGCTGATTCTCAGCCTAGTTTGAGAATAAGAATAAGAATAATTTATTTGTCAAACATAGGTTATAATATTAAAATAAAGAATGCACTCGAAAACACCGGTCACAGACTGTTTAGCTACATCCGCTAATTCTCTACAATTTCATCCTATTCGAACAAATATACAGGTTCCTCCTCATTTAATATTTCTCGGGTAGAAGGCAGCTAGGTAAAAATTTGGTAAGTTAGGTAAGTAAAAAATTAGTTAGGTTGAATAAATGACTTTTGAATTTTGTGCTTGTAAAATTTTACCCCGGAACAAATCAATCAAGATTTACAGGATACATTAGGAGAAAATGCCCGCCGTATTTCACAGTTGCACGTTGGTGTGCCGAATTCAAACGTGGAAGAACATCCACTAAAGATGACCCTCGCTCGGGGCGCCCTACGACAGCAGTAACCGAAGAAATGGTCAAAAAAGTCAAAAAAATTGTTTTAGCAGATCGTCGTGTCACGGTATGTTGTGTTGCTGAAAAAACAAAGATTTCAATAGGTAGTGTGCATGAACGCTTGGGGATGAAAAAATTATCCGCGCGTTGGGTAACCAGAATGCTTACCGATGCGCAAAAACAAACGAGACTGAATTTTTCCCGAGGGTCTTTGGAACTGTTGCAACAAGATACTGATATTTTTTTGGCTGGATTTATAACAATGGACGAAACGTGGCTTCACCATTACGATACCGAAACAAAATTACAGTCTATGACATGGAAAAGACCATCATCTCCAACTCCTAAGAAATTTAAGGCGATTCCTTCTGCCGGTAAGATCATGGGCTCTCTTTTCTGGGACAATCAAGGGGTAGTAATGATTGAATACCTCGATCATGGAGATACTGTCACGGGCACTTTAAATGCAGAACAAATAAAAAAATTGCGCAACGAAATCCGCGAGAAACGGCGAGGTAAACTTGCAAAGATTTACTTGTTTCATCAAGATAACGCCCTCACCCACAAGTCCGCCGTTGCAATGGCTGCAATTGGAGATGCTGGCTTTGAATACTTGAGCATCCTCTATATTCACCAGACCTTGTCCCTAGTGATTTCTATCTATTTCTGAGGTTGAAGGATTATTTGAGAGGACAGAAATTTGAAGATGATGAAGCAGTAGTCGCTGCAGTACAGGAATTTTTAGGTGCTCGGGAGAAAGAGTTCTTTAGGAAGGGAATTTTAAGTTCAGAAAAAGGTATTCCAAGTGTATTACACTAAAAGTTGACTTTGTTGAAAACCAAAATAAAATACAATTAAATTTACCTGTAACGTACTCATTCTCATTTTTTATTGAACGCCGTAGTAGTCCCGATACACAACCGTTAGCTTAACACTGAAGTATTGAATAGTATACTGAAAAGATAAATACAGTGAAACAATATTGGCTGTTGCTAACATCTGATGAAGACCATGTGCGGCAGAGGAAGTTAACGAGATAAACATGATCCTACAAATAAAGTATTATATTCCATTGTCAATTTAAGTGGCTTTTAACCTCTTCAAAATGGGGACGGAAAGGCACGCATAAACCAAACATATCCTTTCTTTAATAAACATAGAAGCAGCATTGATATACAGAGCGTAAATACAAATGAGCGACTCGTATGTATCCGAATAATAAGCTGTTCTTGCGTCAGGGTGACGGGATCATCACGGATAGAAATTGATCAGCTCATTGAATATGACATAATAATACCCGCGCGTTATTAAATTACCTTTTTAGTGATGTAATGAAATCAATACTGTCTTCAAATACTTTAGATTCGAACCAGTGGAACGGAAATAGCTTCAAATTCAAAATGCAAAATGAACACGCGTCATTGGTATTATAAATAAAGCCGGGTCTTACCATAGAAAATAATACTTTGCATAAGGGAAAAACGTATTATACGCCCTGTGAAACTTACTCAAATCCTACATAATAATAAATAATCAATATGAACGTTTGTATATGTTTGGATGTTTTATTCTATCATGCAAAAAAGGCTGAACGGATTAAGATTAAATTTAACACACAGATGGACCATGAACTAGGTGAGGACAAAGACTACTTTTCATCCTGGATCGCATACGAAATAGCGGACAACGGCTAATTAAAATTATTTTATTTCACACTAGCTTCTGTCCGCAGCCCTTCTTCAAGAATTGGGCTATCCAATGCAAAAATATTTTTTAAATCTGACTGGTAGTTCCGGAGATTACCCCCTGCATACAAACTAACAAGCAACCAAATAAACATACAAACATACAAAATTTTACCTTTTTATAATATTAGTATAGATAAACCCGCTATCTACTGATGTGGCGACATGGATTCACCCAAAACCGCATAACAGGACTTGGTTGAGTAATGGTCTTTTCAAAATTCAAAAGTAATCTGTTTTAATTTTTCGCTCTTTTATATACGTTCTGTTCTTAGTCGAAGAGAAATATTGCATTCAATTGAATGCAATATTTAGAGAAATATTGCATTCAATTGAATGCAATATTTCTCTTATTTTTCCTGTAGTCTTCGTCTATAATGACACTAGCGACCCGGCCAAGCTTCGCACGGAGTTTTTGTACACATAAACATTCCTGAATATATTCTCTAAAAATGATGTGTGAAAACAGCATGAAAATCCGTCGTGTAGTTAAGAACAGTCATACATACAGACACGAAAATTGACATTATTTTATCATAATATATGTATAGATTTCATTTTGATCGCATTACTTGTTAAACTTCTCGAGTTCCCCAAAAATACATGAAAAAGCGAAACATTTCGCTTCCAATTAAAAGCAAAACCCGCGGCAACAACAAGTGATGCGATCTTTTAAAAACACAGAAAGGAAAAGATGTCGTCTAAATAAAAGATAAAAATCTTTTTATGCTAAATATTTGAGGAAACTGAATACTGGCGTGTTTTGGTGTCAAGTTTTTACAAGCATTTGTTTAGGTACCTGCAGGTACTCAAGCATTAAGTTATTTTGTTGCCTTGCGGAAACTGTTCGTGACTTTGATTCGTACAAACAAAATTATATAATCATTAAATTGTGCTTCTTTAATTTTAGGTGGAGATGTCGAAACGCACCTGACTCGATAACGAATGTACGGGCCTATGTTACCGGCGAACAAGCTAGAAATAATGGATGGTTCTTTTTGTAAAGGTTGTAAAATTCTAAAAATATTCAGAATGACTAGAAAATCCACAAATAAATACAATATCTGATGATCAGTCCCAACAGGTCTCGTAAAAATTTAAAACCATATTTTTCGGATATCTAGCATCCTACAAAACGTCACTACATTGAGTGCACACTTAACAAAACAAGATAAGTCACGTCTAAACCTGCCAGCTCTGCCCCGTGCCTCAAGAACTCGCTTACAAAGAGTTGCTCCGTTCTTCTTCGTGATGGGATTAAGCAGCTTATTGGGGGCGTAGGTTAAACGGATCAGCTCGCAGTACAGTAACGGTTATCATCCGATAGGTATTGGAGAAGTTTCAAATTAAATGGACTCGTTTTGATCACGTAGTGTATTTTCTTGAATTAAAGATAAAGGTGATAAGCCAATGTTAAGCCAGTTTTGTTATTTTTGCCTCTTATTCAATACTATAACAGTTCATGCTGGAGAGAAAAAAGTTAAATCAATCATCTTATCCATCCCTATCTACTTAAATAATCATCATTCATTTAAAGTCTCTTTCAACAGACAAATTCATCACCGTTGTGTATCAAAATAGTAAAAAATAAAAAACTAATCACTAAAACTAATCACGCGCAAGTGGCGCTACTTAAGTAGAATACGCTAAGCTAGCCGCGAAATACAAATTCTATTACGATTTTGCATTTGCAGGCCAGTGTCAGGTTGTATATTGATCGAAATATAAATAAAAAAAAAATAAAAAAAAATCGTTTATTTCAGACCTATACAGTCCATATTTTGTTAGTATTTAATTACATTAACTTATAACTATGTTAGTAAACGAGGAGACTATTAATTTAAGTATTTGCCGCCAACTGGGGCCCCGGGCACCCGCACTTGTGCTTGAACCCAGTGCCCCAGCATAGCGTTGATGGCCCGCTGCAATCTGTGGGTCAACTACACGTTGACCCACAGATTGCAGGTGTAGAGAGTTTGGCAGAATGCTATAAATAAAGTGATCTTTACCTCTAAACTACACCTCGAAAATCTGCGTGCTAACATGTTACAGCGGACCGCCATCGCTCTCCTCTCCCTTTCTATGTCCCTATCGTCTTTCAAATCCTCAGTGACCACATGGCCGAGGTGTTTAAACTCTTTCACTCTTCGAAGAGCGACAGCGTTAAGCAGCACAGGTGCCACATCCCCCAGTTTACGACCCGTGGCTTGAAATATCAAGAGCTCGCTTTTCTGCACATTGTACAGGAGACCGTGTACCTTCGCATATTCCTCACACACGCCTATCAGCTTTCTGAGCGCAGTTATTGATGGGCTGAGCAACACCATATCATCCGCATAACTAATACTGTTGATACAGTGACCATAGATCGAGCATCCTACTGCGATGTCGCTCAGCTCAGCAATCAGCCCGTTCACGAACAAGTCGAAGAGTGAAGAAGATGTTAAACCCCCCTGTCTCACTCAAATATGATTCGCGATCGTAACAAATACGAATTTACAGAATTATAACCATTAGAATCATTAACACAACTCTCTAAACTACAATTGCCCTCAAATGTCATAATTTCATGAAATATTCATTCTATAGGGTGATATGAATTTAGAGTCGTATTGATGATTTTCATGATTATAATTCTGTAAATGCATACATAGCATATTGCTGACTAATATTTGTACCAGCGCTCGGCAAGCACTGACTGCAGTGTTTTGTTGTTAGCACAGCTTAGTAGTGGTACACTTACCATTACTAATTTAAATCTTGGCAAAGATTTTCTGTCATAAATAATATAAATGGAAGACATTTAAAACATTGGCGAGCCTCCATAATGATGTCATTTTCATGAATTAAAAGTTTCAACCACGCTTTTTATGATGCTCCATCAAAACTAATATAATATAATAATAATATATTATATTAATTTGACGTAAAAAGTATACATACAGGGCCACACTTAATTAAACAATATAGCTGAAAAACTAATAAAATATAGCTGAAAAGTATGATTTTTTTGTTTGTACGCGTAATCTTTGGATCTACCAGTTTGATTTAAAAATCTTTTTTCATTTGATAACCCAATTCTAGAGGAAGGTTGTAGGCTAACATTACGCTACGACCCTTAGGAGCTGAGCAAACAGAAAAAGTCAGAAATAATTTTAAGTGACAACTAAGTAACAGCGCGGGCGGGCGATGCGGTACTACGCGGTGGGTCGGGGGCCGAGAACGTTTTGTAAATATGTACCTTACGACTTCCACTCGAACACAGTCGCGGGCAGAAGCTAGTCTCAACTATACAAAGACATAATTAAGCAACTAACTTGAAATACTTCACGTTAAATCTAACCTTATTTTTCCAGCTTATAACAACTTTCCTTCTAGATAAAATAATTTAATTTAAAAACCCTGTAGTTGAACTCTCACAAACATCCTGCTAATAAGACTGTTAGCTGGCTTATCTACAGAGTCTGATAACAGACAGTAATAATATAATCAGATCGCCTGACCCCGCCAGTGTACTCATACCGTCGGCGTCTGAGGTTTGCATCGCCGTATTAATTGAACGCCAGTGTAAACTTTGGGATTAGTTAAATATATGTAATAGAATGAAATTAATGAAATAAATTAATGTTATGTTGAAATATTGATAAAATGAGTTATGCTTAATAACAGCTCACAGTTAGCAAACCAATGTACACAAAAATCCCTTAAAAAAGTATACACGAAACGCGACACAAATCACTTGAATGTACAATTTTATTTATTTATTTCATTCAGATAGCTGTAATGCGAGCACTTCAAACGATTTGCATACAGAACGTAACAGCACGCGTAGCATGACCACCATAGAACCGGATTTTGTCGACGGAAAAATAGACAAAATGACAGATAGTGATTGTGAATCTATCATTTTGTCTATTCTTCTGTATGTCGTAGCCACGTAGCAGGGCTACGTGGCTACGATGTGCTACGTGTGACAGAGCGAGTCTTTGCGAGTATAGTGAGTTGCGGAATGTCGCAAATAGATGAAATATTTATGTTTGGTTAACTTATTTGTCGCGAGTGGAGGGAATACTAATGTCCACAGAAACATCAAACATTTATTACTTAATCACAACAATGATATTTGGAATAAGAAACTTTCCAAAGTGGATAACCCCGCCTCGGATTTATGGCGTATAGTCAAATCACTCAACTTTAAACCTACAGTAATTCCTCCACTTAACACGTCAAATGATTCCCTAACGTCATCCGTTCAGGAGCAATGCGAAACATTAGCAAACACATTTCTGGAAAATGCTATGTTAACTAGTGATTGGAATAGTGACCCAGAAACTGATGCAACTATTCTGCCGTGAATCTGCCGATATACTGAACAGGTACAAAATAAATGATTTAAGATTTCCAGTGAGACCCAAAGAAATTCACAAACTGTTAAATGCCTTGAAAACTCGCAAGGCTCCAGGTATGGACGGGATAGACAACTTTTTGCTGAAAAACCTATCACAAAAATCTGTAGTCCTTCTCACCAAACTGTTTAATGGCTGTTTTCAACTTGGCTACTTTCCTTCCTCTTGGGAACTAGCTAAAGTTATTGCTATTAAGAAACCTGGCAAAGATGAAACAATTCCCAGTAGCTATCGGCCCATAAGCCTCCTCCCAAGCCTGGCAAAACTTTTTGAGTCCCTGATTTTGAGCCGCCTCTACAAACATACTGAGCATCTCCTTATCCCAGAACAATTTGGATTCCGCAAATCCCACTCCACAGTCCAACAGGCAGCTAGAGTCACTGAGCACGTTGTTGACCATTTTCGTTGTCAACCATAACAAATCCACAGGTATTGCTGTTAGACATCGAAAAGGCTTTCGATACAGTTTGGCACGTGGGCTTAATTCACAAATTAATTATCAACCACATCCCTTTATCCCTTGTTAAGCTTCTCCAGTCATATTTGGGTGAACGAACCTTGTCTGTGGCTATTGGTAACCAAACATCCATACAGAGACAACTTTCCGCCGGAGTACCACAAGGATCGATATTAGGACCGTACCTCTTTATTTTGTATTTCAATGATATTCCGAAACAAAGGCTAACGCATCTCGCTGTGTACGCCGATGACACTGCAACTTACACCTCGTCTGACGACCTAGACCTAGTCATTCAGCGACTTCAACTTTCACTTGATCTTCTCCTAGACTACTTCACTAAATGGAAGCTTAAAGTGAATTCCACTAAAACGGAGATTATTATGTTCCCTAGAAAACGATCACTTCCCACCAGCCTTGTTAAAATTGAAGGCTATGACGTTCCATGGAAGAAATCAGTCAAGTATTTCGGAACTACGTTAGACGATAAAGTAAGCTGATTGAAAAATATGGAAGAACTTCGTTTAAAAGGAGTCAAGTCCCTTAACAGCTTAAAACCAATACTTAATCGCAAATCTAATTTGAGCCCTGAAACCAAATTACGCATTTATTCCACACTGGTTCGTCAATAATGTACAATTCTTACCTAATAATGTTAATAAATTTAATAATTTACAACCCCTAGGTGAGCACCATGTATCTATCACATAATTAGTTTATCTGTTGTTGCTTCATTTTTAATTCTTAATTCTTTTTACCTATTGTGGTATAATAATTTTATTCTAGGTGCATCGTCCTCACATATAATTATATAACTAATGTACTTATACAAAATATTGTAAAACATTTTAAAAGAGTAACGGTGGAGTTTCTTGCCCATTCTTCTCCATACGAAAACTACCTTTTGGAAGGGGCAACTAGAATCAATTATTTTTTTTTTTTGTAAATTTTTGACGTTTAAAGTGCCTTATACGGGCCTACTTGAAATAAATGATTTGACTTTGACTTTGACTTTGACTAGGTAAGTTAAATTTAAAAATGTGGGTCTGCAAACCCTACATAACAGCACAATCTTATATTATCTATGTATTATATTAAATTAGTAGTCACACCAACAATCATACATGTTGTATGTTAAGAGAGGTGATTTAGCCTATTTAACATCGTTCGGATTATGTTAATTTACATTTAGAATAAGATCTTTTTGTTAACTTGTATTAACCATTTTCTGTTAATAAAGACCTTTAAAAATCAATCAAAATCAATGTCCACAGAGATCTGGGTCTGTGCGAGTGTAGTGTGTCTGTAATTGTTGGAAACTTGTCAGTTTCTACTGAAATATGTCAATGAAGTAAAAGGCGAATGATTTAGGTAGGGACGTTACATTACATTACTTTTTTTGTTTTTTTTTTATCTTCTTGAATATAATAAACAACTAACACTTTATTTTTATTTTTTATTTTACTTCAATGTTTAGCTAGTTCGTTAGTTTATCATTTGTGATTTCCGAGTTACAGCTTTAATAGCTATATGTAAACGGGCACGCCCTTTATGCCTGGAGGCTTTCATTCGGGTATTAAGTTCTTTTTACTTTTTTTTGTTGGTATATTGGCGTGTGCTAGGTGACATATAGAAAATAATTTAATTTAATGTTTTGTGTTACGTAAAGTAAATTATTTTACTTATGTACTATTGTATAGAATATAATTTTTCTAACTATTCAGACAGCTGTGCTGCTGGGGAGTTTGTTGCGCCACTTCTTCTTCCCAACTAAAGCACTGGGAAGTGGTAAAGGGCGGGCGTTTTTGGGGGACTGTCTTATGTAATTTTAACGTTCGAAAAGTACTGATTTTCAGCCTAGTTTTAATAAATGAGATTTGAATTTGAATTTATGGTGAAGTATAGTAATACTTAACTAGCCCGTGGCTTCGCCTGCGTGGATGTCGGAAAATATCCCACGGGAACGTACTACCGAGAAAGTACCATACGTGTTAATCAGGTTATAAACTATCTGGGTGCCAAATTACATCCAAATCCGTTTAGTCGTATTTGCGCCAATCCGGAACATACGTCCAGACAAACAGTCAAACGGACGAAAAGTCGTCGTTACTATTTCATTATAATATAGATAAATCAAAAACAGACAAGTACCTACTTAGTTATACGTTTACAGTTTTAATACTTTTTGACAAACTCCAGTCAGTTTTGTTCCTCAATACTCACCTTTCAAAGTCATTTATTAATAAAATGTTCAATAAGAGCTCATTATAAAAAATAATAGACTACTTTACCGATGCGTGTACGTTGTGACGCTGAGCATAAAATTGCTCAATAATTGAAGTAAATTGCTTTTAGCTTTAATCATGTTGTTCGTCGACCAGTCAGCTATTTTCAGAATATTGTTACTACACGAAGTTAACGCTATAGTAAAATAATACTAATCCACGTACTTTGGATACTTATTGAAATAAGCCACTTGAGGTTCTGAAGCCCATGAGAGTGAAATAAAAATCCATTCCAATAAAATCACTCAAATCACTATAACCTAATTTAACTGTGAGACCGAGAAGAAATGCTTGGACATTAAAACTGAGGCTAAATTCTTGTTTCCAACGGGCTTTAGGGTTGAAACGTCTACTTATTAGGGTTCCGTACATCAAAAAGAAAAAAGAAACCCATATAGGTTCACTCGTGTGACTATCTGTCTGTACGTCTGTCACAGCCAATTTTCTCCGAATCAAATGGACCGATTAAGTTGAAATTTAGCACACATATGTATTTCTAATTGTTTTCTAACGCATAAAGCATACTATACTGTCAGCGAATTCCTTACTGAGAAACATTTTGAAATAATATGTAGTGATCTGAATAGATAAAACTGTTTTTATTATTATTTTTTATTATTGTTACTACTTTATTTGATTTTTTTCTTTTACACTTTTTTGACGCCATATTTGAAATTGTATTATATGACATTTTTATTGTTATTAATTGACTCTAAATTGTGTTTTCAACGTCTAAGTATTAATTTCCAGTATTTTTAGCTTCAAATTATAATGTTTGCATGCCTACTGGTAAAATGTGGCTGAACCTACCTGTTATCACTCTATCACCATGTATTGTACCCATATTTGCAAAATAAATGACTTACTTACTTACTTACTTACTTACTTTCTGTGACCAAATACGGAAGAGTAACGTAAATAAAGGAATTTTGAAAATGGGGTCACTTATGGGGGCAAATAAGACTATTAAAAACAATTTATGCTGACTGTATCGTGTGACATATCAAATGAAATGACTTATTACGAGGATCTTAAATATTTTATTTTATTAATTTTACAATAAATACTTTTAAAGATATAGATGAAAATTTACCATTTATTCCATTTCCTTATCTCCGAAAAACCTGAGCCTACAATTTGAAAAAATACAGAGGATGGTTCTTTACTTATAGATTACAGGAAACCTATAAGAAGTCTATGGTCTTAAAATAACATTGTAAATCTCTCAAATAATTAATAATTCCAATTTCCAATGTTCACACAGACACTTGTATTCAAATAATTATCATTCACCACTATTTCACCTACACATTCACCACCATTCACCTCTACACTTCACACCACAATTCACATACACATTCACCACCAGTCACCACACACCCTTTGACTGCTTTTGTTGATATTTTTTATTTTTTTCTTTTCATTTATTTAACTTTTTGTTTTGTATAGTAGAAATACATGTTACCTGCTTGTTCATTTGTATGAGACCACTAAGTGGGATGACCTGTAACACATGTTTTCCTAAACCTACACCAGCTCTCGCAATGTGAATTCATATTGGCCAAAACTGTAAGTGCTACAAAACCATTGTGAGAGAAAATAAATATTTTTTTATTTATTTATTTTCTCTCAATATTGTGCGTACAAACTTACATTTACAGTTGGAATGTATGGGAGAACATGTTTTTTAACTACAATATTTAGTTTGTTCTTGGGATAAATTTTATTCATCCCAACTACGGAACACTTCATTGTGCGTGGTCCAACAAGCACTTGGCCAGTTTTTCCATTTTTTGTAGTAGAACATACATAGGTTACTATGTTCTATGGTATAGGGTTTGGTTTCCGCACTCAGTCCCTCAGGTGGACCATTGTGTGTGGGCCATAGCGGCCGTTTGGTGGTTATTCCGACCAGCCCACCTCCCTACAGAAGATAATTAAATCTCCTGGTCTGTTCAGAACATCTGTGTAGGATCTGGGTGACCCGAGGCTTTCTGTTCTAATTCGGGTGATGGCCGTGCATTCAAAGAGCACGTGCGCAACGATCTGCTCAGCCTCCATGCACGCTCTGCACAGAGGATTGTCCGTTATGCCTATTGTTTGGATGTGTTTGTTAAGTGAGCAGTGTCCCGTGATGGTCCCCGTCACCAGGCGCAGGCCGTTCTTGTCCAGGCGTAATAAACGCCTGGTTAGCCTGCTGTCTAAGGATGGCATAGCTTTCTAGGACTGTCTGCAGCCCGGTGTCGAGGACCATCAGTTCCCTGCTTGTGTGTGGGTGAACTCCTGCAGCCACCTGCGTAATTGGTTGAAGGGAATAGGTACGATAGACTAGAGTCTACAGACTGCCGTGCTAGATCCTGGTCCGGCAAGTTCGTCAGCTGCGTCGTTACCTAGCAATCCGCTGTGTCCTTTTATGCATTGCAGTGTCACCGTGTTGCGGCTAGATATCGTTATCTATTCTAATGCATTGTGACATTCTAGTGTTCGCTTCAAGGTAATATATTTTTTCCGTAAGGATTGGAGAACTGAGGCACTATCGGAGAGTATAAGTATGTGGGTGTCCGACCCTCCTGGCTTCTAGGGCGTGGGCCACTTGTATGATGCCTACACACTCCGCCTGATAGACGGTGTTGAACGTTCCCAGAGCGGTCTGGATTTATTTATGTTGAAGTCGTGTGATATGGCTCCGACTCTGGTACCGGATTCGGTCTTTGATCCATCGGTGTATACTCTCATCTGTTTTGTGCCTGAGTAGTCCCACTGTTCTTCTGTAAGTATTATGTTGTAGTACCTTTGAAAGTGGTGTGTTTTCGTGGCTTTGTCGCAGGTTGATGCCATCATTGGCTTTCGTTTGATCGCATCTTCCTTTATGCGTGTGTGCTTAACTCTGGAGTCATTACTTAGGGTTAATGATAAATGGAGCCTAAAGGTGGCCAGAGCCACTTTCTCCCGCACGATTAGGTGCAGAGGTGGCAGTCCTAGCAGTGCCTGTAGGGCGGCGGTCGGTGTAGTTCTCATACTGTTAGTGATTGCGACACAAGGACACCGCTGCAGTTTTTCGAGATCTCTTTAGGCTGTGCTCAGGTCTGTCTTGGGCCACCAGTGAGTCGTATGTGATAATTGGTCGGATGATTGTGGTGTATATCAGTGGGTGACCTTGGGGCTGATTCCCTAATTCCTGCCAAGCAGTCGCTTGCACTGCCACAGGGATATGCCGGCTTTTGTAATAGCATAGTTCGTGTGTTTTGTCCAATTCAGTTGTGTCCAAAAAGATGCCCAGGTATTTGGTTTCAGTTGAGAGGCTTAAGGTTGTTCCAAAGAATCGTGGAAATTGTAGTGTCATCAGTTTTCTCTTTTTTGTGAAGAGAATCAGTTCAGTTTTTGTAGGGTTCACTGAGAGTTGGTGCTTGTTGCACCATTCCTCTACTATTTTCAGGGCTTGACGCATGAGGTTGCATAGGGTGTTTTCGTTGGTCCCGTTAATTATTGTGGTTATGTCATCGGCGTAGCCTACGGAGAAATAACCTTTGTCATTGAGTGTTTTGATGAAGCTGTCTACTACCAGGTTCCAGAAGCGGCGAGAGGACGCCCCCTTGCGGGCAGCCTTTCGCAACAAAAGCTCTCGTAGTGTCATTTACTGTGACTTGTACAGCCCTTAGTTTGAGCATGTTGGTGATCCAGCCACTCAGGGTCGAGTCCATGCTGTGTCTGTCGAGGGCCATGTTTATACTGTTGATCATGGTTTTGTCAAAGTCGCCCTTGATGTCAATGAAGGCAGCCAGTGCTGAGCATTTGTGGTCCACTACACATTAAATTTTAGAAACCACGCTGTGCAGCGCTGATTCTGTTGACTTGCCTGTGGAGTGCGCATGTTGTTGTTTGTGAAGTGGTTTTACCCGGAGAGGTTCGTCTCGGATGTGCCTGTCACAGAGTCTCTTGAGGGTTTTCAGTAGGAAGGATGTAAGGCTTATGTGCCTATAAGTCTTGGGTTGTGTATAATCGGTGTTGCTATGCAGGTTCGATAGATCTCCACCAGCCATGTTGTCAGATAATCTACCCCCCACTGCAGTAGGGCTGGGAAGATGCCATCCAGCCCTGCTTTCATTACTTGTACGGATGAAAGGTGTTGATATCCCACTTTACTCGGTTTTCTGTTACTATGTTGCGGGATTTTGACCAGTCCTGATCCGTTGGGGTTCATTCTGGTTCAGCCTCCCACGTCCTGTCCTCTAGGCCTTTACAGTCTGGGAAGTGGGTCTCGAGAAGGACCTTACTGGTTTCATAGTCAGTTACTGTGTATATCCCAGTCGTCCGGGAGTCTAGTGTTTTTGGCTTTGTTGAATTTCTTACGCAGCGTATCTCTGAGTTTACTAAGTTCAACATTCCACCAGGGGTTCCTCTCGTTCTTGGTTCATCGCGCTCTTAGTTTGCAGCATGCGTGGTATGCTTCGGTTAGGTATTCTGATAGTTTTTTCACGGTGTATTCTAATTGTGCCTGGTCTTTTATAGTTACTTGTGTTAGGTGCTAGTTAATAGGGAGGCACATTAGTGCGTCTCAGGTTTCGCCTCGGTTCGGGTTTCCTAGTGTTTGAAATTAGTATAAAGCGGATCCTTCTGTGATCTGAGCAAGAAGGCTTGTCCGATACGTGCAGTTTGTAATAAGGTTTATCACGTTTTCTGTAGCAAGTGTTAGATCTATAATCTTTTGTCCTTGGACTGTGACCCAAGTGGGTTTCGAGCCACGGTTCGTAATGTTAAAGTTAGTGGAGAATAAATAGGTGGATGGTACCTCTTCTCTAGAGTTCGGTGCGCCCCAGAGCGGGTGGAGGGCGTTCGAGTCGATGCAGATGATCAGGTCCACATTGGCGCGCTCGCAATGCTGTACCAGGTCGGCCATCTCATCAGTACAAGATCTGGAACGCACCCTTCGGTCTGGAGCCTAACAGCTGTCAGGTTTCTGACAGAATTGGGTGAGTGGTGTGGTAAAGATTTCTCTGGGTATGTAGACGCAGGTCCTCGGTTTTTCTGAAGTAATGTTGAGAATTATCTTACCTCCGAAGTTACCGAGGCCACATATTCTGTTATTATTCCTGATCCACGGCTCTTGGATCAGTGCGATGGTTCGGGGCTTCACCTCCAATGCCCTGCGTAAACTAGCCGTGGCAGTCTGGCTATGTTGGAGGTTGGTTTGGATGATGTTAAGGGGCGGTGACGGCGGTGGAGTGGAGTTAGTTGGAGATTGATCTATCGGACAGTCTCTCCGCCTCCTCCACTCTGTTCTGGTCGTCGTGTCATTCGCCCGGCGACGAGGCAAGAAGTTGCTCGTTCTAGCCAGGTGATGCGGGTGGCATAGTGTCGGCGTCGTCGGCCATTGTCGCTCGGGCCATGACCTCCTCGCGTTGGGCAATGTCAAACTTTTATATTAAATCGACAGACCTTTTTCACAATAACAACAACGCTGACCGGATGCCTCTCTAATTACGACTTTTTGGATAATATAAATCTTAATCGGCAAATGATCTCTTTGTTAACATACAAAAATACAGTGCAAAAGTGATCTAGTATGTTCAAGCAAAGTCATGTACATAACATATTATATGTATTCTTTAGTGTTTTATTCCTTGCCAGTGGTGGTTTCTTAAAAAAGAAGAATGGCAGTGCTCCATGTGATCTGGGTGTTGCACTTAGACTTTGCGTAAATTCGCAAAAATATTCTCAAAAGATAGATCTCGGTCAAATTAAGATAAAAGGTAATCATAGCATATTTTTTAAATATTGGGTTTTGCCAGAAAAACGTTGTTAAAAAGCAAGTGGCCCCGTATAAACAGACCCCAAGGCAGTAAACCAAAGAGTTAATATGCAGTAAACCAACGAGTAAACAGTATAATTATGACATTCAAAGATGGCTGAAATGTTTAGTTCCTATAATAACTACTGAAGGGAAAAGTGGCACTAGTAGATGACTTTGTATATTAAGCCCCTCTACACATTGGACATCTAGAATAGTGTCATGTCCTATTGTACTCCATGCACTTGTATGCACAGCAAGCGGGCTTTAATTACGTTATGATTAACAAAATGTACGTGTATGTGTAATGTGGAATTGAGTTTGTTTGTTTGTTACGCTTTCACGCTAAAACAGCTGAACGTATTTGGATGGCAAACAGATAAACCTTGGATGAAGAAAACCAAAAATGCGACCTAGGGATATGTCCAAAAATACTATGCACGATGGTT
Source organism: Xanthia icteritia (assembly GCA_949128155.2). Taxonomy (NCBI): domain Eukaryota; kingdom Metazoa; phylum Arthropoda; class Insecta; order Lepidoptera; family Noctuidae; genus Xanthia; species Xanthia icteritia. The sequence goes on along the minus strand of OX421951.2, from coordinate 20,348,184 downwards.
TGTTTCCCTGCAACTGCGCGTTTTCGATTTGTGTCGTGCATCGTTCGCCATACATGGCCAAACAGGCTCCGACGCATAAAGCTTCAGACACGTTAGTTTATAGTTTAAGCGGATGCGATGAATTGAGATTTTAAAAATGCGGTTTTGCGGTGAGATCGAAATGCGACCGATTGGCGCACGCGCACTTTGACATCTGACAACCGTCATTAGCTGTCACTGGCCGGCTCAGTCTTCTGATGCCCTCTTCACATGTCCGCGACAGCAATATATGCTTAAGGTTGGACTACAGACACCTGAACACCGCCCACAATCAAATATGATCTATGGGGCGATAACTTGCCACACCTATGTCAATTACAAATATTTTCAATATTACGTACTTAGGTATTTAAAAATGTTTTTGCCTATACCTACCTAATATCTTATTATATTTATGCAAGATTCAAAGGCGAACGTAGAATGTAAGACCTGTGAAGGTCTTATATCATATCTACTATACATTAAGCAAAAATAAAACATTTATTTTCATTATTTATTGTAACGTTTTAATATTAGACGAATTTCTTCGAATAACTGAGTAGCCGGCGCGGTCGTCATGTTTGTGGTCGGCATCACCATAGGATGCTCATCACACATACTAGTATCAACTGTAATCTATAGCAATGCATTAGACTCACTCATCTCTGCACATCTGGATTACGTACAATCCTCATATTCTATACTTTACAAAACAAATAAAACTAGTAGGTAAACAAACTAATCCACAACTATTTACAACGACACATCAAGAAAAACCAGAGTAGTGACATTAAAATATGACAAATGAGACATTTCTGATTTGAAGCTGACATCAATAGATATTAATGTTGGCATGAAAGTTAAATTCTCCAAAAAAGCGTATACATAGTGGATTCATTTAACTATCATCAACAATGAGCTAATACACATTTATTAATGTAAAACATGTTACAAATATAAATAGGCACTGGCTCCAAAGCTTAGAATAATACTCTTGTGCTTCAAGGGCCAGGAGTCTGCTTTTCTCCAAAATATCTTAGATTTGATGGAACAGAACTGAGTTATAAATAATAATTAACATCTTGTCCTGTAATACTCCCAAAAAAAAGAGATAGTATAGTATAGCCTTAATAGTCTGTTTAAAGTTAAACGATGAAACTACTACCATCAAAATCCTACTAAAAAGCATAATTATAGAAATAGAAATACCATATTCCAGTAAGTATGGTAACTCAACAGCTACCGTCCAAGGTTCTTCGTTTAGATAATGCAAATAATTGCGTTTTGATCGTCAGATTTAATAAATTATTTGTTTATTAATTTTTTTCTTTGTGCAGCTTAATAAAACAAAGCCGATGCATAAAGAGAAAAGCCCTGTTAAAAAACTGTCTCATATAATGTACATACTTTGTGGGATTTGGTTGCTCCCGATTATTCGAAATAAAACCAATCATTGTGATCCATAGGTTATAAAGTTTAATCGGCTAGGAACACCCACAAATTGTAATTACACTAGGTAGAGTGATACAATGTTAAACAAGTGATAGTCGCACTATAGAAACGGTGAGAGCCTGGATTATTAATCTAACAAAATCCCCAGGAAAATTCTCGTCTTAGCTTCTGTCAAGAAACGTAGTGATGTGTCACTATCGTAGGGATGTTACATGGTCATTCAAGTGAACGATGTGTTCATCGCCACACCACCCCCCTACGGAGAGAACAAAACCAGGCTTAAGTAACTAACATGGTACAGTTATAAAACATCAATAAACAATAAAAATAAAAATTAATCAAAATTCTTAAATCTAACGCGCCTGCCCGAGCGTGTGGTATAGGACTGCCTTACTGGTAAATGAACCTGTACTGACTGTTGCGGGATTGAGGGCTCGGGCGACTTATCCCTCACGGCTTGCCGTGAAGGATGATCAGCCGGGGTGGGCAATTGTATAGTGTGGGTCGTCTGTAGATCGGAATGGTCAATGAAGGCCGGCTTAAGTCTGTCGACGCTTACGACGGCCTTGTTGCCCTTTACCATTAGGGTGAATGTTTTCCCATCACACGAACGTTCCAGGACTTTGTATGGACCTGTATAGGGTGGCTGCAACGCTTTTCGAATGGTATCGTCTCTAAGGTATACATGAGTCGCAGTCGACAAATTCTTGAATATAAATGGAGCTGGTTCACTATGTCGACTAGCTGGTAGTGGCCGTACCAATGACATTTTGTGTCGCAGCTGTACAACGAAATCAACTGGATTTTCTAATGTTCCTGATGTTAAAGGTGGGACTAAAAATTCTCCAGGGAGCCTGAGAGGCTCTCCGTAAAGTAATTCTGCTACCGTGGCTTCGAGATCTTCCTTATACGCCGAACGCATTCCAAGCAGAACCATCGGAAGGGACCTCACCCACGAATCATTATGACACATTAACGCCGCTTTAAGTTGCCGATGGACACGCTCGATCATCCCGTTTGCGCAGGGGTGATATGAGGTGGTTCTAATGCGTTTGGTACCGAATTGCTGCAGCAATCGTTGAAACAAACCCGACTCAAATTGGGAACCCTGATCTGTAGTGATAACTGACGGAACGCCAAAGCGAGATACCCATTCTTTGGTAAAAGTCTCGGCTACTTCATCCGCGGTAATGGATCGCATGGGCCAGACCTCGGGCCATCTGGACACTCTGTCTATTGCGGTCAAGCAATAACGGTATTCGTTACAGACGGGCAATGGACCAACGATGTCAACGTGGACGTGCATGAAGCGACCGGATGGTATGTCAAAATTACCGACGGGGGTAGAATTGTGTCTTGAAATCTTGCTACGTTGACATGCTTCACAAGATCGGGACCAAGCTCGGCAATCTTTTCTAACCGAAGGCCAGACAAAACGCTCTGCCACCAAACGAGTCGTAGCTTGAGCACCGGGATGGCTCAAATTGTGTAACTTATTGAAAGCAGCGCGGCGGAAGGAAGGGGTCAGATAGAGACGTGGCTTACCAGTAGAGATGTCACAGTAAACCGGAGTGTTGGTCCCTGATGTACTGATTTTGGTGAATGTTAAGCTGGAACCACCTTGCAATAAATTAGCAAGTTCTTGGTCTGATTCCTGCGACCTAGACAAAGCTTCATAATCTTGATCCAGAGTTATGGCGTCTATGTCGATGCGTGACATAGCGTCGGCCACGACATTGTCTTCACCCTTAATGTACTGGATGTCAGTCGTGAATTGACTAATGAATGATAGCTGGTTAAGTTGTGGAGGTGGAAGTTTCTCGCGTCGCTGTAAAAAGGCGTACAAGAGGGGCTTATGGTCTGTGAAAATTGTTGCGTGCTGGACTTCTAAAATGTACCGAAAATGTTGGACAGTCTCATAGATCGCTAATAATTCACGGTAATAAGCTGGCCACTGTGCCTGCTGCGGAGTCAACTTTTTGCTGAAAAAGGAAAGTGGATACCACTGGCCGTTTAGATTTTGCTGAAGGCAGGACCCAATATGAACGCTAGATGCGTCAGTGAATAAACCCAACCTGGCGTTGCTGACTGGATGTTGCAGAAGTGTTGCGTTGGAGAGGCTCTTTTTGCAAGCTTCAAATTTTTGCAAGAGTTCGGGTGACCATGGAAATGGCTTTGCACCTTTACTGTTAGTTGAAACCAATGCGTCGATCAATGGAGCCTGAAACTGCGCTGCACGAGGCACGAATCGACGATAGTAGTTAAGCATACCCAGAAACCGGCGCATACCTTGTACTGTCTCAGGTGGTGGGAAATCCAGTAACGTTTGAATTCGATCCTGTGGGGGGCGCGTTCCATCACCACAAACGTGGTAGCCTAAAAATGCGGCTTCGTTGACGCCTAGGACACACTTTGAAGGGTTTATTACCACTCCGTAGTCTTGCAGGCGTTTGAAGAGGACGCGCAGGTGTTGAAGGTGGGTAGACTCATCTTTGGAAAATATGAGGATATCGTCTATGTAAGGAAAACAGAATTCGAGACCCCGTGTGACCTCATCGATGAAACGCTGGAATGTTTGGCCAGCGTTTCTTAAGCCAAAGGTCATAAACGGGAATTCGAAGAGGCCAAACGGGGTCACGATGGCAGTTTTCGCAATATCCTCTTCAGAAATCGGAATTTGGTGGTAAGCTTTAACGAGATCCAGTGTGCTAAATACCTTGGCACCAGCGAGGTTATGGGCGAAATCATTAATGTGCCGAACCGGGTATCGATCTGGTACGGTCCTGGCGTTCAGGGTGCGGTAGTCGCCACAGGGGCGCCAGGTGTTGTCTTTTTTAACGGTCATATGTAAAGGTGACGACCAAGCACTTTTTGACGGCCGGGCTGTACCGCATCGTACCATTTCCTCGAATTCTTTTTGGGCCGCAACAAGTTTCTGCGGCGCCAAACGTCGAGGTCGACAGGAGACAGGGGGTCCGTCTATGGTCTTGATGTAGTGCACTGTGTCATGCTTGATGACTCTAGGAAAGCCGGGAGGTCGAGTGATATCTGGAAACTCCGCCAGGAGTTGAGTAAATATTGACTTACCAGACGCTACTGCTCGTACACTGGGCTGGTCAGTAGTAGCGGTAGAAGCAGCAGATGTTAGTCCAGTAGTACCGTCGACCAATTTCTTATTTCGGCAGTCGGGTAAAAGGTGATAAAATGCCAAAAAATCAGAACCAATAATGGCTGTGCTGACGTCGGCTATCACGAACTGCCAAATGAAATCGCGGCGCAAACCAAAATTTAATTTCAGGTTTACTGTTCCAAAGGTTTGTATACTACTTCCATTAGCGGCGCTTAGTTCATAATCAGTAGGCTGCCTGCGTGCCGGTAACCAGCGATGTGGAAAGCAACACAGGTCCGACCCAGTGTCAATTAGGAAACGGCGGCTGGTCACGTGGTCCGTGACAAAAAGGCGGCGGCCGATGTTTTCGCAATCAGTTGCCGCCGCTACTGACCGCTGGTTGGGTTTTCCGACTCCCAGTCACATGGCCTAGTACATCTAGTTGCCTTAACACCCCATCTCCTGTGGTACCAGCATCGTTTGGAATTGTTCGCTGACCTATTGGAAGATGCTGACCTGCCGGAAGATGCGGACCGGTCACGTATAGGACGGTGTTGCTGCCTCGAGAGTGCAGCTACTTGGTTACTCACAGCTTCTAATTGTTGAGCTAATGTAGCTAAAGTTAAAGTTGAAGTTGCTGACGTGCAACAAACAGCAGGTGATGGGGCTAACTCCACAATTTTGTCAGCTAACTCCGACACTTTATCCAAATTAAGGTCAGCCTGTGCTGCTAGTATTGCTTGAGCTTGTTGTGGCAGACGCCGCAACCAAAGTTGGCGTATGATACTATCGTCGGAAAGGACCGTCCCAGCAAGTGAGCGAAGGTGGCGAAGAAACTGGGACGGTTTCTGGTCACCAAGCTCTTCGTCGCTTAGAAGCTGTCGAACCTGTTTTTCTTGGGAAGTTGAAAGACGCTGTATAAGGGCTTCTTTCAATTTCAGATATTTATCTTCGACTGGTGGATTTGTTATTAGATCCTCGACCTCACCTGCCAGCCTCTGATCTAGATGGCCTACTACATAATTGTATTTGGTGGAATCACCAACAATATTAGCAATTTGGAATTGGGCTTCCACCTGTGCAAACCAAATTGCGGGCTTGTCAGCCCAAAATGTAGGTAGTTTTACTGCTACCCTACATACCTTGGCCTCCACTTCATTCTGGCCTAGTCGCTTTTGTAATGCTGCATTTTCTGCCATCACTTGCTCGAGTTGTGCTTGAAGCTGTTCATTCGCCATGATGCAAAACCTATACACAGCAAGCAACAATAATACCACATGCCCGAGCACCGCAGAACAAACAAACAATTTTTTTTTTTTTTTTTTTTTTTTTTTTTTTTTCTTTTGGTAACTACAATACCAATCCCAAAAGTAAATTAATGTTAGCAGTAGGAAGGCATTCAAACATATACACAAAATTGTACAATATCATAAATTATTTCAATTAGCTGAGCAATATTAAATTTTAAGTTTTTTTTATGATGCGGGTTAGTTACATGCACTTATTTCAATTATGTAGATATGTTAATAGGTATACAATTGCACTTTATAACTAACACAAAGAAAAGATTGGCATTAACATTATTACTATCTAGTTCCTATAGTAAATAACAACAAGAACTATAATCATTCACTTAGATCGTTGAGTAAGTGCAATGCAGCTCCACAACATAGCATTTGCGCAACCTAATGTTGTTATTAGCTGTCAGTATTCAGAAAAATTAATAAAAAATAAAAAACTTGCGTAAGGCGGTTAGGAATGTCCAGTGCTGCAAATCATTAGTTCAGATTTCACTGCATTTGAACCCAAAGCACACACAACATGCAATCATGCACTCCGGGGAGTTGTTCCGACGATCGCGGTCGTAAGTTACGTCTGCAGAAACGCGATGAAATTTCCGTAGCGTAGATGTACCGTAGACCGACCGGCGCAGCGTCGGGACCGTAGTTGGGCGTCGGCAACGTCGTCATCAATGTCAAAATATGGTATCTGCACTCGTTTGAAACACGACGACAGACGCAAGGAGTAGGCACTTCGGCGCCAGCGTTGGCACTTTTTTTATTTAGCAGTCTAGCTACTGATTACAGGTAGCGTGATTTTGTAGTCGCGGTCACCAATGTGGGATTTGGTTGCTCCCGATTATTCGAAATAAAACCAATCACTGTGATCCATAGGTTATAAAGTTTAATCGGCTAGGAACACCCACAAATTGTAATTACACTAGGTAGAGTGATACAATGTTAAACAAGTGATAGTCGCACTATAGAAACGGTGAGAGCCTGGATTATTAATCTAACAAAATCCCCAGGAAAATTCTCGTCTTAGCTTCTGTCAAGAAACGTAGTGATGTGTCACTATCGTAGGGATGTTACATGGTCATTCAAGTGAACGATGTGTTCATCGCCACAACTTTAATCCATGAACGCTTCTGAAACTAAGCGACACCACAACTGCCTTTCTTTTCCACCACTCCTAGCAATACAATATAGCTCAAAAAACTAAAAAATAAATAAATATATCTACGCATCGTTTGTTAGACATCGGTGTGTAGAGCAGCGCTAATCCAATTACTAGCTGCATCAGCAACACATGCATATCGTTGTGAGGACTTGCAATGTATCGAGTACGTTGTTCATATACCGTGCTTAATATCAGTCGTATTGTCGCGTCATTTTGGTTTGTTGCATGCGCTTGGCGTGTTGTAAACCTAATGGTTTTATATCCGAAAATATTTGACACGCGCGTATCGAATCAGATTCCAGGAAATTTACAGGAACACTCTGTTGTCCAAATATGCAGTCAATTTGGCATTCATTTAATAAGCTATCACAAAAATCTGCCAAGTTCTACTTTATTATATTTTAGGTAATAAATAAAAACGAACACACCTTTTCACCAATATAAATACGTAAAACCAACAACCAGAACAAGATAATACTGCTTCAAATAAAACAAAACACGATTAAAATAACATAATAACAGTTGTTCGTTAAATAAATTAAAACATAAATCATATGACAAAGCCTGCACACGTCCAGTCCGCTGTTGTATGATAAAGTGTTTCAGTAACATTCAGATGTGCGTATTTATCTGCGGACTTATCCCACGCCAAGAGTTACAATGTGGGCTATATAGGAATCAGTGACCTACTGGTTTATTTGCAACCGAGATAGAGCGGCTATTGATAAACATAAGCCGCCATGGCCGCCATCTTGGGAGAATTATGATGTAATCCAAATTGCTTGGAGGTGGATTGGTGACCGCTGTATTATGTTACGGTGCAGGTGGACCCTGCTCCGTATTCAATTAATTCATCTCTTTCGTCGTTCGAAAAGATAAGACGATGATATACTTAGATTTATAATCAAAGGAAAGTGCTTACTTATTTCATATTTGTAAACGATGCTCATCCTAACGTTCTCCTAAATACATATTGCACGGAAATGACACGTTACATAAATAAATCTCTCGCGAGTCTTTTGCCCTCTGAGCCAATTGAAGTTTTGATTGTAGTGTTGTTTTTTTAATAAAATATAATAAAAATACCTGCCTCTTATTGTCCCACTACAAAGCAAAATCCTCTTCTCATACAGAGAAGGCACGAGCAATGATCACCACGTTTCTCAAGACGGGATTGTGATTTCAGACTATATTATTAAATACAAGTACAAGTTTCCTCACGATGTTTTTCCTTCACCGAGATCAGTAATGTTCAAGAAAAACTCAGAAAGTACAGATGAATTGAAAAAGTCACATTGGTACTAGCTCGGATTTGAGCCCACAACCCTGTACATGACAGGCATGGCCGTGTACTGACTCGCGCGGAGCACTCGGGGGGCGCTCGTCAGCCAGCTGTAATAACGCAATAGTCATGATGGATTCCACGCACCACAGACCAAACCAATATTATCTTACTGCTGGATTGATATAACACTGAAGTAGAGCTAATGTCAAGTTAATGAAGCTAAATAATTTGCTGACTTCGACAACGCATAAGTATCGTGCTATTTTGCACCGTTTACTTGGCACTTCAAAACCATGCAGTAGCGTATTTCAAAGCCCAGGCAGGCATTCTGACGTTGGTAAATCGCAAGTCATGTACCTACATTATCATTATCTTTGACATTTGCCAAATGTTCGTATCCTACAATCAGGCAAAATATACATCATCATCATCATCATCATTTCAGCCGAAAGACGTCCACTGCTGGACATATACATAAGACATCAATCCGTCAAATTAATATAAAAAATGGTCCCAAAAAATCTGCGATCTGCAAGGCTAGCTACCACTAGTAATACTGCAGGTAGTTAGGACGGCGTTCCTACAAATATTAGCGTACCCACAACGAGATCAGATTTGTTTGAATAATTCAAGTCTCGCCCCCCAACCGTTTGTCTTGTGAGACGGCTGCAGAATTCGATAGCGCTTCGGCGCTGCACCGCGTAGAGATTAGATCATGCAAAAATGTTCCTCGTATTATAGCGGATGGTCGCTGCAAGCGCTGAATTGTAATGTGCTGCTTGGTGAGGGGTTTGTAATGGCGATGATGTGCGGAGATAACTCACAAACTGAAAATCTCTTTGCACTTCTTAGATTTGAAGATCAGTTAGATCTCTGAAAATGTATTTTTTTTTTTCACTTTTACTTTAATGTCACTATTTAAAATACAATAATTCTATTTTCAAAATACATGCTCATAAAGTGGCTCTCATTGAACCGCTTTTAGGTTTATAATGCAGTGTATTAAACACACGTGCTTTTTACTTTATATTACCGCACGAGTGCGGTAAATGTGCACCGCAGTTAACTATTTACTAGTCGGAGTAATGACATTAGTATGAGCTAACCTATAATATTAAGAGCGTTTATTCTAAAAGTTGGCAATGTCGCAAATATCTATCAAATATTTATCTGTTTGAATTAATTTGGCAATATTACTGTATAGAATTATGAAATATCGCTAGTTCACTACACTAGAAAATAATAATGAGTTGCAAATATAACACTGAATCTGATGTTTTTACCGTTTTAGCTCTGAAAAGGCATTTGGAAAGTTTCCAAATACTTTTTTTACATCTAAAACTAAATATTCTGATCTAGAACTTAATACCCGAATAAAAGCCTTCAGACATATAGGGCGTGCCCGCTTACATATAGCTAATAAAACTGTAACTCAAAGTCACATGTGATAAACTAGGACCATCAAAGCAAAAATAAATAAACAGTCAATTACTAGTAACAATAAAAAAAGATCAGTAAGACGACCAGTCAAAATAAGCAGCAGAAAAAAAACACAAATAACATAAACATTGTCTCGAGTTAATCACAGCGACCAACTATTCTTATCGTTTAAGTAGTCGTTGACAGAATAGTATGCCTTTGCCTTTAAAATCTAACCTTTGTTAGGTTGCATTTTACTTTAGTTTTAAATGCATTAAAAGGCAAATCTAGCAAAGAAGAGGGTAGCTTGTTATAAAAGGTCAAGCCAAGCCCAACAAATGAGTTATGAACGTTATGAAGCCGGTGAAAGCTCATAGTTTGTCATTATTTCTGGTATTCATATTGTGAATATCACTGTTTTTAGTATGTAAGTGTATATTTTGCTTAATATATAAGATGTTAACGAAGATGAATTGTGATGCCAATATCTTTAAAAAAATCTCTTAAAGAAGCTCTGGCACCTAGCAGGTAAATTGGTCAAACAGCTCGTTTTTGAAGATGTCAGCGGCTTTGCCCACCATAGGATATGAAGAAATCTAAAGTATTGTCACCAACCGACGTAGAAAAGTTTTTAAAAGAAACTCCGGATAGTCAGTACTTAGCAACAAATGTATCATCTTTAAAGTTACGTTATTGTAGCATAAGTTCTGTGGTGCCATCTTCATCGCCACATGCGAACTCTGCATCAAAGACCTGATGTCACAAAATCCTGACGTCACACAAAATGTTGCATCGCGCAATTAGAGTTTACCGCGCAATCGACATATATATAACTTTCCGACATCAATCGTTGGCCACCTCTTCGGTGATGCCCGTAATTTCGTAAAAAAACTAGACGACGCCACTTGCAGCGCCGTCATTTAAAATGAGAAAAAGAAAACCACTAACTAGTAGGCGCTGCGCGTAAAAAACAACAGCCTTGGTTGAAGTTCAATAAGGGTAAGTGTAAAATTACACCGCCTGCAGTGGCGTGACGTCAGCGCTGTATCTCCGGGTGCCACCATATTTATAAATACACTTTTGTTCAGCTGCATTATTGTAATAAAGGAAGCTGTTTTCATTAATGTAGTTAAATTAGATATAATAATTCCTAACCGAATGAAACAGAAAAAAAACTACAGGTTTTATAATCTTTAGGGTTATAAAGTATAAAAAATACCCCGGTCCAGAAATCAAACCCTAGGTGGGTTTGATATCTGGATTGGGGTATTTTTAATCTTTAGAGTCATTGAAGATGTAACAGACCAATAATAGAATCGAACTTTTGATAAATGGCGATAAGACAGTATATTTTATAATAACATCATGACGGTACCTTGTCAATATATCTATGAAAACATCATGTACGTCTTTTTAGTAATAGAGGTGATAGATATACCTATTAGTTCAACCAGGTTTCAGTCTGGCTAAAGTACTTAGATTCATTAAAAGAGTGAATAAAATGATTTAAAAGAGTGTCCGTGGAGTTTCTTGCCCTTTCTTCTCCATACATGAAGCTAATTATTATTAACTGTAAATGGTTTAATTGAAATAAATTCTTTGAGTTTGAGTTTAACAATTTTTTATTTTAACCTTCGCTTTGGTTTAATAGTTGTGCTGTCATTGAAAAGTGACAAGGGTAATAATACAAAAGATGAACTAATTGTTTTTCAGCTTAGAAGTAGGAAAGGAAGTCCCTATGGGAGTCTGTTTCCTGGTAACTATAACCGAGGGGTGTTCATTTCGAGAGTGAATAGGGTACTTCTTGGTGACTGTGCTTCATCATCGACCATCAGGTGATATAGCAAAGTCAGCAAGATCATACAATCGATCGGAATATTCATCTCAGCTCAAGGTTGTACCGTCGGCAACAAAAGTGAAACTTTGCTCAACGTTTGGTAAATGGTTTCCGTTGGCGGTCTTCTAATGTGGGCTTCAGTGGGTATGATATGTGGCATGTATGTTTTTCTTAGGTTGTGCTGATTATCGAAGAGTAAAACTTTATTATTACTATTTAAAGATTTTATTTTCTGAAGATTTTACTCGCTTATAAGTTTCATGGTTAAGCTCCGGTGAAACTAGTTGTAGTTTCTAGGAATCTGATGTTTTGTTTTTATGTCGTCACCACTTCAAGTACCAGATGAGGCAAAAGAAAACAAAAATACAAAAGACATATCATCAAATAAAAAATACTATCATCATCATCATCTAAAACGATTCTGTGACCTAAAATTGAGCTTAAGCTATTCTGCTTCTGTAGCAGTGGCTGCAGTAGTGGGAGCATCAGTAGGAGCAGCAGTGGCAGCAGTAGTGGGGGCATCAGTAGGAGCAGCAGTGGCAGCAGTAGTGGGGGCATCAGTAGGAGCAGCAGTGGCAGCAGTAGAGGGAGCATCAGTAGGAGCAGCAGTGGCAGCGGTAGTTGGAGCATCAGTAGGAGCAGCAGTGGCAGCAGTAGTGGGGGCATCAGTAGGAGCAGCAGTGGCAGTGGTAGTAGGAGCATCAGTAGGAGCAGCAGTGGCAGCAGTAGTGGGAGCATCAGTAGGAGCAGCAGTGGCAGCGGTAGTAGGAGCATCAGTAGGAGCAGCAGTGGCAGCAGTAGTGGGAGCATCAGTAGGAGCAGCAGTGGCAGCAGTAGTGGGAGCATCAGTAGGAGCAGCAGTGGCAGCAGTAGTGGGGGCATCAGTAGGAGCAGCAGTGGCAGCAGTAGTGGGAGCATCAGTAGGAGCAGCAGTGGCAGCAGTAGTGGGAGCATCAGTAGGAGCAGCAGTGGCAGCAGTAGTGGGAGCATCAGTAGGAGCAGCAGTGGCAGCAGTAGTGGGAGCATCAGTAGGAGCAGCAGTGGCAGCAGTAGTGGGGGCATCAGTAGGAGCAGCAGTGGCAGCAGTAGTGGGAGCATCAGTAGGAGCAGCAGTGGCAGCAGTAGTGGGAGCATCAGTAGGAGCAGCAGTGGCAGCAGTAGTAGGAGCATCAGTAGGAGCAGCAGTGGCAGCAGTAGTGGGGGCATCAGTAGGAGCAGCAGTGGCAGCAGTAGTGGGGGCATCAGTAGGAGCAGCAGTGGCAGCAGTAGTGGGGGCATCAGTAGGAGCAGCAGTGGCAGCAGTAGTGGGGGCATCAGTAGGAGCAGCAGTGGCAGCAGTAGTGGGAGCATCAGTAGGAGCAGCAGTGGCAGCGGTAGTAGGAGCAGCAGTGGCAGCGGTAGTAGGAGCAGCAGTAGCAGCAGTAGTGGCAGCACTAGTAGGAGCAACTGTAGTAGTGGCTGCATTGTACCGCAGCCTGTAGTAGGAGCGCGCGAGTCTGGCCGTGACCACGATACCCTGCCACGTCTCCTCGTTGATATGGTCCAGGAACTGCGGAGGCACCAGGAAGTTGTACCCGTAGCCGGGTAGCTCCAGGGTATACGAGAAAGGAACGCCGGTCAACTGGAAACAAGATAGTATGATTAAAGTAGAAATCAATAAAATATAAACAGGTAACTGTTATACTGCAAGGAAGATGATTGTCTGTGCACGACAGGTGATCAATTTCCAGACAACCATGCCATAAAAGTTCTTATTTTCTTCACAGCTCTACCACGCGCCATGTTGAATATGTGCTCAGAGTGTGTCTACAATGAATCAGCAGTAATCGCGATGTCCATCGTAACGTCGTAATGAAAAACACAGTAAATTCTGAGAGATAAGATACCACGCACAATCGCTCGATTGTAGCAGACGTACAGACTAATGAGCAAGTTTTAATCAAATATTATTTCGTTATTGACACTGTTGGTGGATTGTTTCAGGATAAAAAATACAAAACGTGCATCTGGAAAAGATTTTTCATGGACTAATAAAATGGAAGTCTAATAATTGTTTGCTTTTATAGACAAATTAATTTTATTTTTTTAAGTATTTTCTTGTTAAATGATGTAGGTATAAGCTGATTTACCTGGCCATAATCCTGAGCACTTCCCGAAGTACCATACAGAATAGTCGCACTGTTCCCTATCCGGTAGAAACCAGCCTGTGGCAGCTTCAGCGCATCCATGGCAGCTCCCATGGCGGCGGCAACATGGTGCACTTGTGCGGCATTCGGTGGCAAGCTCCGGTCCCCATAAGCAAACAGCACCCAGTTCCCGTGACTGTGAATGTCCATGTATAACTGGATCCTGTCCACATCATTCTGAAGTATATCCCTGACGTACTGGGTCTCTGGCTCCGAAAAGGCGTGGGTTCCAGGATAGGTCAAAGCACAAGGGTTGCTTGAGACTCCAGTGGTACCAAAGAGGACGTCAAAGTTCCTATTGCCGTCAACTCCAAAGCAGGTTTCACTGACTTCCAGGTTGATAGATCTTGTCTTACGCCAAAGGCGGTCCTGAAAGGAATACATTATACTATTACAAGACTATTTCGATGTGTTGTGAGGCCGCCCACAAGGTCCCAGAGCGGGAGAAGTTATTTGATACTTTCCCACCCAAAAAAAAAAAATAATGCCGCCCACAAGGTGGACCGATGACCTGGTAAAGGTCGTAAGAATCCTTTGAATGGTAGAAGTATAGGACCGGCCGCTGTGGCGATGCTTATGTCCAGTAGGGGATGTGTTTTACCTGAGTATACACTTTATTTACTCACACCAGTAAACGTGTACTCGTATCCATCAGGGTTGACGAGCGGCATGATGATCCAGTCCACATCGCTGAGCAGGTCGCTGTCTTCGCTCCGCAGGTTCTCCACCAGCCTGTAGATGGAGTACAGCGTCACCGGGGTGGTCACCCACTCCCGCGCGTGGATCATTGCGTTCATGAAGTAGATCGGCTTGCTTGGGTCATTGAAGTTGGTGGTTGATATCTAGTTGACATACATAACAGTATATTGTAAGTCCAAGATTGAGATAATGGTGCCGATTCTCTTGTCCCATATGCCTCTAAACTAGACTAAAAATCACCAAAATGTAGTTTATTCCTGTAAAACGACGATTTCCCATTCTGAATAGATTAGAATAGAATTATTATTTATTTGCATAGAAAGTAGGTACAAAAAAATGCAGATGTTTTATAATTAGAGACCCTTATACATTCTATCTTAAATTAGGCAAGCAAACATTTAGTACTAGTGCTTAATAGTTTAAAAATACTGCCGATATGAAAATTCTTATAATATGGTCAATAAAATAAAATTAAGAATTAAAGATTTAAAGATTTCAGGATTAATTAGGGAACTATAAAGTTTTATCATTTAGAAATTCACAAATGTAGTAATACAATTTAGCAATTAATATGACTGACAATTTCTTTTCAAACAGTGGAATGGACTCGTTTTTTATTCCATCGGGTATTTTGTTACACACATATAACACTTTTCCTTAATAATGCAGTGTTATGACCACTAACACGTAGCATGTTTGTATACTGCCTTCTAACTGGTCGTGTTCTATTGTCAGACGATTTATTAAATAGACTAAAGTGACACAACTTAACTATATTTTAGTTTGACAGCACTAAGATGGCACTGAGTTATTAATTTAGTGAAAATGGCAATTTTTCTATTCTGAATTTGACGTTTTTCACCTAAAATTTTGATTGTCAACCTAAATCTGACTATTTTTAATCTTGGTTTAAAAAGGTGTGGCATAAAATAAGTTCCATAAAAAAATCTCGATTTCAGGTGCAAAAACGGTAGGTACTGTATCTTTTTTTCTTTTCGTTTGCTTATATCTCAAAAATGGTGTGTCCTATCGCAAAGATATTGAAAATTTGGACCCCCTTTATAAAACCCCTAAAACTCAACATGTAGGTAATATTTTTTCATATATTCCATACAAAAAGTGAAAAATTCCATATATAACACGTCGAGGCTGCGCGCCACCGGCTCTAAAAAACATTCACAGGGTAGGGCAAACAACTACCAAATGGAGTCGCGGTTGTCGAATTCGATTTTAGTTGTGTCAAAATTATTTTTAAATTTAGAGATTTATTTTTTACAGAATAGCTTTAAGATTCTTATAGCCAAAAGTAATGAAGTTTAGTGATAATATAGTTAGTTTAGTTCGGTGTACAAGAGAATCGGCACCAATGTTAAAAATGTTTAATCTAATTTTCTAAAACTGTTCCACTTTTCGTATTAAGGTAGTGTAGTAGATCCGATAAATCAATTACAAAGTAAAGAGTTGATACGTGATTTAAATGGTTTCATTAAACTGAAATAAAAAGCAATTGAACTAATATTCTAAGTACACGCGCCACTTAGCTTCAAGAGATTAACACGAGAAAAATATTATTTATTACCTTCTATGGATTAAAACATCAATGATCGCAGTTATTTTAAGTAGCTTTATTTTACAGACTCTCACTTAACTACACATATCAAAAAAGTCTAAGCAACACGCATCCCAAAGGATGCGATGTTGCTTAGACATTTTGTTAATTGATACTTTATTTAAAAAAATTGATTGGTATACAATCCTTTTGCTCTCGGAAACAGATACTGGCTGATTTAAAAAATAGAAAATTGTGTTTTGATTGTGTTTTGTTTTAATTAAAATAAAAGTAAATTATTTTTTCCCGATTTCATGTGTTTTCGTTGCTTGATAAATTTGGTATTTATCTCACTTTTATCATTAGAGACAAACAGTTTTCCAAAAAAAAATTGTGGTGAGTAATTTTTTATGTCATGTGTTATGGAGTGACGCCATTCGACTGCAAGACGTCAGCCGATGTTAACCGCCTAGGAGATATTTTATTTTGCGATGAGTACCGGTTTTGATTTAGGGCTGATATGAGAAGGGTAGGAGTGTATCGTCGTCCCGGAAATGCTGAATGGCTGAGATGCGTCTAGGAAGTGCACCATTACAGTGGCTCCACAGTAGATGGTATGGGCGGGTATTACGAAGAACAGATGATTAGAGCTCGTTTTTGTAGATGGCAATATGAACGCTTAAAGTTAAGTTGAAGATGTCCTCGGGCCTTATGTTCACCCATTTGCACAAAGTCTTGCTGGGCACGCAGCTCGGAGGACCAGAGAGTACGTGACAATGGAAAACATCCGGGTATTGCCGTGGCCAGCACAATCGCTAGATCTCAATCCCATCGAGAACGCATGGAACATGCTCCAGAGACGTGTTCTAGAGGACCTGGACGGATTGTCGACAACCAAACAACTGAAAGACTTGTTAAAATTCCATTGGGAGCGATTGCCGCAGGATCAGATAAACAATCTTATAAATTCAATGAAAAATCGTTGCCGACAAGTTTTAAACAACAGAGGTGGCCACACTTTGTATTGAATTACCAAATAATAATAAAAATGTCGTTATTTAATTTTGTAAAACATGAAAATTTTAATTTCGTTTTAACTTAATTTTATGCTATGTATGCTATGTGTATATGTGTATATGCACATATTGTTAATTATTGTGTTGAAATGAACAATTGAATAAAGGATTTTGTTGCTTTAGTCACTAATGCATCAAAAAATGCTTAGTTATTATTTATAAAAGAAATATAAATATATTACAATGGTAAAAATTGTTCAAAAGTTAAAAACCGTACATGTTGCTTAGACTTTTTTGCTGTGTGTATTTGAATTTTAACATTGCACTAAATATTAAAGAAACTATACGAATAATACCGTCAATGACTCTTACCTTTAAATATTTGATATCTCTACCTTCATAGCTTTTCCCGGCGTTGACCAGAGTCACCAAGTTGGGATACTGTGCAGCTATTCTGTCCATGTATGCATCGATCTGAAAAAGATAAATAAAATAGAACAACGAACTCTGGATACAAACAGGGCTGAAATTGAACATAGTGAAAAAGCAGACTAACCTATAGTCAGCAGCGTTAATATTGATGGTTTTGGAATAAGTGGGAGACGGCTTAGACTGACTGAGGTTTAACAAAAAGATTAATGTCAATTTTATTGTACCTGTATTTAGCTAGAGACAATAACAAATATCGAATTGCCCAACAAAATATCGTGGCATCGTCAAAATAAAGTATACTTGATAAATTGAAAGCAAATCCCGCCAACCTTTTAACTAGCAACTACGAGTATAATTATTTCAAACTAGAAAGTATTAAATTTTGTGTTCAATCACACAAACATTAGATTACGCATGATGTGTCATTTGGGGATTCAGTTCAGATTTTACAGCTCTAATTTAAAACAGATTATTTGTGTTTACCTTTGGGTGTTTAAATTTAAATAGACGTTGTGTTATTTCAAATACCTATGGCTAAAATTTTCTAAATAATGTCATTATACTTATTAATCTATTTCAACAGAGTCACGATTTATGTTATAGATATTTTTAGATAAATTCGAAAATCACTTAGTTTTCTTTTTTAACAACATTTACCAACTTTCTAATGTACAGTCTGCCCTACATTTACTGACTGTTTTAAAAATAACTCCTCTTGTTGCTACTTTTGAAGATGGGATTGTAGGTTTAGAAAAGTTCAAGGGTAAATACCTCCGCGTATCGCCAGTAATCTTGGAATATCATCCTCTGGCCTCTACTACTCCTCCAAATTGATATTTCTTCATTGTGTTTCTTGATGGCTCTGTGAGAGAAAGTAATCAGGTAAACTCAGATATTACCGACCCTGTTAAAATAAATTTAAAAACAATTTTAATTATTGAGGGTTGCTTTCAAACTAACTTTTTAATTTTTACTTGACAGTCCATTTTGCTGCCCTTGTCCCATGTTTCTTGGAACACGTTTTCTCTTTCCATTCTCCCCCGTTAACCGTCACGCTATCATTCCCTATTCACTCCCTTCTTTTTCTTTAGAAAAGATGCATCTAAACATCCATCTTTTCTTTGGCCCCTCCATCCTGTTTCTTTCCCTCTCCATCCTTTAACATTTACATTAATCACTCTTTTAGTCACATGGAAACGCATGTGACTAAAAGAGTGATTAATGTAAATGTTATGTCCCTCCTCATCACATGCCCTTATCAAGCCAACCGATTGCCTTTCAAACTTCCCCATATATACTCATTTCTTACTTTATTAATTTTCGACACTCCACACGTCTATCTCAACATTCTCATATTTTTTATGTGAAAGTATTATATTTAAACTTTATATTCATTTTAAATTCTAATAAAAATAAATTTATTTTCATTAAAAAAATGGTTATTGAATCATTTTATTGCACTACAAATTGTCATAGACATTATTACAAATCCTAAACTAACTTGGCAACATCATCCACATGCACATAATGCGCGATGCCCTCATCGTCCAGCGCCTTCAAGAGCTTGTCCTCGTTGTGCGGCGCCACCATGAGCAGCGCGTCCCTCTCTCGCGGCGTGCCCGGCTGCCACAGGTCCAACTCTAGCTGCGCTTGCAACCGCTGCAACAGCGCCGCATCGGACGAGTTGCGCAGCATGACCCCGTGTACCGTGTGCCTGCAACATGGCGTGGTTCATCTGGTCATATCAGCATCCCTTTTGCAGAATGTAGGTGTTAACCGTGCAAACCTATATGGCTACCTATTTTAATATATTATATTTGTACCCTATATTTTACTAATAAAGTTATAACAAAGCCAAACCAATGGACAGAAACCCCGAAGATAAGAATGTCAGTTATTCTTGTAAACTGGTGGAGTAGAGTCAAATCATTAGTAGGTACTGACATTTACAGGCCGATTACGATTGTCCAACGTTAAGATACTGCTAAAAAATAAGTAGACATCTAATTAACAAAAACTTGAACTTAGCCACCGTCACGTTTCCAAATACTAGGATTGTAAACTACTATGATTAAAAGACTCACTTTGCTAACAAATCAGTTCAGGATAGTATGGGTCAAGCATTTGTATACGAGATATGGAAAAGAACATTCAACAATTTTCGGAAATCGATGATGAAAATGAGATAGGTAGTTTACTACACATCATCATCATCATCATTTCAGCCGAAAGATGTACAGCAGTGGAGGCTCGACATAGGCTTCCCTCAAGCATCGCCACATCGACCGGTTCTGTGCTTCTCGCATCCAGCGGATATTTGCCACCTTCACAAGGCTATCGGTCACCTTGTGGGTCTTCCAACGCTACGAAAACACACGGATCACGGATTTGTTACACATTTAAAGTTAAAAATAAAAGTCATACCCAGAGTAGGCTTCATGGTTCCCAGCGTGCACTAGACTCACCACAGCCGCACACAATATCAACACTTGTCTGGTCTCCATCGCTGTACACGACCGTCCTACTTATAAATTAGTATAAAACATCAAACTGCTCCACTAGTGTTATCGTAATGCTTTCGTCATGAACTATGAAGATTTCGGATTCAAATTAATCGATGGATTTATTGTTCGATAAAAGCCGATACTGATTAGGGATTTTGTGTTAGGGTACCGCATATTTGCAATGTTCTATAGTCTATCTTTATTTGATGATCTAAACGGATAGATATTTGTGATTTTGAAATTTCTTTATAAACATAAACAAAACAGCAAAATTACATTCAGATCTTATTCTAAAAGCATTAAACATTATGATTGGGTGTTTTGTGCAGACATATATGTATGTGGCGTACGATTTGCGTACAGTGGCGGATCCAGGACCATCGTACTTATTAAAATATTTTACAAAAGATTGAAACAAATAACATTGATTAATTAAATTTTTACTTTGACAGAATTATTATAAGGGTGATTTACTCAAGCGTAATTTTTAGGTGGCGCGGCTGAAAATCATATCTTAAACAAAACATATATATATTTTTTAATTTTTTTATTGTAGACCTAGTACCTCTTGATCAGGCGTAAATATTTTAATAGAAAACATTTTAGTAGTTAGAAAAAAAAAAATGTTTTTTACCAATATTCTAAGTTTGGTGGTGCGTCCACAATCTGTTTTTCTGTGAATTTGCACCGTTTAAACGAAACTACACTAGTTTACTAGAAATTACTAAATTTATTTGAATTCAGTATTAGTTTTTCTATCTGAAGAGAGTTTTATTCTTATATTTAGTGCAATACTTTTTCCTTGAGAAAATCGAAAAGAACTGTCCGCGCGAAATTTTAAATTTTGGTGGGAGTAATGAAATCATTATGTGGCTCGTATAGAAAGATAAAGATAAATTTATTTGTTCAAACATGTGTAACATGATACATAAATATGCACATACCGATGGAAACATAATTTTACCGGACCAACATGTTTTGCCTCAGTCGGCGTACATAATTTTATTAATTAATAAACCCAGAAGGACGACACTACCATCGTTCACTTCGTTTAGCCAAGAGCTCACACGCAGCAGTGACTGACTTCCATCCAGTTGTGATTTCCCGCTAAAAACGTAAGTAAGTCTGTTTGAAAGATTCCCGAACAATGACATAGGTAGAGGTGGCACCGGCGACGGCGTCAGCGGAGTCACGGCGGGACGTAGGCGAAGAGGCGCCCGCGTCGGCCATCTACATCCTACCTCCAGTCCTTCGAGCCGGATCATTTTTCAGGTAGTTTTATGAGGACTGTATTTCAATGATTTATTGCTGAGCTGAAGACTTTTACAATAAAAAAATATACTTTGTCGCGTACAATATTCGCGGAAGATGGTCGTGTGTGCCCCTCCCCGCCGCGGTTCTCCCTTATATGTAGATGGCCGCCGCCGGTGCCACCTCCACGGACGTCATTGTTCGGGGCTTCCGAACAAGCCTTTTTGTAGCGATTGGACAAAAAACCTGCAATTATGATGTTAATGATTTAAAACGGTTTATAAGTAAGTCGGTGTTGTAATATATATTTATAATATAAAGGTTTGCTATGCTTTCAAAATGATACATTTATAATTATTATATTTTCAGTAGTTTTTTTAAATTAAAGATATTAAATAAGATTCTATTTTTTTTTAAGTTTTGGTGCAATTTTGTGATATATTGTGATTGCAAAATATTCCAAAACTAGTTTTTAGAGGCACGTACCTCAAAGAAAAACGAAAAAAGAACCGATATATTACATGACAGAGTGAGCATAAATTAAATCCTTGTTATTTAGGTTGTCAATATAAAATAATATTTTGTTAGGTATTATTTGTATTCCGGATATATTTAAAAAAAAAAACGGAATAATCCCGTCAAACTAGAGGAATTGCAAAGAAAATAAAGAGAAAGATAAGTAAGATGGCTTACTTGTACTTCAATCTGTGTCGTGTCCGTAAATGTCGATGGGATGTTTAATGTCGCAAGCTTGCAATCAAGGTTGCGTGCGTAGATGGCTCGATCCGTGTTACGCGGGTAGCGCCGTGGTGATATTGGTGGTACATAGACCTGGATATCGAAGCGGATCCATCTGTGATCAGAGCAGGAGGCCTCCTAGGAAAACCTGCCACTCGGTGATGATTTCCGCCAAGGTTTCTGTTGCCAGAGTGAGATCAATGATTGTGCGGTTTCGCCTGGTTACGAATGTTGGTTCAGAGCCAGTGTTTATTAGGGATAGGTTAGTCGAGAATAAGTAGTCAATCAAGGCCTTACCCCTCTCGTTTTGCATGTCCATAGCCCATAGTTGGTGCTGAGCATTTGCGTCGGCCTCGATGACGACCTCGAACCCACACCTCTCGCAATGGCTCACGAGACGGTCGAGGTCATGGGGAGGCGGCGCCTCCACCTCGGACATGTAGGGCGAGATGAAAATGATCACCACCTCCATGGCATCGGCGCGCTGTATAAGCAGCTTAGCTGCAGATACATCTCTGCAACAGAAGTCAGTTAAGAACTGTGTTTTAAAGGTTACCCGTGACATAGATGCACGATCTGGGGTGATCGTGATCTTAGATGAATAGGAACTTACCACCAAGATTGGAGAGTCCTTGTATGTGGCCTGCCCTAATCCTTAGCTCTTGGATTATGGCTATGGCCTTGTATTGTACCTCCAGCCACTTGCGTAGCTGAGTCATCGCGGTCTGACTGTCATCTGGTTTGCCTGAAAGATTCTACAGGCCGACGGAAGGGACGCCATCGCTGGTCAAACCCTTGTTGAAGCCGTCCTTTCCCGGGCCCGAAGCCGGGGACAGGATCATGTCGTCCAGCTCCTCGCCGGCTCCCACGGTGGCGGCGGCAGGGGCGGCCTACTCTGCAGCAGCAGGCTCATCCGCGGATGCTTCCGGGTTGTGTGACGGGGGATTGGAGTCCCCTGCAGGTGCCTGCGGCAGCTGTTCCAGCACCTCGCAGACGGTACCCGTGGCGGGGTCCCAACCCTGAGGAACGTCGAGGAACCTACCGTTCCGACCCTGAAACTTCTGGCTTCCATCAGAGTCGGGATTTGGTCCACCGGGACACCGACCACCACGAAGCACGCCAAGGCTTTTTTTGTCCGCGGGCAGCAGTACCCACCTCTTGATGTCCACCCAAGGGCTCTGGTAGCTGAGAGCACGCCCAATATTGGTCGACTCTCCGTAGACCCCCTGCTCATACGGGACTACGATGCCACACCGTGCACGCTTCTGGATCTCCGACTGGCTCATGACGACTAACGAAGTGCTAGTTGAGAGAGCTAGGCCGGAGACTGTCTTCCTTAGCCAGGCTATGGTGTGGTCGTTACCGCACCACAGTTTGATAACACCGTCGGCGAACATCAGCTTGGCGTTAAAGGTGGGCCTCGAGGATGATCTGCTTCTGGATAGCAGCGAGTACCTGGTCCGATACGTCCTTGCTGAGGATCCCCGTGCGGTCGCAGGTAACCGCGACGTCTAGGGTTGCGCTGGCAGCTTGTGCGTAGCTTTGTTGATCGACCCTATTGGACTGATCAAGACGCGGCCGCTTATGTTCTCCACGAGGTGTCAAGGTCTCGTTGAGAGCTCGCATGGCCCCGGCTTGATCGTTCTAATCTTGATCGTTACCTACAGCTGGTCTCTCCGGAGCGCTGGTTGACGGTTGACTGGTTGCTGGTCGGCTAGTGCCGGCCTCTGCCTGTGACCGCTTACCGCCGGAGAAGTTTGGCTGGCCGCCCGTCGGTTTTACCGAACTAGCGGCAGTGGCCTGTATATTGCGGGAGCCTTTACCTGGCTTCCTTAATGCTTGTCGGCGCTCCTTCCTCATCAATCTGTCCCTCTTTTTGCCCTGTAATGGGGCAGCAATTGGACTTGCAGGGTCGGTGCAAGGGCAAAAGGCTTGTTAAATGCCTTTGCCCTTGCGAACTTTTTAAAATTGGTCTAAGCTGTAGTTCTCGCCACAACCGGACCGGTGCCCGCGCTGGTACCCGCAGCATTAGCTGCATGGTCACCAGGGACAAGAGAATTGCCAGCACCTCCCTTGGGAGTCTCATTGGATTTTGCCTCCACTCCGGTTGCTGAGTTTTTAACAGGCCTTAAATTATCCATGGTACTTGTTTTATAAATAATCATCATCTCTGGCTCCCACCCTCCATGGAGCCCGCACCTTGGAACGTCTTACTATAAAAA
Source organism: Xanthia icteritia (assembly GCA_949128155.2). Lineage (NCBI taxonomy): Eukaryota > Metazoa > Arthropoda > Insecta > Lepidoptera > Noctuidae > Xanthia > Xanthia icteritia. Next base: position 20,324,007 of record OX421951.2, on the reverse strand, counting down.
GAAGTGGGAACGTTGGGACTACCAAAGAGATATAGGGACGCAAGGCTGGTTTACAGTGCGAAATCGGGTGCTTGATCGGGCTGGGGTAGGGGGTCGAAAGGCCCACCCCCAACGAACTAATCAACCCTCACTTACAGACGGCCGAAGCGGCTTCGGCCGTCTGAGGACGACTTCAGCGGACCTCACGCACCTCGCCTGTGGCCGTCTGACGGGACACTGTGGCCATTTCCCTACCCCTGGCTATTGGGTAGGGTCACCGTTTCGCTTGAAATTGAGACCAAAGGGGGCGTGTTGCCTTACGGATACATTACTCCCCCTTAAATCCCCCAGGACTCCTTCATCACCGCTCACGGCAGTCAACTGCGCAGGTCCTAGCGCAGGTGGCTGTTCTCTCCTACTCGCCATCAGCTCATTTTAGTGATTGCCGCCACCACCCAGTCACAGGGGGTCACGGTTAGGAGTGGAAATAGAAGAACAGAATTAGGAGGAGTGGGAATATGGATAGAATAAAGTAGGGAGGGTTTGTGAGATATTTGGGATAGGACGGGAAAGAATGGGGTAAGAAATATTCAGGAAAGGGATGCAATGGCGCCTGGTGGTTTTAATTACTCTTTATTAATTAGTCTTTTTTTTAAAAGGAATTATACCAAGAACGGGGTGGCAACCTCAGGAAGGTGTATCCACCAGACTTACCTTGAAGATCTACACGACACCGCTCTCCCTCAAGATCCCGCCACCCTACTACTTCTGAAGGAGGTAACAGGGTAGGCCTGCATCTATACTACCAAGCAAAGCAAAGCGAAGCATGTCGTTGTGCAACCGCAAAAGAATAAATCCAGACTCTCCCCGTATATTTCTTGCTTATCAACATCTTATATTATAAAACCCACTATGAAAGTGGATTCCACTTTTCAGGCCGTGAGTAAAAAAAAAAAAAGATTTTTTCTTTTTTGTCAGTGTATATATTTTTCATTTGCCTACTTTACATTGGCTTACAAAACATTCCTAAAGCTGTTGATGTTTTGTTACTAAAACTAGCTGACCCGACAGATTCCTTTTGGTCTTGAGTTCATACAAACATCCCCATAGAAATAAAAAAATCGGTTTTTTTCCGATTTCGAACATTTTCCGGGAAACTTTTCCAATTTTCTTTCCATAAAAACCTAATTCAAACTATGATAAACATTGTAAAACAAAAAAATCAATTCATAATTTTGGTTCACTAATGTTTCACATGTGTTTCACCAAAACACCATTGAGAAAGTTTAGTTTACAACCAACGTTTCGTATACTATTTATTTTACAAACAACTTATTTCGCAAATGTTTTATTTTATAAACACTCGCTTTACTAACATTTATTTAGCAAATGCTTCTCTTTACAAATATTTCGCATGATTTTTAATCATTTATACATTTTTCATTTAATATTTAGATTCTTTTGGAAAAATCACGTTTATACTAATAAATATCATTTTATAATAAATTTTCTAAACCAGTCACAAAGTGAGCACCTTCTATTACTTTCACAAACACTGTTTACAAAAACCATAGCTACACAATCACCCAATACATCCTGTGTTATTACGCATTGCATCATACATAACATAACATTCATTTCGTTACATAATGCGCCATGATATAATTATTACGTAACCAGTACACAGCTTTGACAGCTACGCGCACAGATTGCATAGATCTGCGGCGCTTGAGTCGCTGACGGAACAAAATGTTGCCATTTTAAATATTATATCATTTAGGAAGTATTGTATTTATTTTATTTTATTTTTATTTCTGATTTTGTTATTTCACTATATGCTGCACCAGTTGACGTCATCACGTCAACGCCGGCTGTCACTGAAAACCAGCGCTGGGGCTCTGTCTCGCATAGGGTCGCAGCATTATGCTGAGCGATGGCCGTTTTGCGTGGATGTGACGCATATTTTCCCCCAATTTGTTATACTCGTGTTTTTTTTTTTTCTCTTTTTCTTTGCGTCATATTTACCGCAAATAAACGTATTTTCTTTCTTTCTTTCTTTCTTTCTGATCATGGTTGCAATTTACATTTGGGTCAAATAATTTACAGGCAAGTAATGAAGCTTTTAAACCTACTAATGTATTTTTTTCATACAATTCTAGTCGATTGTGGCACTCGCCGTCCGCTGCCGCGGTACCGCTCGCTTCGCTCGCTCGGCTCGTGTGTAGCGGGTCGCAGTTATAATATTATAACCTAACCTAACCTTTTTTTGCCAACAAAAATATTGTTTTTCCTGTTAGCACAAGTCGTGTCTGGCATACTTTTATTTTAAATAAAATATATTTTGTTGATTTATAAATTAAAATTACCCTTTTGTCTATTTAATGAGTTAAATTTTTAGGAAATTACGTAATGCATATAAGAGATAAAAAATGAATTGTTTGTCAAATAATACGTTATTTAAAAAAAGTTTATTTGGATAATTATTTTCTCATGTGAAATATTAGGCAAACTGGTTGTTGTTTTAATGATGAAATAACAAATCATGTTTTTGCCAATCGTTACTTGTCAAGTGAAAATTTGACTTATAATTAATATCAGTTTGAAATCGTCAAGTGTTGTACAAGCGTGGTGATCAACGCTCGTGCCTTCTCTGTATGAGAAGAGGCCTTTGCCCTGCAGTGGGACAAAAATAGGCTGGTATTATTTTCTAATTCAATTTATGTCCAAGAGAACATCTGTCTATGGCTGTTATGAGCCTGAACTGTGGAACAAATAAAAATTGTAAACGCAATTTAAGAAACGGTTAAATAACGACATGTCAAAACACGTTATTGTTTAACTATTTCTTAACCATTGCCATTTAAATTTGTTTGCAAACCACCAAATTCAAATACCATTAATTACTAACAGAAACAAACGGTAGAAAACTCTAGTAATATAAATAAATCTTTCGCGTACTTCTCAGGTATCCCAGGTTAGAAAAATCTCGAACGGTATTACTTAGGACGTTGTTTTAAAGTTCTCTCGTTGAAACAATTCAGCTAAGTCTTAGCGTTTCGTACGTGAGACGTGATATATTTTGTGCGCGAACTAGTTGCGTGGGACAGAATGAAAGGCAAAAGTTCGCGAGCAGGTTGCGCAACAAATTAGTGTGACAAGTTATTATTTAATTGACAGCATCACAGCATATTCTGTAGGAAGTAAAATAAAGTGAGACCACCTACCTGCACAGGCACAAACTATTGTGGAAGTTGTAGTGAAAAAAACTATACAAAAACAACTTACTTTCAGCCAAGTTGCAAAATAAGATAATAACTTTATTTCTTGATTTTTGTTTCCGCTCAGGTTGTTTGTTTGTGTAGTAAATAAAGTGGCCGTGCAGAAGTATACCTATAACTAAACTCGCAAATAAACTTTAAATAGAGCATGGTTTCTTAGTAAAAAGAACAAGTTCTCATCCCGGTAAGGGCAATAACTTAACCGATTATTATAACGAGGTAAAATTGTTTGTTTGTTTGTAAGAGGTAATTTTTGGAAGTACTGATCCTGATACAAAAACTCTTCCACTGATAGCTAGTATTTTTTAAATATGATAATAACTATATCTATGTAATTAATGATAATTTGATTGATAAGACTGATAGTGCGCACGATGCACACTTACTGGTGCTAATCCTGTAATTTTATTATTTTATTTTATTTAATATAATAAGTGCGTTCAAGTGTTATCGGATTTTTCCATCTGGGATTTTTAGTAGCAGAAGTCCGTTGTCTGGATTTGTGTGGTTATGTAATTGGGGGCGAGCCTATTGTCATCTGTCGATGGCAATACACTCGCCCCCTATTAGTAGTAATAGTAATATCATTTATTCATTTTTATCATTTTTTTTTTATTACATTGGACTTAAACACATACTGATAAAATGTGGGAGTAGTAGGTAGTATAGGTACACCTCTGCCTAATCTTTCGTACAGGCGTGATGTTACGTTACATTATGTTATTTTCTATTGAGTCAGTCATCCTGTCTATCGGTGTGTCACCCGTACAGTCGGCAACATAAACTATCGGCGATATTGAACCGCGTCCGAGCGAGTTTTATCCCAAGCGTGCCTGAATCCGGATATTTTTAACGGTATTAACTTTTGAACATCGTTCTGGGATTGTTATTGGAGTACGGTCGCCATTGTTTTTACTTTTACTGCACGTTACAGGGAATCGGTATGCACTGAGTAGATGGACGCCTGGTTTTAACATGTTTCTGTTTTAGTAGCTAGGCTGAAGTGTGATTGGGCGGGCCATGGATGTCAAATGAATCGGTTCAGGTGTGCCAGGGTCGGCACGCAGTTCATACCAGAAAACGGACGTCGTCGCCGACAGAGACTTAGGAAACGCCGGCGTGACAATTTAGATGCGTTTACGAGAGATCCGTCGGAAAAACCAACGCACAAGGAACAATGGAAAGCTATGAGGAAACCTTTGCCCAGCAGTGGGAAAAAACAGGTTGAAAAAAAGAAGGTTAAATCTAGTCTAGAAAGCACCCTTCTCGATGGAATACATACAAGCTCAAGTAAACAGAAATGGCGTAACTTTACAGACGTGATGAGAAAAGATTTTCTAAACTCATAATCTCAAGTTAGGAGTTCCCCAACAGCGGGTCACGCGGCCGTCGAATTGCAGTTACTTGACATTATGAGTACTTGACATATTGCAGTTTTATAAAATCATTTATTTTTGTTTTATCATTATTATATATTGATACTATATTTATATTTAGCTGCATCTGGTTAGAGCGTTTAGACATGCCGACGTAGCGGCTGCGTTTATCACCGCCACAGTAACAAGACTCGCCGCCGCAGCCACCGCTGCGGCGCCAGGGGTACCGGCCCTTAGACTGGTAGCCGACCCCAACATAGTTAGGAAAAGGCTATGCATATTCCTAATGATTATTAGCTATTGTCACCCCTACGGCAAACTCGCAAATCTGAAGAAAATGCATTTTACGCCCTTGCGTTTTGAAAGCAAACATCAATGATAACTTTTTTTTGTAACAGGTATAATGGTACCGCGGTACATTTGCTTTTCAAAATGGTTTTTATATTATCAACGGATTGTCAACATTTTACAAGGATCATAAATAAATACAGAATCGTCACTTTACATCATCATACATAGAAGTTAATAGATATTTATTCATACCCTAGCAAACTTACGTAAATGGTACTTTCGTTACTAAATAATACTAACATAATAAAAATATCCAATTGAAACTTCGGTGAACTTACGAAAGTAACACTTTCGTAACCTATGAATAATTATCTATTAACTTCATTTATTTAAAATTTACTACGCTAAACACCCTATATGAATTTCGTCAGTTTACTACGGGTGTATTAACATAAAACGCAGATTCGAACAATTTGAATTCTGTAACTGCCAGAGATAAAAATTTGTAAATTTTCCACGGTGAGTAGTACGTACCACATTAGGTACATTTTTCATCAAAATTTCCATTTCACTAAAAGTGCAGATTCGTAAATTTGCCGTGAAGGTGAACTTGAACTTTGCATGTGAACTTTCACGCTTGTATAATTCGGAAAAGTCGTTTTTAGTGTGATAAATTTTTAACCTGTCGTGTTCGACGGTACCTGCATCTGTCAGCCCTTTTTCCCAACTTTCTAAACTCGCAATTTTAGAAGAAGAGGAATTTATGCACACAATAACTTATTTCAATTCTGCGCTAATTATTTCAATTCTAAAGAGCAATTTTTGAGTTGTAGTAGTTGGTAACCGTCGCACACCCCCGAGTGTGCGGCGCCTCGTGCGAGTCTTCAATTAGCCCCAGTTATTATTTCTTGGAGTCGCGACAACCAGCACTTATACAGGAGAATGTAAGGTTTACGTTGTCAGTGGAATCAAGTCTAAATCTAAAGGAGGATTGTTATTATTAGAAAGTATCGAAGTCTCAAGATCTACGATTGGCTAAAAGTAGGTGAAGTTATTCAGATTACATTTTAGGTGAAAAAAAATATACGTCGTAAATTAAATTTAAAAAAAGAATGACGAAGAATTAAAGAACATAAAAAAGTGAGTACGATAATTTCATAAAAATTTATTGTTTTTCATTCCCCATTATTTACCATTTCCTATTTTGTTAGTGCCTTGTTGATAGGCCTACACTGTCCTCCCATCAACAATGTAATTTAAAAGCATTGTAAAAGCCAACATGCTGGTCCTGCTCCATAGGACAATTTAGAATCTAGACAAAATGTAACTGGTTGCTAATTTAATTGTATAATATTTATATATTTTTTTTTTAAATTACATCTTTTTAGTAAAAGAGGTGATAGACATAATTATAGTACAAGAAATAGGGATCTACTAGTTCAACCCGGTTTCAGACTGGCTAAAATAGACTCATCTTTCATGGGGTACTGTTTAAAATGTTACAATAAAATTCCTCCCCACATAATTCAACTGAATGAGACGAAATTCAAATCTTGTATAAAACGCTATGTAGGCAGGCATATTATAAGTTGGGGGATTACATAATTGATAAAAATGCTTGGTGATTAGCATTTGAAAATACCGTTGGAGCTGCTGAAGATTTTAAAAACTAACTTTGCATTGTATAAATTCAATGTCTTAGCTTTGTATAATTGCATAGCACATGTGTGAGTACTATGTACCGACTATAAAGCTACCATTTAGGTACTGGGTATGTCTTTCATTGAATTGAATGTGCCCTGGCGGCTGAGATTATGTCATGCTCACTCTAATGTCTCGCTGGCGGTGGCGCGTGTGTTGGATCATTTAGCTCCCTTCAAAATGGTTGAGCTGAATGGTGCTAATCCATGCGTCATGTTCGTGAACGGGGCCGTCAGTAGAGACTGGTCATATCTTGGCTGCCATGGCTTATTTAAATTTTTGAATTGTTCTTTGTTTTTTTATATTTTTACTACGGACGCTTTTAACGTGTACGTCTTTCTACATTGTTTTCACATGTATAATTTCAACATTAATGATGTAACCAATATTTTGTAACAATTTTTTATTTAAAAGAGTGTCCGTGGAGTTTCTTGCTCGTTCTTCTCCAAAGGTACCTACTAAGCTTTGGAATGGGCAACTAGCTTCATATTTTTGACTGACCGACTTCTTGACAATTCAAAAGTGCCTGTAAATGGTATAATTGAAATAAATGCTTTGAGTTTAAGTTTAAATATTGATTTTACATTCTGTGATTACTTGAACTCACACACTGACTTATTAGTACCTATTACTTGTAAAAATGTTAGGAATATCGTATAATTTTACAATGTTTGTAAATATGTGAGCACCATGCATCTATCACATGATTAATTTATCTGTCATTCCTTAATATTTCGTTATTTTTACCTATCGTGGTATAGTTATCTTATTCTAGGTGCGTCGTCTTCACATATAATTACATAATTGATGTATACAAGATATTGTGAAAACATTTTAAAAGAGTAACGGTGGAGTTTCTTGCCCATTCTTCTCCATACGAAAACTACCTTTCGGAAGGGCCGACTAGAAGCAATTATTGTTTTTCTGTAAATGTTGAAAAGTGCCTTTTTTGTGCCTAATTGAAATAAATTATTTGACTTTGACCAATTAATGTTAAAACAGTAACATTGGAGTTTCTTGCTGGTTCTTTTATAGGTAACGACCAATTGGATCCGTGCACCTACCTTCTGACGTTTCATAAGTGCTCTTTTAGGTTTATGTGAAATAGAAGATTTTGAACTTTATAGGAAGCCCCTAACAATACTTCCAACAATAGATTCACTCCCCATTTAGCATACAATAATATTACTCGCGTCACTCTGTCTATTTAGAGCCTTAATTTAAATTAACAGTCGCATTTACTTGGAACACATTAGCACGGACATGGAAACTAGCCAAACATGAACAATACGTACAATAACGTACCTTTACAAATAATGACCTGTAGCTGACCCTTTGTTCCTCGTCCCGGCCTTTGGTATCCTTGAGATAGATGTGGCGTAGTGAGCCGGTGAGTTTGGTGCAAAACTGATGAACTGATTGCTTATTTACGAAATTGGTTAAATAACTATGCAACTACTTACACAAAAAAATTACTATATCAACTTAACTAAAACTTAACAAATTAAAATAAGACATCGAAAAATTCCTCGGCTTCGCTGTCGACTGGTAAAATTATAATAATAAGATTAATAAATTGTATAATAATTTAATATTATCACATAAAACTCCAATAAAAGGATGACAGTAACTATGTATTTATAAAGGTTGTAACGCTAAAGAGTGGATGTTTTTATTACTGGATCAATGTCAAACGAATCGTAGAAGTTGTACTGATCGTAGAAGTTATACTAATATTATCTAGAGAAAAAATTGTGAGGAAAAGGTGAAGATTTATGAAGGTCATCTTCGGAACTACTGATCCGATCCCGAAAATTCTTTCAGTAATGGCACGCTACAGTATTTCTGAGTGTCATAGGATATATTTTAAGTTAAAACAAAACATTTCACGCGGACGAAGTCACGGGCAGAAGCTGCTTAGTACAATAATGTTTCCCTTTAATGAAAATTGTTAGCGCAAAAGTCAAAGGTTAATAAATACGAGCACTGCTTCAAACAGTTTCTTTCACATTGAGTTTGCAGGAAATATAACATTATTCAGGAAGGTTCTTTAAAAAACTTTCATAAATATTCGTTCGCTGCTCGAGATAGGGGACGCAAGCTTCAATATCTATTAGGAATGCAATCTCTAACCCACTTCCTCACTTCACTCCTCAGCTCAAGTTCTACCAACTTTACAAATATTCCTACTCTTTCGCTTCCTGCCAGTTCATACAAGAATTTATAAAAATACTATGTGAAAGGTACACATAAGTATTTCTTTACCTGGATTCAATTACACAAAATTTACTGTTGTATATTACCAAATTATATGCATTGTTTTTAGACATGGCCGTCTGGTTGGTCCTGCAATGATCAGAGGATTCATTCAGATTCCCGTATTTTTAAGAACGTCTGCATTCTAATCTGTCTCAATCCCTTCACCACTTCCTAGTGCTTTGAGCTGGGAAGAAGAAATGGTACAACAAACTCCTCATCGGTACAGCTATCTGTTCAGTTATCATCTCATTTTTTTAATGAAATTAAACGCGGTGCTACCAAAAGCAACAATATATCACAAGCCACAAGGCGAGGTGAGAATCCAACAAAAATATCAAACACCATCGGACAGATAGCAGCGCGATGATACAACAATACGCAGAGTATTTGTATTGGTGAGTATCAATACAAATACAGGTAATGAATAACGTGGAACTTCGCTCCGTCGAAGTGTTCGCTGCCATTTCGCGACTCAAATGAAACTCCATTTAAATTATATTTTCCATTTTGTTTTACGTCGTCTGTTCTGTCAATATATGGCCGTTAACTTTAAATTGAAACGTCGCTCGCAAACATTGAAATAAAACGATGATTCAATTATACGATGAAAATCCGTATCTCGTACACTGTACGACCAACTTTTTAAATTAGGTCAATTCCTTTAGCTTCGGACACGACTGCGATAGAGCAGGTAAGATAGACCTTATCACTGGTCAGAATGAGATAGATGTTCTTAAGTGTTAGGAGCGCAATTTAAAAGTTTGTCGTAAGATATAGCTAGGGATGGACGTGAAACATTTGTCAACGCAGTCCTAATATAAATTGAGATAAATGTTGGACAAAATGTTGGAAGTTGGTGAATCTGTTTAGTGCCAACTTTTGAGTCACCGCCGTCCGCGCGGAAATCGTTTGTTGACAAACGACTGAGTTGGGAACTAGTTATTGCATCTACTATAGTTACATAAAAGGCTGTTGACTTGCTCTTTTTTATTAAAGTGCGGTTTTGCTTCAGAGATTCTGTTTACTGAAAGTGCATAATGGCCTTTTGTGCTTTTGTTGACCATTTTTGTTACATGTTTGTGAATGGGTTGTACATAGATGTCATCTTTAACTTTAAAATGTCTTAGTTCCCGAGCTGAGATATTATTTGTGAAATATTTATGTGGATAGCACCTAACAAAATTTTATCCTAGTACGTCCGATGCTACATATAATAATATTTTGAAGCGTTTATTTTTTGTACTGTAACTTTCCTTTTCCGGCTGGGCATTGTTCCAAGGCTCCATGTCTTATCAGCGGCATTTGAATCTACGCTGTCCTTTCTTCCTTCACAAAATAAATAAATGACAAGGCACATATTTTTGTGTACAGTTAAATGACTTGATTATGCGTTATTTCTTTTTTATAAAAACCAGTAGGAAATCAGCACGCTGCTTGCATTCTCTTATACATTGTTAGTAGTTTAATACTATTATTAAACTACTGCTAATACTATTATTAACTACTTCTGTAACTATGTACAGACATATATAATACTATAACGGATGTAAAAAGTCCAAATAAACTCATTAGACCATAGGCCCAGCCCAAAATGTGACGTCGCGTCCCGCTAAACAATTGTGGTGCTCGTCACTAGTAGTGGCACATACTGACCGCTACAGATTAACTGCGTCTAATAATGCGCACACAAATCAACATGGCCGACATGTTTATTGCTTATTGCAGCCTCCACTGACCGCTTCAAATAGTACAACGCTAATTGTATTCCCGATTATATGATTTTGGATGATTAGTTTTTCAGGGCAATTATGTAGGTTCCGCCGGAATCCTTTCTGCAAAATTATTAAATTAATTCAAAGACTGCCTCTTTGGTCACTAGACCAAAGAGGCTGAGAAATTTCTGATAGAGTATCAGAAATTTCTCAGTAGCAGCGAGTCTGGATGTGTGCCCGGTTGATGGTAATAGATTCGCCCCATATTACATGGGACTTAAACATAATTGGCGAAAGTCATCTGCCTTACCTCCCGAGGAAACACAGGCGTGATGTTATGAATGTTCAAAGACTTTTGTATTAGGTAAATACACACACCAAAAAAGTCTAAGCAACATCTAAGTACGGTTTTGAACTTTTGAAAGTATTTTACTATTGAAATATATTTATATTTCTTTTAAAAATAATTACTAAGCATTTTTTGATGCATTAGTGACTAAATCCACAAAATCCTTCATTCAATTGTTCATTTAATCACAATAATTAACAATATGTGTACCGTAACATATGTATATGTGGTATAAAATAAAGTTAAAACGAAATTAAACTATTCATGTTTTACAAAAGTCAAACTCAAAGCATTTATTTCATAAACCAATTACAAGCACTTTTGAATTGTCAAGGGGTCGGTCAGTCAAAAATATGAAGCTAGTTGCCCATTTCAAAGCGTAGTAGGTACCTATGGAGAAGAACGGGCAAGAAACTCCACGGGCACTCTTTTAAATCAAAATATGGTCACAAAATATTGGTTACGTCATACATGTTGAAGTTATACATGTGAGAACAATGCAAAACATTAAAAGAGTACGCAATAGAAAAAAAAAAAAAAAACAGTTCAAAAATTAAATTAAATTAAAATCGCCGTGGCAGCTAAGAGATGTCCCTACTGACGGCGCCGATTCACGAACATGACACATGGATTAGCACCATTCAGCTCAACCATTTTGAAGGGAGCTAAATGATTCAACACACGCGCCACCGTCAGCGAGACATTATAGTGAGCATGACATACTCTCAGCCGCCAGGGCACATTCAAGTCAATGAAAGACATACCCAATACCTAAATGGTAGCTTTAAAGTCGGTACATAGTACTCACACATGTGCTACAATTATACAATGCAAAGGGGGAGGGGGGGGGGGGGGGGGTTGCAGCTGAAAATCAGCGTCAGGTGGTACACCTTGTGTTGTCATCTGACATTATGCTGAGGCCCTTTTGGCATTATAGTAATTTGTTTTCTGTTTTTATAGTTTTAAGGTGTATTTTTTGTAATGCCAATAAACGCATTTTTCTTTCTTTTTCTTTCTTTCAAAGAGATTGAATTTATACAATGCAAAGTTAGTTTTTAAAATCTTTAGCAGCTCCAACGGTATTTTCAAATGCTAATCAATTAGTTTATGCGCCCTTGTGGAGCAGGACCAGCGTTGAGCCAAGCATTTTCATCAGTGATGTAATCCCCCAACTTATAATATACTTGGCTGCATAGTGTGCATTTAATATAAGATTTAAATTTTGTTTCCTTTAGTTGAAGTAAAATGTGGTGATGAAGCAAAGTGTGGCCGCCTCTGTTGTTTAAAACTTGTCGGCAACGATTTTTCATTAATTTTATAAGATCATTAAGTTTATCTGATCCTGTGGCAATCGCTCCCAATGGAATTTTAACTATCTTTCAGTTGTTTGGTTGTCGACAGTCCGTCCAGGTTCTCTAGAACACGTCTCTGGAGCATGTTCTATGCATGCTCGATGGGATTGAAGGCTGGCGATTGTTTTATCCCATTGCTCCTGGGTCTATGTCAAGTGTTCCCTACACCATTCGTTTCGACGGGCGCGATTCCCATGGCGTATAGGTGGTTTTTTTTTTAGCGTCGTGCTCTTTCGTGCAGCCTATTTCCCGCGGTTTGGTGGCTAAAAACAACACCGCTTGAGAATTGTAACTTTAAACCTATCTCCCGGGTGGTTAACATCGGCTGACGCCTTGCAGTCGGTCCTGTCGAGCAGTTGTACTCCTTCCACGTCCTGGGTGCTGCTGGATCCCCTGTATTAACGTAACGCTGCCAAAGACGACAAATCACGCTCCTATTGACACCATTATTCAAAAACTGTATCTCAAAATGATAAAAGTGAGACAAATACCAAATTTATCGAGCAACGAAAACACATGAAATCGAAAGAAAAAATAATTAGATTTTATTTTAATGAAAACAAACACAATCGAAAAGTTTATATTTTTAAATCAGCCAGTTTATGTTTCCGAAAACAAAAAGATAGCACACCAATCTACTTTGTTAAGAAAAAAATTAAGTATCAATTAATAAAACATGCAGTTTCTGTAAATGATGCGTGTTGTTTAGACTTTTTTGATGTGTGGATAGCGACTACAGACTACTACACATGATTCATATGGCTTTGTCACCTATCTCATTTATCATTGTACGAAAATGTTGATCACTTAGACGTACTGACCAAACTTCGAACAACAAATAAGACCTGCCGGTTGCGGCTACACGTTACTTATTGAAACAACTCAATTTATCGCTTGGAGGCACATCGAACGCGAAACCACAGAATACATGGGTACAGAAGACCGGCTCCGTACAATGAGCGGAAATACATGCACACAATAGACACGCGTCTACGAACAGCGAGTGCAAGCGCACTGGACGGCGACTGGCATTTGTTTGACATAGCCGTATGTTCGCGTCTATATGTGCGTGTCTGTTTTCGCTCGTTGTAAAGAGGCCTTCTGTACCTATTTATTCTGTGCTGAAATACAGAGAGCACTCCGCAATCAGTAGTCATTGCAATAAAATCAACTGAGTCTCGCTGCTGATCGCATTTTGTTTTACTTTGTATTGTACAGTTTAATCACAGGGGAAGCAAATGTGGGCTTTATTAAATTTCAAGGTAATTGAGTGCTTTAAACGTAAATGCGTAATTTGGGTGTAGTATTACTTTCATTATAATGATTTTATGCTGAGGCTTTATTCATTTTTGCTCAACTTTTAATGAATAAGGTTTATTGTTTTAATTCCTCTGACTTTTAATTTGTATCTGGGGAACCTTAGCGTATAGCAATATACATGTTGTACTACGCTGAAACTTAACGCCACGTCACTTAATTGCATATGGAAAACTTGGCCACCTACTACACCAAGAAGTATACAGTTTAGATCAGACTAACAACATAAAATCCCTTTAATTAGAACGAGGTTATGTCTCAAACCTCTCAGTGTGCTATTGGTTAGTATCTACTTACCTATCAAACTAATTACAACCCGTACCTAGTAGAACTTAATTTGGTGCTCCATTACACTGAATGTAAATTGCACTCGCCGCCAATCGATGGCGTTAGCAACGTTAGGCCAGCTACACGACGAGCAGTCTCCGGTTATTACGCGCCTAGTGCATTTGTTGGTTGTCATTATAGTTCGGTAGTGCAGAAGACTATGAATCGTTTGTGTTTGACAGTTGCATTAGTGCGGGCGGGTGATGTTCGTAACATTTGCAGTTGGTGGCTAGTGTGGAATATGCCACAATGCCATTAGGTAATTTACTTTACCTAGTGGCTTGCATGCACTGATTATTTTGAATGGGTGTACTAATACAACACATAAAATCCAAATATGACTAAGGCCTAGCGCGCACAGCGGGGCAGTGACTTGCGGGGCGTTTTTTTCACCGCAACTAATAAAATCCTGCTTTGTTTTCGTATGTGTTTTTTTTTACCGCAGTGCACGCGCTTGCACTATGTTCCATACGTCCTCACAGATTTTGCGGTAGCAAAACGCACCGCAGTGCGCGCTAAGCCTGATAGTCACAGGCAGGATGGGAGACATTTTGAGCTGTGTTGTGTTACCACTGGTCATAATTTTAATAAACTTCAACGCGTCGTGGCACATTCTATGGTGTATGTTCAACCAGCTTAAACGTTTAATAACTATCACCCTGTATTTTGATAAATTCATGTCATGGTATTTTTCATCTCTACTTAATATAAACCAAGCTTTTTATTAATTTTAGTGGTAATTACTGATCCGTTTTCGTGTCGAGATAGTTAACCGAACACAAATATTCGTTTTACTACAATTCCTGGAGACTTATTCAACATTAACTTGTAAATAATAGTCATCCGGCTTCCCCCACTTTTACAACTGTAAGTCGACATTCTTAAACATGGCTGAACTTTTTAAATCCAAGATTTTCGTTTTCCTTGAGGATTTTGTTTTCAAAAGAAGGAAAACTTCCAAAAAGTTATTTCGGTCAATTTAAATTCTATTTTATGTGTCCGCTTGTTTACCTGCGGTTGGGTTTGTGTTCCTGAAGTTTTATTAAAAAGATCTAATGATCTTATTCGACAGTTGACTTTTTCCACATGCATAATAACTGCTGTGCGCATGCTGTGTGTGTGCTGTGTGCTGTATTTACTTTAGAACAAACTACTAGCTAAACTACACTGCTAAAGTGATGGCGGCGGCGCCGCCGGCGGCGGTGGTATACATCATTTTGAATACATTAATAATAATTGTATTCATAAAATAGCTATGTTGCCATTGGATTTGGTAAACCAGATTTAGTAGCTATAATAATAATATTATCGTTATTCTATTTTTTGTCTCGAATTTGTTGAATATTATTATTGAATATCTTCATTTTGTACACTTTATAAAATTAGTTCTCTTAAACCCTTATCCCTAGAAGTAGAATTTTATGATAAAAAAATCTGCAGCGAATGAATATGACGATAGAGATTAGACCAGCTAATCTTTGTCGTCATATTTGTCATCAATTCAAGTAGCTGTTGGCCTTACCTACTGTGTGGTAATCAGCAACAGTATTCCCTGAAACAGTCGCTACCCACAGCTCGAGAGAGAACAGACATCAAATATGCAAATAGAGAAATACACGTAGCGAACATTTTGCTGATAACGTTCCGGAAAAAAACGTAGCAGAAACAGCGAAATGACAAAAATTAATTTGGCCAATGTCCAACGTGCACCTGCTAAGGGAATTCCTGAAATTATCCTAAAATTTTCGTTGGGTTGGGGAAAAAGATGGAATTATTAATAGTAATTATCTGTTTTGGGATGAATTTCGATAATCTAATTTAGTTAACTCACAGAATTTGGTAAATATCTTTATTTCTGTATCGAGTATCGACGTATCTTAAATTTCATTGTTCTGGAATAGATGGATGGAAGGCCTGTGTCATGTCAATTCAAAAGCAAGAGGTATGATTATTTTGTATTTTACATTTCAAGGTACCTATTAAGATAAATGAAAAAAAATATTAAAACAACATACTCTTTTGAAATATGCATCAAAGTCTATGCCTTTACGTGTATTAATTGTGAGAAAAGTGCCTATTGATTAAAATTAAGATTCTAGTAGCGAAATAATGGAACCCTATTAACTAGACTCTAATGGAATTATTTAGTCTAGGTAACACAATACGTGTTCTAACAAATTAAGTAACGAATAGTTTAATTAATTGTTCTAAAGATGACTTAGCTTTTCATACATTATTATGTAAGTTTTGTTACAAAAATTACAAAGCATATTAAATCTCATTAGAAGACTGTTTGCAAATAACAGCTTTACGAACACCTTAACGTCCAAATCTATTCAAAACTCACATGTAATCATGCGAATAATCTCTTCGACATATTACATAATCTCACGTTTCCTACGAAACGTTAATATCTTGTATAACCAGCCTGTGAGTCTGTGAGCTGCTCAGTGGGCCAGCAAAAATGTCCAATATCTCGCAATGGCGGGCGTCGTATTACCCGGCTAATTTGTATTGCCGCTGTATTGGCTGCCGGGCCGAAGGGAGCGTGACTTGTGGATTTAATCGGGTTATATGGTTGCCTTTAATGGGGGTTGATATTGAAGTGGTATTGAGCTGTTGGTGTAGAATGATTAGTTCTAGAGTGAAGGTTTTTTAAGATATTTCGGTTGACTGTAATTTATTGCTAATATCCAGATTTTAAACGATGTTAACTACTCAGACCATTTTCCATTAGTAATTAGTTGCAATATAGATGCAATTATACCTAAAATTAGTAAATCAAATTGTCAAAAAAATAATAAGGTAATTTGGGGTTCTAGAACTTTTGAACAGAAATGTAATTATGCTAAATTATGTGATAAGTATTTGAACTCTTGTGACTGGCCTAGAATTCCCTGCCAAGGTGTCTCATGCCAAAGTAATGATCACTTTCACCTGATTGACCAGTTTTATTCTCAAGTACTTAAGAGTATAATTATGTAAAACTGCTAAATACTCGTATCAGGGCAAAACCTATAACACCAAAGACACGGTTGTTGGTTGGAACTACCATGTTAAAGATTGTCACCCAATAGCTAGACAGTATTATCAATTATGGATGTTTTATGGACGGCCTACGCAGGGAAGGATTTATGATGACATGATTCTCAGTAATTCTTTTTTCAAAAACAAGTTAAAATGGTGTCAGTTAAGTGAAAATAAAATATACCTAAATGGATATTATAGCTACACACAGATACAATAAAGAATTCGAAAACTTCTGGAAAGTAACTAATAAATTAAATTATAAATCTTGTCTCCCTTTATCCATAAATGGTGATCAGAATCCTGTTAATATTGCAAATATGTTTGTAAATAAATTTAATCCGCCCCCTCCGACCGCTACTGTCAGCTGTTCGAACGTGTCACGCTCGGCCCATGGTGGCGCGGGGACCCCGCCGCCCGACGATGACCTGGAGAGGCAAAGACGTAGCATTGCATATAGAAGTAACATGCTAAATAGACGTTTCTTCCATTGCTCGAAGCAAGTAAAAATAACTCTATTCCAGGCTTACTGTCAGTCGTTCTACACCAGTCAACTTTGGTATATACAAAGAGTGCATACAACACTTTTCGTGTACAATATAATAACGCGTTTCGGGTCATGCTCAACCTGCCCTGGCAGTGTAGTGCGACTGAGATGTTTGCTGAGAACAGAGTAACCGACTTCTTTGCGCTCATGAGGAAGCTCAGGGACTCTCACAACGTTTGTTTTGTTTTAGGATACATTTTCAATTTTCATTTTATGGGTGCTAATTCCTGAAATAAGCGATTAATTAAATTAAAAAAAAAAATGTTGTGTAAATTATAGGTGAAAGGATTATAAAGAGATTTGCCAAAAGGTGGCTACTCTTGGGTTTCTCCCGTATCGTGTTAATTCCAGACACAAACGTGAAATTGCGATGATACCTGGTATGGCTTACTACTCTTTAACTGATATGTACAGACAGTATTCCTAAAATTATCTAGCATTCAAACCTACTCATAAAATAAATAAATAGACACATTTTTCTATTCAAAATGTAAAAACGTTTACCATATAAAAGCCCATCTGTATCAAATAACGATAAAATAAAAACTAAACCAAGTATCCAGCAAACCACATAAAAATGTTATTTCAAGGACTGGAAAATAGCTCCAGAACATTTCGCAAGCACGATAGTTTTATTCGAATTCAATGTTCTTTAACTTTAACAAGGATCACTTGGAAGGACTTCATGTAAGGATCTTAGCAGGTGGCGTTCTGTAGTTTCCGCCTACCCCCCATGGGAAGAAGGCGTAAGTTTATGTATGTATGTTAACTTATACTCCACAACAAATACTCCACAAACTAACAAACTATCGACTTCTAAAAATACCTCTTAAATGTTTGTCTAAAGCTCAGAGGTGTCGGGTCTAAAATAAAATAATAAAAGGCATCAGCTGCCATCGCCATTGAAAACTATTGTTATTTCAATTGCTTCCATTTTCAGGGTTCCGTAGTCAACAAACAGAACAGAACCCTTATAGTTTCGCCATGTCTGTCTTTCTGTCTGTCCACGGATTAGCTCAAAAACTCTTAGTACTAGAAAGTTGTAATTTGGCATGGGATACATATTGATCACGCCGACCAAGTGGTAAAATAAAATGATGAAAAAATAAAATAAAACTCGTCCACAGTGTCGTTGGAAAGGTCGTTAAAAAATATTGTGAATGTGTGAAAACCATTTTTGGATTCCAGAATCCCTTTGCGAAATATTTCCCTATCAGCTAAATGGTTGGTTTTGAATATGTGAAAAAAATTCACGGCAGTAGTATATTTATAACGAAATTAAAAGGAAAACTATAACAGCTAAGTAGGATCTACAAGTAAACGAGTAATAATCGGACAACTTACTGAATGTATGGGAGAACATGTTTTTCAACTATAACGTTAAATTTGTTCTTGGGGTAAATTCATCCCAACTCAAAGTCAAATCATTTATTTCTAATAGGCCGTAATATTTTATAAGGCACTTTTGAACGTCAAAATGTACGAAAAAAATTAATTGATTCTAGTCGCCCCTTCCAAAAGGTAGTTTACGCATGTAGAAGAATGGGCAAGAAACTCCACCGTTACTCTTTTAAAATGTTTTACAATATTTTGTATAAGTACATTAGTTATATAATTATATGTGAGGATGATGCACCTAGAATAAAATTACTATACCACAATAGGTAAAAAGAATTAAGAATTAAAAATGAAGCAACTAAGGAACCCTTCATTATGCGTGGTCCAACACGCACTTGGCCGGATTTAATTGTAAGTGTAGGCAGTTCGGTTCCAAGCCGTTTGCTATATTGCTTTATTTGGAAGTAAGTACATTTCCAATCTACTAGGGATCGGCTGAAATATGTATAACCTTTAGATAAGTATCTATGGCTGCTATCTGTAGCCAAGGGTCGAGTTTAATGATTTGCGGTAGGAGAGGCACAACTTATGTAGTAGTACACTTCTATAGGCTGACGATGATGATCACAGCCGTTAAAAAAACATGGTAAGTATTTTTTTTTCTTTTACTCTTAAGTTATTTCTATCATAGCACGGTGAACACAAGTCTTTTTCTATCCAAAAGTGAGTTTTAAATAATAATTCGAATTTTGTATTAAATTTGAAATGAAGAGAAGACAATTTTAAGAAAGATAAGTATAATGTCTATAATTTAACCTATTGTTCTACGGTATAACCCGACAGTAACGAAACGAGAGAATAATAAATATGAACAAACAAGAGCGAAATAATGCTGAAAGTAAGTTTCATCCGAAACTACAATATTTTTATTGATATGTTCGCATTTCACAGACGACCCCCGAAGGATTAAGTACTTATCCCCACTGTACAATATTTTTGACAATAAATTCCTATCTTTAGGAGTAAGTTCACGAAATTTCAAAGATCAGTAGGTTCATTCTTTTCACGTACACATAAATGCAAGAAAAAACAAAATAATAGCGAAAATTCTGGAACTCACCTGCTTCATGAATCTTACGTTCTTTAATCGAAAATTTCGGTAGGCTTTTGCAACATTTTGAGCCAATCAGGGGACGACATACTTATCAAAGTCACTCGCCTGCCCAACAAACTGCAGCCTGATAAAATCTAGTCATTCGACATTAACTCATGCTGTGGGAAAATGATAAGACATTAAGTCAAATTAATTCCGTTTCTTCATTCATATCCTGAAGTGAACCTTCTGTACCACAGTTACGTCCAAAAAAGTTTCCCAAATAATATTTTTAGTGCAAAGACGAGTGTGTTATTTACGAGCCCAATGCTGAACTAGAAGTGTAGTAAAAAAACTGCGAATAAAACTTTACTGTGGGCGATTCGACAAAAATATTGAACTGCCGAGCTCTGCGATGTCGCTCGTATGTTCTGACGTTTAAGACTTTATGATCCTGCGAGCTTCAGGTGTTTTCTTTGAAAGTTTGTTATGAATGAACTTATTGTAAAACGTTTGTAAAATACTGAAGTAATTTGTGTCCTGTTTGTTTCATGTCATTGAAATGCAAAGGCAAGCAATAATAAAAAAATTGAGATTTTTAACCGACTTCAAAAAAGGTGGTTATAATGTTCGTCTGTATATACTGGGTGGAGTTTTTTAACCTCACCTGGAGGAAAAGTACTCTAAATACTTGAGATAGCAAATTTTACTAAAAGGAAATATTCCTTTATTTTTTTATAGAAAGATTTTCGAAAATTCGCTTTCCACGCTTGGGAATCGAACCGGTAAAAATCCTAATAAATAACATCCTGTACTTTTATAACAAACATGATAAATTAAATGAAAGGAATAAAATCTGGTAGTAAAAACTAAAACATAGATCCAAAGACACCGATTTCCAAAGTTAAAGTAATTTTATAATTTGTAGTTTGTTTTGGAATTCGGTTTTTTTGTTGGTAAAATTGTTTTTATGATGATCATTGTGATCGTCAAGAATTTTCAATCGCAGTGGACCGATATGAAACGAGTTAAATAACTCTCTTTGTGAGTGAGATTGAGATCTATCTATCTAGGTACTTATTACCCCTTCGATAATGTTATCTGGTAGATAGATACAGCACATTATTAACAGAGTAATTCGTGTGCCTTATTTTACTTTAATAAGAAGTCTATTACAAAGTCTGCAGTGAACAAAAGTACTGCCGCCCAGAGAACCGAATGCTTTATAAAATAAGCCAAGACCTTTTAATGTCAGAATCAGATATTCTGATTGAGCTTCAAGTATTCTTAAACAAATATTATTCTACATTGCGATTTTTGAGGTCCATCTAATACACACTATTCAAAATCCAACCCTATGCTTATATCAGGAAAGTTGGTTGTTGGATGGCGGGATTAATTTCGTGTCTTCGACCAAATATCCCGCTTCAGCCCGTCAAAAAATACTAATTTAATTCGCCAGTTCTAAGACAAAGGCTTTTAACCGTTTTTTTGGGTCGTTTCGGAGGAATTATAGGGTCGGGCAAGCCGGCCATCTTTGTCTCACAGTGACCAGGCGTTATTACAATAGTTAGGGTGAGGCTACATTGTGAGGAGGAGCAAGAGCAAGTAGGAAAATAGTTTTTTTTTTAATGGAGTGGCGTCCAAGAGAACACAAGGGTTGCCCGTTCTGCAGACGGCATTGTTGCCATCGCGATTAGGCCCTGGATGAGTCTGGAACAGGAGCGAGGAGATAAAGTAGCTGAAGACTAGCTAGTCGAAAAATTCACGGTTCCAAAAAGAAATAAAAAGCATTTTCTCTACACAGGCAGAACACAGACTAAATAACACAAACATACAAATAAAAATAAATACAAACAAGAGAATATTAAAAAAAACAATTTACAAAAAAAAAAACAAGCGACTTCCAAAACAAAAATTACTACAAAGTGAAACATAATTTTAATTTCAGAAGTCAGTGTAAATGTAAATAACAGTGACAGGGTACTTATTATAACATCACTAAGTGGGAAAAATATGTATTATTGAAGCTAACTCAAAAACTACCCAAGCTAATTTAATTTATATGGGACTACTTCTTAAGTGTCATACTTAAGAAGTGGTCCCATATAAATTAAATAAAAAAAGAATAATCAAAATCAATTCATAATTCGCGAAGTAATCTCGTAACAAAGACACAAAAAAAACCATCAAGTCGAAAAGAGAACCTCCTCCTTTTTGAAGTCGGTTAAAAACAAAAACATAACGTCCTGTAAGAGACCAAAAGACCTGTATCTCAGCATGATGCTGCAACATTTAAAAATAAATGTCGCAGCGCTGGTGAGAATGTCCATGCGAATGAAACCGCGGGATGCCGTTAGTTTATACAACGCAAGATGACAAAAAGTCGCGGCTACATCTGTCCGTCAGACATCTACAACAGCCCCTTCCTTCTTCCTCATAATCTGAAACGCATAAAGTGTCGCTCATCGTTATCCTGACACTCAACTAAGCTGAATTAGCTTAACATTCACACGTTTTTAGTCCTTTATTTTACGTATGCAGGCGATGCGATAGAATTATAACAAACCGATCTGTTGTTAGAGTAATGTCAACAAATGTTTTGACAAATTGTGTTTATACTACACACCTAACCTATGTTCTATACCCACCTCTGCCAACCCCTTTAGTAAGTAGAGGCATGTTATGTGTATGTTAAGCAGTTTGCCAGTGTTTAATAAAACCTCATTAATTGAGATTAGAAATGTCTTTTGAATCTATGTGTTGTCTATCTGTGTTGGAAAGTCTAAAATATTTTAGGTTGGGTACTTCTTAAAGAGATTGTTTATCTACTCGTTTTTAGTTACAATAAATTACGTTCGCAACTTTAAGTACAAAATCTTGAAATGTAGGTACATACTTTACTTCAGCGCCTGTTACTTTAGTACCTACCACAAATCGCTTCACTTTCGCAACTAACACAAACTGACGGCTAAGTACTAGTATACGCAAAACATCGAAACGTTTTTGGACTTTAATTAAGTCGTGCAGAGACAGATTGTCGGTTTTCTGAAGCTTACATACATATACTATGTAATGGTTTGTGCTTTAGTTCAAACGGTCGGTGCACACTGTTGGCGGAGCCGCGGTCACTAGGGTTCGAGCTCAGCGGGTAAGGACGCGCTTTGATGTGCTACGAGCTTTATGTTTTGTTATTTGGGAGTAATGAACGAGGAAAGGCCTTTACCAATTACTTCATTTGTACAATTTGGGGCTTTCTGCTAGTTAACATGATTATTTTACTTTTTAAATTCATTTTAAGGGAACATTTTAGGTACTTAATTTTAGACGGAGTCTCCTGAGTAGTGACTTCAAAATTGCCCAGTTTTGAGATTAATAATGTGCTTCTTTTATCTTCATACACTGCTTTTTTTATACAGCTCAGTCGGCAACTTTTAAAACAAAACAACATGTTCAAATATTCCTGAGAACAACTTTCGATGTTGCTAGTTTCGTAATTGCGAATCGCAACTGCAAAATCCCGCGCGTCAGCATTCGGAACTTAAAATTGCTTAGTTTTGCACAATCCCCATTCAAATCCCGCGCCAGCCCGGGATCCCGGGATCCCGGAATCCCGCAAACACATTCCGTACGTGTTACGTCCGTTTTACGCTTATATTGTTAATTTGTACATTGTTCCGCTCTGTAAGATATTTCAAAGACCTTTTGCAATTCTGTTGTTTGCATGTTCTGGTAATCTGAGTTGGAAATGTGTGCTATTTTACGGATTATGTATTTAAACATGCTAAATTATTATAACTTGTTGCTACAAAGTAAATCAACGACTTATTCCTAATTAGGACCCTTTCATGGCAAGCTCCAGTAGCAGTCTTCATTATTCATGCTTCTTCTTTTAGTTATGACCCTGAATTCTTGAAATACATAGTCTAATTTTATTAATATTTTTCCAATTAATTAGTTTCCACCACACAATTCAATCTAGAAAAATAAATGCATTTAAGTTGGCTAAGCCAGTAACCTAATTGATATGCAACTTTAAATGCTAATTTAAAACCAAAAGCTCAATGAGTATTTAAGACAACTTTGTATTATAAACAACGTGGTAGATTATTGAGAAGCGTGTACGAGCATGTAACTATGTATTTACGTGAGTTTCATAATAATATATGTTGTTATTATAAGTGCCGAGAGTGAAACACGTTAAAATTCAAAATTCAAATTCAAAAGTCATTTATTCAAACTAGGCTGAGAATCAGCACTTTTCGAACGTCAAAGTTACATAAGACAGTCCCCCAAGCCCACCCTTCACCACTTCCTAGTGCTTTAGCTGGGAAGAAGAAGTGGCGCAACAAACTCTTTAGTAGCATAGCTGTCTGTTCAGTTAGAAAAAAATGATTCTATATAATAGTATGCAAAATGATATTTACATTACGCAACACAAAACATAATTTAAATTATAAAATTTATAGCCATATGACAGCTAGCACACGCCAATATACCAACCAAAAACATCGAGAACTATACTCAAGCAGAAATAAAAATAACTTAACGAAAACAATATCTAAATAAAAGCCTCCAGGCATAAAGGGCGTGCCCGCTTACATATAGCTGTAACTAGAAGTTATAATTGATAAGCAAGGACCATCGAGGTAAATAAAAAAAATATGAAGGTCTCTAGCTAACCCACATATTGCAATACAACTCATAAAAAAAACATTGTAATGAATAGATTATGTCAACAATAAATTAAAATAAAATAAATTGACTTATAAAGTAAAATTATAAACAATTATATAAACTCATATAACCTGTCAGTAAGTAAGCTAATTCTGGAGAAAGAACATTTAAACATTGTCTTGAGTTAATCACAGCGACCAACTATTCTTATCATTTAAGTAGTCGTTGATAGAATAGTATGCCTTTGAACAGAGGTTGGATTTTACTTTAGTTTTGAACGCATTAAAAGGCAAATCTAGCAAAGAAGAAGGTAGCTTGTTATAAAAGGTTATACCAAGCCCAACAAATGAGTTATGAACCTTATGAAGCCGGTGAAAGGGAGCACGTAGTTTGTCCTTATTTCTAGTATTAACATTGTGAATATCACTGTTTTTAGTATATAAGTGTATATTATGCCTAATATATAATATGTTGGCGAAAATGAATTGTGTGTGTTAACTAAATAACGCGACGCATTGCAAAAATCCTCGTTCATTCTTTTTGTACATTTTCTATGAACCATCGCACCCTACGGGCCACGGGCCGCACCGGGCCGCACTGGGCCGTACCAGGCCGCAGTGCCACGCATTAGCGGATCGCTCGTCGGGCGTGTTTTTGCAGCCGCTATTCAGCCCGCCTGTTAAGAGGGAACAGGGCCTGCGATTCTCCATACAAATGTATTACCCTTTTTTTTCCTGAATAATGTCTCTAGCGCAATCATATTTTCTCATAAAATCAAGTGTTCATACAAAATGTACGACATAGAAGAGAAGGATTTGGCAAATGAAATGTGTGTTTAGTTTTAGTCACTCTTCAAATTGTCAAAACTTTTATGATAACTAAATAAACAAATATACGACAAGCCAGTCAGCCTCACCACTAGTTACAGCCTTCCAACGATTTACAATAGCGCGCTAATACTGAATTATGTAAATGACGCGCTTCACTTCCGCCTGTAACCGAGATTGTTCGCGATCGTCTCCATTGTATATATCCGCTGAATTGAGGCGTTTCCTTTACACGATTAATGATGATTGATGTTACCTTGTTTTAGTATATCCAGTTAAGTTCCACGCGTGTTTGGGAAGCGGGAATCCCTGCTTGTGTTGTTTTTGTTAAAAGTGAATGTCCGTTGTAATATTACTATGTGTTTGAAGAGAATGAGCAATTGTTATATCTAAAGGTACTTCCTAATTTCTAGTTATTAACATTTTTTCAAAATCAAAATGTTTTATTTCATTAAACCTACATGGGCACTTATGTAATATCAGAAGCAAGGTGCACATTGCAATTATTAATGAAGAAAACACATAAAACCGGGCTTTAATTAGTTTAGGGCTCCGTCAAATATTTTGTTTTCCAAAAGGGCACCGTCGCCAAAAAAGTTTGAGAACGGGTAATTCCTCTCGGGTAATACCTGGACAATAAATATTTATTTTTCTAATTTCTATTTGTGAAGTGTAATGTAAGGTGATTTTATTGTAGGAATGCGTGTGTAGTGTAGTGCGTGAATGTGTGAGGGTGTTATGTGTATGTGCATGTAAGTGCTATATGAGAATTTGTGCTTATTAGTAGAAATGAGTGGGAAGTACGAACAAAATTATTTAATGGTTTGGATGATACTTTCTGTGCTTTCATAATCCATGTCCATCAGCCAGTTCGTTACAGTAGTTTTGCATTTATATTTAACCATTGAGTACATATGTAAGATTGTATTAACTTTGTTGTATACATAAGGACCAAGGAAGTAAAAGAATCATTGAGCTAGCTTTGAATGAACAGGAATGGACGAACATACTGTATGCTTCCGTCTCAAGGCTTCGAAATTTTCGGGATTATAAGCATTGCGGGAGTGGACTGTTAGAATTAAATTTAGAATGAACAATTTCCGAATAGAGAGGACCTTACAGGTTTTATAAAGTTCGGTGGTAGGAAATTGATAAGGAAAGGACCAACCTACTTTAAGGATCGCTCTTTGAGCACGTTCCAGTTTTAGCAAATGTGTTTTTGCTGCCCCACCCCAGGCAACTATACAGTACTGTGCAATTGACTGGCAGAGGGCTAGATATACTTGTCTAAGCACCTGTGTGTCAGTCACATGGCGGAGATTCTTAAAAATAAATATCAATTTGCGCAGTCGGGAGGTAAGCAAGTCTATATGGCTATAAAATGATAATGAGTCATCTATTTGAACACCCAAATACCTTACACTATCTATGCGACTTAGAAGAGGACAGCTACATGGTGTTTGAGGTGATGCATTACAATAATGTGCAATCAAAGAAAAATTGGATGTTGAAGGTTTACTAACTTTTGACAGAGAAAAGGTAAGATATTTAGATTTATCTACGTTTAGAGTGAGTAGGTTGTGTGACAACCAGTTAGTAACAATGTCGAGTCCTAGTTGTGCGTATTTAAATGTCGACTCCCAGGAATTACCGTGGAATATTAAGGCAGTAGCATCTGCGTAGGTAAAGATGGATCCATTAGAAAGTTCGTGACGACAGAGGTCATTAATATAGATGAGAAATAAGGTCGGTCCAATGATACTGCCCTGGGCTACACCGTAGGTTATAGGGAGTTCGTTGCTCATCCAGTCACCTATTTTGACACATTGGCGTAATGCAAATCAAAAAGTTGAACATTGTTCATCTCTTCTATTATCTACACAAGATAATAGAAGAGATGAACAATGTTCAACTTTTTGAACATGTCCAGCAGTGGGCGTCTTTCAGCTGAAATGATGATGATGATCATAACAGAAAACTTCCTTAATATATACTTATCATTATTTTTATAATCATTATTTATCCTTAATATGAGTCATTTTCTTGACTGTAAAAATTTTAATTCATCAAATAAACATATTTATTTATTTATTTAACAGTTTATGTACACACATATAAAGAAACAAGAAAAAGGAACAGAAAAATACGTACAAAGGTGATGCTTATTTCTAAAGAAATCTCTTCCAGCATACCTGCAACATAATCCACAAACAGAACCAAAATTTTTCATTCCTAAAAAAAATTACAGCAAAACAACATCAGGTGATTACTTTTGCCCCACCTTGTATAATAAACGTGTCTTACGTAGAACTTGCAATGTTTTGCAGAATACATGTTGCGCATACTGGTAATACCAATAGCTGCTTGCAATCTCATCATCGTCTCAAGATTGTGGAAACTAGTAAGTGATCAATATTTCAGCATCATATTACGCTTGCTTGGTTTCAACCATCACTCAGATTTGCAAGCGTAACATACATACCTTCACCAGTGAACTTTAACTATTTGATCATTTTCAGGCTCACAGCTTATTCCGAAATGTATCGAAAGTACTTGAAATAATAATTATTACTATGTCAGCAACATCAGGTATTAACATTATTCTGTGTTGGCGCTTGCAACCTTTGTGGTTGCACCGCGCACTTCATGCAACAGATTGCCAAGTGTATTTTTCAGGCACATACCAATGACGGAAAATTTGGTAAGGAAAATTTTCTACCTCACATTTTTTTTATAATTATAGTCTATACGAGTACTCTGTCCTAAAAATGAATATTATGATTAAATTGAACGAAGTGTTATCAGGATTAAAAAGCATTGTTCAAAATTAGCTTTGTACCTACGTACTTTTCTGTTGCTTTCTTCTTGCGTGTGTTTTATATGTGTGTTCATAAACTGTTTTTTGTTATTTTATTATATGGAACAGCAAACAGTTACATTATGAAAACTTAAACTAGTATAAAAATATTTGCATTTTGCTAATAATGTAACCCACAACATTGTTGTCTATAATCGCCAGGGGTAGAGAAAACAAAAAAGTTAAAATAATGAAACAAAATGAAAGAAAGATGACAAATAAAAATTATACAACCAAGACTGATTTAAAACAATATTTTGAAGATTACATCTATACAGGGTGACTTGTAATTTGACGTAATCCTTCTAGGACGTGATAGTGTGACCCGTTTGCAACAATTAAGCACCCTATAAATCCTAGGCAAAACTTGATGGAATTCGAGAAAACCCATTTTTTATGTATTTTTGAAAATTTCCCAGAAATCGTCACTAAATGTCACTTTTCTCTAAACTCTCATATTGAATGGCCTTAGATAGGCCTTAGGTAAACTTAACTTGAGCTTATTATTGGTACAGTAGTCGGACAGTTGATCCAGGTCCTGCTGGAAAAGAGTACAATCGTCTACAGTTTTCACTGATTTGTACACCTTCAGATCTGTTAAATAAATAAATAATAAATAAACATTCTCTTCGCTTTATTGAGCGACAAGCTCCAGTATTTCAAGAGTAGACCATATTGAAACGTCGGATCGGCTGCCAAATTACATTATTAAGGCAATTTGCTTCAATTATTTAGCAATTTTACGCACAATGTACACGTGTCGGTAATGTATTTACGTAAAATAAATAAATAATTTTCAAAAGCCAAGTATTGAGCAACGACGTTAAGTTCCTTGTAACGAAAAGTATGAAGTCACTCAAAACATTTTATAAATTAAAATCGTTTTACGTGTCTGTCAGTGTGACCGAATTTATTTCAGAAGCTTTACGTGTTTAAAACGTTAATATTAAACTCGCTTAGAATAAATAATGCAAGAAGAACATGCATCGTCAGCAGAACAGTTGCAGGACTTGGTGACTGTGATGGATGAAGCATATTAGATAAAAGGGATGAATGTAAATGTGAATAAGACGAAGGTTTGAAAGAAAAGAGGATGTATCGGTGTGTGATGGGAAAATAAACTATAAGAGTGTGGAAGCAAATAAGTGAGTTTGTGTATTTGGGCAGTCTGTTTACAAGGGATGGAAAGATTGATGAAGACGTAGAAAGGCGAGTATAAATTGCGGGAAATAAAGTGAATGGTGCTATAACTGCTATACTAGTTGATGTCAAAAAGCCTCGACTGGCTGTTCACAGTGGTGTGCTGGTAGTCTTATGTATGGAAGTGAATGTTCAGTGTGGCAAAAGAAACATGAAATTAGTCGTATAGTATCGTTCCTTGCGAAGCATATATGTCTGGTGTGACTATGAATGGTAGACTGAGAAATGATGTGATAAAACAACTATGTGGTTTAAAAGAAGATGTAGTGACAAAAATTGATAAGAGTATGCTGAGATGGTTTGATCATGTTGAGAGAATGAATGAAAGGCGACTAGCAAAAGGTAGATTTATTTACACGGTAGATTTGAGTGGAAACGCCGGGAGGGGGGACGCCCTAGGAGGACAGATAGTGACCTTATTGGGGATGTTCTTCAGAAAGGTCAGGTGCGTAGTACTCTCAACCGGCGTGCGTGTATGACCAGATGTATGAACGTCGTAAATGCGGCAAAAAGAGTATGTAAGGATTGTAGCAGGTGGCGTTCTGTAGTTTAGGCCTACCTCCATAGGAAGAAGGCGTGAGTTTATGTATGTATAATAGAGAAATCTCGATGTTATGTCAGGTCACAACACAAACGAAGCGGGGGCGGGTCGTTAGTAATTTATATTTCGATAAAAGTGTCAGTATTATCGAAATAATATAGATAGAATTAAATAGGCTTTAAGGTTAATCGATAAAATCAATAGGCCATTCTAAAAGCAACTTGTATTAACAGTGACATACATATAAATACGTCTAGTAGCATCTTATTTGTCCAGCATAAAACTTCTATATCCAGCATAAAACTTCTATATCTACTAGAAAACATGTTTTCCTAAATCATTTGCCTTTTACTCCATTGGCATGATTTAGTAGAAAGTATGAAAAGGTTTCAACAACAGACTCACTTCACTACACTCGTATTTTCGTCGACATTAGTATTCCCTCCACTTGTGACAAATAAGTTAACGCAACATAAATATATTTATCATCTATTTGCGGCATTCCTCAACTCACAGACTCGTAAAGATTCGCTCTGTCACACGAAGCACGTCGTAGCCGCGTAGCCACGTAGCACTGCTACGCCGTAACAAAGAGCGATTGAAAAATGACTTCTGTTACGTTCTGTATGGAAATCGTTTGAAATGCTCGTATTACAACAATTTGAATGAAATAAATAAGTGAAATTGTGCATTCAAGTGATTTGTGCTGCGTGGTTTAACGTTATTTAGAATTAGCTGAATTGTTTTAACAAGAGGAACTTTAAAACAACGTCATAAGTACCTGAGCAATACTTCCGTACCGTAAGTTTCTCAACTGATGGTACTTGTTTTTGATGACAAAACATTGTTCAGACAGTCATCCCAACCACAGATAATTATTCTCTTTGACATTTGAAACGCCATGAAAATTCCAAAGCCGTAGGAATATTACAAGCCGATTTTTAGGTCACTAATGAAAAACAAGTCAACTGCCAACAACTTTTTTTAACTTCCTCTGAAAACATCGTGAGGAAACCGTCATGCCTGAGAGATATTTCTCGACAGCATGTGAAACCAAGTCAGAGGCCTTTGGGCGGCATAAAAACTCTGACTCCAGTTTAATCACCATAACCACACGAAAACAGAAAAAGCTTCCTCTGACAAAAAGCGTGCAAATACGTTTTTAACTGGTGTCAAGGCTAATTAAAAATATAATTATAAGTCTACCGCAATGTAGCATCTAAAGAATCCATAAATAAAGTAATCACCATTATATTGACCCTTCTATAAAATACGGTAGGTACCTACACATAATGCCGAAGTCATTATTGGCGTTTATCAAACAATAAAAGTGAAATTATCTTTTCATTGATTATCACGAATCATAAATATCTAGATAATATCGGAAGCATTAAATAATAATTTAGATTAGAAATTAGAACGATTTTGTATTATACTGGTTTATAAGTAGGACGGTCGTGTACAGCGATGGAGACCAGACAAGTGTTGATATTGTGTGCGGCTGTGGTGAGTCTAGTGCACGCCGGGAATCATGAGGCCTACTCCGGGTATGACTTTAATAAAATATAATCTTTTGATCCGCTTTCTATTTTTTTGGGCGAATTTGAGAAACCAGGTAAGAACTCGCTGTCACTCGCTGAAGTTATTTTAGTAAAATGAGTTGAAGTATTAATTACATTACTAAAACGTTCTTAGTATTGCTTATCCCAACCAACTCATGAAGGTTACTGTTCAACCTTTACTGTTAGCCACACTTCACAAGAATAACCGACATACTTACCTCCGGGGTTTCTGTGCACTCTTTTGCTTTTGTTATCCCTTTGATTTCCACTTTTTTATGATTTCACAAAGGTAAGCTCAGCGATAGCATCATATTACCAGATAAACCATTATTATTTTGGAATTTAATGACCTGTCTATTGAGGCCTTTAACTACTAACTATTAAGATTAGTGTTGGCGAGTAGATTTACTCGCCAACACTAAACCGTCAATTAAAAAAAGCTACACTCGAAATATAGGTGGCCCATGGTGCCTTCTTCTTGAAGATGAACCATTCCATGTTACAGGCACACGGTACACGGGGTCGTGCTGCGCAACTCGTCAGACGCGGCGCTGCTGGAGCGGCTGCAAGCGCAGCTGGAGCTGGACGTGTGGCAGCCGGGTGTGCCGCAAGAGAGGGACGCGCTGCTCATGGTGGCGCCGCACAACGAGGACAAGCTCTTGAAGGCGCTGGACGATGATGGCATCACGCATTATGTGCATGTGGATGATGTTGCCAAGTATGTTTACGATTTGTGTTTGATTTTATTGTTTTAATTAAAAATTAATTAAATGACTAACTAAGTAAGTATACAAATAATACAAAAACAAATAGAAACTTAGACGTCGAAGTACTCGGCCTCATCGCTGTCATCCGGAAACGTGCCCAGAAGACTGGCAGCCACATTGCCACGTTGAGTGGCAATGCTAATTCTTTGGCCAAAGAACGAGCCAGGGTCACGTGAAATGCAGATATTTTTTTTATTTTTTTAACTATTGCATCTCGCAGGTGACCACTAAGGTTATGGCTGCTTAACCGGACTTTCCTGTGACTGCCTTTAGCGTCTACACCGATAGCCTCCAGCCAGGAGCATAAACTATTCTAAATTAAAACTAGGCGAGCGCTCGCTAAGGGCACCCCCTGTGGGGTACGAACATCGGCTAAGGGTGTCGCTGGGCGGAGGACAGCAAGACAGGACAGGTTGGATCAAGGATAGATCATTATTATTAACGGGGGAATTTAAAGCTACGCGCTCAGCTGCGGCGCGGGCTGGGTCGCGATCATGCAGACAATTCGGCGAGAAACCTTAAAAAGGAGACTCGAATCCGAACGGCTCAAAACTGTAGTTACCTACAAGGTTTAGTACCGAATGTAAATAGATGTGTAATAATCGCATGTAAATATTAATTTAAATTATTACAAATAAGTGTCGCAACCAATAATATTTTGTAATAATTTCAAAAACATAAACATTTTGCAATTAATAATTTGAACGTCAAAACGAATACGAAATAAATCAAATTCCAGCACTATTTCATCTACACGCTGACAATTTGGCGAATCGTTAGCAATTTGAATGAAATATGAAATAATGCTTTGAAAATAGAAATAATTCAAATCACGGATTTAGATGTTCATCATACCATCAATTATAATGATTGTCTGCATCAAAGCTTACTGCCATGCTTGTACAAGTTATTCTCCTCTCTTATTAACCTAAAAATAAGTACCACATTACACAACCATTAGAACAGGCGGGATTTAGAAAGAGCTTCTCTACAGTAGACCATCTTCACACTCTAGAACATTTGATTGAAAATACACAGAAAGACAGGGACCTCTATATATTGCGTACATATATTATAAAAAACCTTCGATACAGTATCACATTCAAGTATCTGGAATACACTTAAAGAGCAGGGGGTGAAAAGTGAGTATATAGAGGTATTTAAAAGTATATATATATATAAAACACGAGTAGAGTAAAACTGGAAAAAACCGGCCCTAGTTTTCCCATTGAAAGAGGAGCCAGGCAGGGAGACCCAACTTCCCCGAAGCCATTCATTGCTATTCTGGAGTCAACAATAAGAAAACTTAACTGGAAAGCTTGGGGCCTGAACAACGATGGCAAATACCTGAGTCACCTTTGTTTTGCGGATGACTAGGTACTCCTATCGGAATCGAGTACACAATTCCAACTCATGATTCAAAAACTGAATATGGCTAGTAAGGAAATAGGTCTAGAGATGAACCTCAAAAAAAAAATGCAATTTCCTTGCTGTTTGTCATTAAAACAGCAAGGAAAAGACAATATCGATTGACAGTGAAAAACTAAATTATATAGAAAAATATGTATATCTAGACAAATCTAGAAAACAAATCTGCTTAGGCAGGAGAAGTAATGAACTGGAAATAGAGAGGCGAAAACAACGCGCCTGGAACAAATATTAGAGCCTCAGAGAGATCTTCAAAAGCAAATGTCATTAAAATTAAAACTAGAGTTATGTATTGTTGTCTTCTACAGTGTCTAACATAAGCGTGTCAGACCTGGAAATACACTTCCAAAAAAAGGAAAATC
This sequence comes from Xanthia icteritia, assembly GCA_949128155.2. Lineage (NCBI taxonomy): Eukaryota > Metazoa > Arthropoda > Insecta > Lepidoptera > Noctuidae > Xanthia > Xanthia icteritia. The sequence continues at coordinate 20,289,840 of OX421951.2, read as the reverse complement.
ACATGCCAACGTGGACTAGAGCGCAGTACGTTAAAAAATTGAAAAATTCTAAAGATACGACAAACCAAAATAAGTAACATCAAAAGCCACCGATGCTCTAAATTATGCTAAAAAACGGAAATGGAAATGGGCGGGACACGTTACGTAACGCGACTAGTAAAAGACAGATGGACCATAAGAGTGACATCGTGGAAAGGCCCGGAAGGGAAACGCCACAGAGGAAGACCGTACACGAGGTGGGAAGACGACATAAGAGATACAGCTGGCCCACACTGGATGCAAAAGGCCCAGGACAGAACCAACTGGGATTCTTTGGAGGAGGCCTTCGCCTGCGGAGGGGCTCTTGCAGATAAGCAAGAAAAAAAAAAACATCTATACAATTTAAAATTGCAAGAAATATGAGGCATTTTTAACTAACTATTTTATGGTTAAATTATCAATTTTATGAATCAGAACTTTATTTGCTTTGAATGTAGGTACAGGTATAAGATGTTGTACAAGTAGTTGTTCTGGGTCTGGCTGTTTGTGTATGTGAGTTTAAATGTTTGTAAACGCACCCACAATACAGGAGAAATTTCTAGTGTGGGGCCACGTTTAAAAAAAAAAAGAAAGAATGAAAATAAATTAATGAGATCGGCTAGTCTACCTTACGGCGGCGGCGTGCAAATTATTACATGAATTAAAATATTTATACAAACAAAATAATGTCAAAAAAAACAAAACAGAAATGAAAGTGAAGTCAATCAACAATATTATAGCCTGGTACATAAGTCTTACATGGTCAAATTTGCAATTAATTATAACAATCATACTCTGGATAAATTCATATAATTTAGAAAGCCTTGAGGATGATTTCCACCAAACGGCTCACCTCGCATCGGATCGGAAAGGATACGAACGAATGCGGCGACAGCCGATTGCGTCCGGCAGGATGTCGACGCATACGATCGGCTTCGTACCGTCGCTTGCGAACGTATCCGTGTTCTAATTTCTGAAAAAACAAATCCTTACTCTAACCACACTTGAAATAGTCCATGTAGGTATGTCCTTGATTCAACTTATAGAGTCGACACTCTCTGGTAGTGCCGCCCAACCACGGCTTTGAGCGCACGTGATGACAGCCGAAAGGGTCCGGTCGGATACGACGACAGGCGAACGCAGCCGATCGCGCATTGCAGTATACTTTCGGCTACAATCGCGTGTCGCGGAAGACGTACGCGGTCAAGCTGCTGTGCGCAGCTTAGTAATATAGACTTTAAATACTGTATACACGATTTAATATCGTTTAAAGATTGTAAAATCCGTTCCGATCCGATGCGATGCGAGCCGTTCGGTGGAAATTATACTTTACACTGAGTAATAATATTTGCCTAAAAGTAGTGCAGTTTTAAAAATGTTTACGAATAATCCTTAAAACCATGAGATATTTTATTATAATATGATATGTTATTGAAATGTCCCATTATCATAATAACAGTGCTGTTTTGTAATTACCCGGTGCTTGTAGTTCTTGTATTGAGGTCTCAAGGAGCCATTACGTGTTCTTATATTGGCCAGTGACGGAAACAAATTTAGATTGGTTTTTACAAAAATGTCCACCTCCTATATGTACAAACATGGAAAAGTGAGTATCCTCAAAGACTAAATAAAACACAGGTTCACAGCTGTCTGTGCTTTTAAGGTTTGACATAGATCTAATACACCGTTTCTGGGCCTTAAAAATCTCCTTCCTGTCACTACAGTCTACAGTCTAATTAAAGAAGTATGGAGAAAATCTAATATCTATGGAGAAGAAGATCTAATTAGAGAAGTCTAGTAAAATATGGTCTAATTAACTATTTTCTTTCACAGAGCCATCGAGAAAAATAATGAAGAGATATCAATGTGGAAGAGTACCAGAGAGAACAGGATGATGTTCCAGGATTACTTGCGATATCCTGAGGTACGTAATCATTGCCTTGTCTAGTAGAAAATGTGGCGAGAGTATCTGATGAGAACTGGCAAAAATAGCGTCGTGAATTGTTATTATGCAAAGTCAAAAGTCAAAGTCAAATCATTTATTTCAAATAGGCCCTTATAAGGCACTTTTGAACGTCGAAAATTTACAAAAAAATTGAAATGATTCTAGTCGCCTTCCAAAAGGTAGTTTTCGCATGGAGAAGAAAAAACTCCACCGTTACTCTTTTAATTGTAATAGCAATCACGTCATTTCGTTTAAAATACGTTTTTATTTTTATTTATTAATTTATCTTTATATAGATTCTTCTCAATTTTGTGAATGTGAGAACGCTGTAGGCCTAGTGGACTGTAGATTTGTTGACCATCATTATTCTGTTAAGTACCTGGTACTTGTTGAAAGACCTACACTGTCCTCCCATACCTAATAACACTGTTATTTGAAAATATTGTAAAAGCCCATTATTTTTAAAAGAGTAACCGTGGAGTTTCTTGCCGGCTCTTCTCCATAGGAAACAACCAATTGGAACCGTGCACCTAGCTTCTGACGTTTCATAAGTGCCCATGTAGGTTTATATGAAATAAAAATATTTTGAAATTTGAATTTTGAATTGCACATATCGTCTATGTGAAGTATTGCACTGATTCAAAGTAGGCGTGTGGTTTGGTTGTAGCCTTATTTGAAACACATCGTTAATTTACGCACTAATAATAAACACACAAAGCTTGATAGTAGGGACAGTGATTATTGGCATAACGGTCCCGCATGATGGGAACCTCATGAAAGCCGAGAAAGATAGACAAATCAAGTACTTTGACTTAGCTCGTCAGGTTGTCAACATGTGGGATGTGAACTAACAATAATTGTGCCGATAGTCGTATCAGTCAATGGCTTAATTACCAAGAGCGTTGAACACCTAAGGGGGCTTTCCGGTCACGGCCTCATTGTCAGGAGGTTCCTCTCTCTGGAGCCCTGGACCCTGTTCCCGATACCGGCGGGTATTTTTTTTTTTTATTGTAATAATTAAAAATATAATTTATATGTATATAATCAAATAAAGGAATAAACACAAATGATATATTTATATGAAAGCCGTGAAATATTAACTGTTTCCCCAAATAACGCTCACAGTTCGGTGTGTGTGATATAACAAATGGAATAGATTCTAACGTTCAATAATTATTTAATTGCTAGTTAAAAGCTAGGTAGGATTTGGTTTGCGTTTATCAGTTATACTAGGTATTTTCTACCCATGGGTACCTACATTTTATTTTTTACCTACCAATCGGATAAGGTTGCATTTGTTTTTTTAATTTATTTATTCTCTCTACGTTCATGTCAGTCTGTCCACCGCTGATAATCGCCTATTACAATTTTATGCCAATAGCCACCATCAAAATTCAGTATTCAATGTTTCTACCAGAATAATTATTACTTACTTACAACAATCTATAAAGATAAAGATTTATTGAACAAAAATCACACCATCAACATCAACAACACCATGCGTCTACAATAATAATAGCGTATTACAATTATGAAACCTTTAGTGTTATCAGCAGACTTTGTATGAACTCTGATATCCAAAGAAAGATTTAACTTGTGTTATGGATACCAGCATTATCACATAAATGAATCATATTAATGTAACCTACATTGGTTTTCTGATGAACCAATGTATACAAGAGAGGAAGCCTTTAGGAGTTCTGTTTTAGCCTTTAGGAGTCGTGTCTCGTGTGTGTGTGTGTGTGTGTGTGTCTCTGTGTGTGTGTATGTATCAATTCATCTTTATTTACCTTGTCCTTCAGATCGATGCCTTCTTGGAGAGAATAGCTGCACAGTATCCCAACTTGGTAACTCTGGTTAACGCTGGAAGAAGTTTTGAAGGTCGAGATATTAAGTACTTAAAGGTTAGTTTCGTTTATTTATGAATAACTAGCTGACCTGACAGTTGTCTTGTCCAAATTTCAAAAGTTCATTCATATATTCCCAAATTTTTCCGAAATTTGAGAATTTTCCGGGAAATTTTCAAATTTTTCTTTCCTTAGTAACTTAACTCACAATAATAGGATTAAAAAAAAATGCATATATGTCCAGTCTTTCTCAAGTTATGCGCTGACCAACGAACATAATTAAATTTTCTAATGTAAACTAAATATTTTAAAATCAAAGATTTGATTTTTTGTATGTTTGTTAGTTTGTTTGTAATGCTTTCACGCTAAAACGGCTAAACGTATTTGGATGAAATTTGGCACAGGGGTAGACCATGACTTGGGACATAGGATACTATTTATCCCTATATTCCAACGGGATCGAGACTTATGCGAGTGAAACCGCAGGGCGCAGCTAGTTATTTATAGAGATGATAGATTATTACAATCATTATGCAATGTCATTCAGTAGTATTTAAGTATAAAATTGCGCCAATGGGCATATGACCACCCGTATTTTTATGAATATTTTCGATATATTTTCTATCTTTAATATTTTTCATTTTATTCAATTTAATCTTTTTGAGTTTAGTTTGTGACCTTGCTTTACATTTTTTGCCATATTTTTGATGCTATTGGCTCAAATCAAATCAAATTATTTATTTTTGCAGAAAACACGGTTACAATGGTGTTATTAAATGTACATGTTTCAAATGATTCTACCGTAAGGAATGCAAAATGTACACAATCCTGGCTTATCAAAAGCAAGATTAACATTGAAATATAATATATAAAATTAGATAAAATATTTTAAGATATTAAGTTAATGTAATTTCCTTCTTAAAGTTATATTAATACAGTTTTTATTTTTATTTTTATAATAGTAATATTTCAATTATTTCAATGTCATTCCTAGAATTATTACACTACATTAATAGATCAATTATTTATTGTTGAGATATTTCTTCTCGAATTTAATTTCTTCTCGATTGTGTATTTCTTCTCTGTGAGGAAAGACAAGAAAAAACTCTGCTTTGAAATAATTGCTTTACTTACCACATTTTTTAAGAAACGATCTAAGAAGTATACAGATTAAACATTTTTAACATTATCTCAATCGTGGACTTACAATCTACTGCTATGTACCTATGTCAACTAGATATCGACAACGAACTTCAATGACCCAAGCAAGCCGATCTACTTCATGAACGCAATGATCCATGCGCGGGAGTGGGTGACCACCCCGGTGGCGCTGTACTCCATCTACAGGCTGGTGGAGAACCTGCGGAGCGAGGACAGTGACCTGCTCAGCGATGTGGACTGGATCATCATGCCACTTGCCAATCCTGATGGGTACGAGTTCACGCATACCGATGTGAGTAAATACAGTGTATAATATCATCATCACTCAAGCGAAATACATCCACTGTTGGACATAAGCGTCGCTCTAACGGCTATTCTAGTGCTGCTAGCATTCTACAGATTCTTGCAACCTTTACCAGGTCACCGGCCCACCTTAAGGCCTAGCAACAATCGAAATATTCTTGTAATAGTATAATGTATTAATCAATGTATTCCTTTCAGGAACGGCTCTGGCGTAAGACAAGATCAATCAACCCGGCAGTCAGCAACATCTGTTATGGAGTCGATGCCAACAGGAACTTTGACGTTCTCTTCGGTACCTCAGGAGTCTCAAGTGATCCTTGCAATTTAACCTATCCTGGAACCCACGCCTTCTCGGAGCTAGAAACCCAGTACGTCAGGGATATACTACAGGAATATTTGAACAGGATTCAGATATACATGGACATACACAGCCATGGCAACTGGGTGCTGTTCGGTTATGGAGACTATAGCCTACCGCTGAATGCCGCTCAGCTACACCATGTCGGTGCCACCATGGGTGCTGTGATGGATGCGCTGAAGCTGCCCCAAGCTGATTTCTACCGCGTAGGGAACAGTGCGACTATCCTGTACGGTAGTTCTGGAAGCGCCCAGGATTACGGTCAGGTAATTCTACTAATTCAAATATTATTTAACAGGAAAAAACGGAGATTTATTATTTTATTTCGATTTTCTTCTTTTCGTGTGGTTAGTAACTAGACCGGTGTCAGAGTTCTAAAGCCGCCCATGGGCCTCTGACTTGGCTTCACATGCCGTCAAGAAATATATTTCAGCCATGCTGGTTTCCTCACGATGTTTTCTTTCACCGTATTTGAATCAAGTGATAATTGTGTGTCTTCCTACCAACTTCCGTCCAATTTCTATCTTTCCCTTCCTATCCAAATTTCTTGAGGCCTGTGTCCACAAACAATTCTCCAACTTTGTTCATCACCACTCACTCATTAGCCCTCTTCAATCTGGGTTCAGGCCTGGGCACAGCAATATTTCCGCCCACCTTAAAGTGACTGGCGATATAATGGCAGGACTGGAAAACACAAAAGTTGCTGCTCTAGTGTTGGTTGATTTTTCGAATGCATCTAATACCGTCAGTCACGACATCCTGCTAGCCATTCTGCCATATTTTATGGTCTCTCCCGAAGCACTGGAATGGTTCTCCTCTTACCTTCAGGAACGTCAGCAGTCTATTCATGTTGGGGTTTTTCTTCATGCTGGTATGATTTGCAGTCAGGGAAAAGTTGATGAATAACCTGACTCTATCGACAAATTAAATAGGGTCTTGATAGCCAAAAAAACCTGAGCAGAAAGCAAAGGGCGCTGACCACCTTGTTTTCATTTATTGACTGTTCCGCTTCCCCTAGTTATCTAGCCCCCCATTTTCGTACATTTGCGCCAAACACAACAGAAATCTACGTTCTTCTCACAATCTATGTCTTCTTCAATGTTCCACTCACCACACAGACTTCATTCACTCTTCCTTCTTCATTCAGTCATCTCTCTGTGGAATGCGCTCCACCAACTCAGGATCAAAATCAAACTCAATCCAAATCAGGATGGCAACCAACCGATTATCTTTTAAAGTTAAAGTTCGCGAGCACATTCGCAAGAAGCTGGCAGTATCATCACAACGGTAATGTTTTCCCATTGTTTGTCTTATTTGTTTTAGTATAGTTATGTGTATTTATTTGTGCTTATATATATATATATATATATACATATAATTAGGTGTGTATATTATATTTATAGTTTTAATAGGTCTATGTATATCTCTATATTTAAATAAATATTTACTCCTCAAGCCTCACTGTTGCACCTACCACTGTTTATCTCTGCATCACCGAAAGGTTGACTGGTAGAAAATACCTATGGCATTAAGTCCGCCTCTGTACATTTGTGTGCCTGAAGTATTAAATAAATAAATAAATTATATAATACGCACATGAATGCTAAAAGTCAGAGGCCTTGGGTTCGTACTCGAGACCTATGACTTGGCAGTCTGACGGTCACACCACTAGACTATCATTTCGATTTACAAGTAAGGAATCAGAGTTTTATTCAAAAGTCATTTATTCAAACTAGGCTGAGAATCAGCACTTTTCGAACGTCAAAATTACATAAGACAGTCCCCCAAAACGCCCACCCTTCACCACTTCCTAGTGCTTTAGCTGGGAAGAAGAAGTGGCGCAACAAACTCCCCAGCTGTGCCTGTCTGTTCAGTAAAAATGATTCTATATAATAGTATGCAAAATGATATTTACATTACGCAACACAAAACATAATTTAAATTATAAAATTAATAGCCATATGACAGCTAGCACACGCCAATATACCAACCAAAAACATCGAGAACTATACTCAAGCAGAAATAAAAATAACTTAACGAAAACAATATCTAAATAAAAGCCTCCAGACATAAAGGGCGTGCCCGCTTACATATAGCTGTAACTAGAAGTTATAATTGATAAACTAGGACCATTGAGGTAAAGTAAAAAATTATCGAGGTCGCTAGCTAACCACATATTGCAATACAACTCATAAAAAAAAACATTGTAATGAGTAGATTATGTCAACAATAAATAAAGTAAAATTAGTAAAATTATAAACAATTATATAAACTCATATAACCTGTCAGTAAGTAAGCTAATTCTGGAGAAAGAACATTTAAACATTGTCTTGAGTTAATCACAGCGACCAACTATTCTTATCATTTAAGTAGTCGTTGATAGAATAGTATGCCTATATATATATTATTTTATTTTAATCCCAATATTGTTCAGCCGTTTACGCTCAGTGAAAATTCTTTCACAAATGGACGTTACGTATTTTTAATCCTGTAACAACCCACCAACAGTATCCCAAACAATAATGATTCAGTATTTGATTAATACTCGATCATTCGTCTGAACGTCTGCTGCAACCTGTAATCTTATCTCTCGGAATTTATTATGTTTTTGATAACGACGTTATGATGGACATCGATTACTGCTGATTCATTGTAGACAAACAGTCTGAGCACGTATTCAACATGGCGTGTGTTGGTGTAGCTGTGATAGATATTCAGAACGATTCAAATATACATAATTGGCATGGCCGTTTTGGCTATGATCCTCCCATATTTTTTTATGATAGTTGAACATTTATATCTGCCATATAGTGGCTGATTATGATGCAATTTTATGATATTAATTTACTTTCAACTTCTAACCAATAACGTGATATACAAATCATTGAAACACAAAATACCGCCAACGCCTACGAAAGATTAATTTATTAAACTGCCAATAAATCTAGCTTCGATAGAGGAAGGTTAAACAAAAGCCGGGAAATAGTTCGAAAGCAGATGCTTAGACAAACGTAGCGTGTCGCTCAATGACGCGGCTCCGGGGAATGCGTGTGTTAAGCCGGGACGGAGCAATGGCGCGGCGTGATCGGCGCGGGCATTACCTTGAGCCACGATCACCGTAATGAGGATGTTCGGTATTTGAGGCTAGAAGCGATGCCTATTTGTTAGCTACTAGATGGTAGGGTTGCCTGACATCTTTTATTTTCGATTTCCGACTTCTTTAAACTTTTTTTTATTTTTTGTATTTGTTGTCCTCTTTATTTACATGCATAATTTGAACCTTGTTACAATACACTTAAACATAACGGGCGAAATGTGGTGATATTATACACTCCGCCTATATCTTCTGGCGTTACTATATTATGTAATTTTATGTTACTTGTGTCCTGTTTTCTTTTCCTCTTTTTCACAGTAAACATTGATTGATTTTCGAAGTATAATAGCAAATTCTCGATTGTATAATAGCAAATTAATCTGACTTGTGTGAAATAATAAGTACATTTTTATTCCTAATTACTTTGACTTTTGACTTCCTAATTTAATTTTGATGACTCTATTCTGTAGTATATTTATTAATTTGATTTATTAAGTTTTCATTTAATATGTTAATTGCTTTTAATAATGGACAACCCTACTAATAATAACCAACCACTTTGTATTTGTACGCCGTTAAGGCAAAACATGACTGTGCTATAATTTTATGTAACATCTTGCATGCCATGTGTGTATATACTTGTGTTTTAGACAAATAAATGATCTATCTATCTTGATTCTCAGCCCATCATTTTTTACAGTAGGGCAGTGATACGATGATATTCTATTTATTTCTACTTTTAGTTCAGTATATTTGTCTTATCCCAGGTGGTCGGTGTTCCTTTCTCGTACACCCTGGAGCTGCCCGGCTACGGGTACAACTTCCTGGTGCCTCCGCAGTTCCTGGACCATATTAACGAGGAGACGTGGCAGGGCATCGCGGTCACGGCCAGACTCGCGCGTTCCTACTACAGGGTGCGGTACAATGCAGCCACCACTACTGCTGCTCCTGCTACTGCTGCCACTAATGCTGCCACTACGGCTACTCCTGCTACTGCTGCCACTACTGCTGCTTCTGCAACTACTGCCACTACTGCTACCACTACTGCTACTGTTGTTCCTCAAGATTAACTAATGCTGCCACTACGACTACTTCTGCTACTGCTGCCACTACTGCTGCTCCTGCTACGGCTGCCACTACTGCTACCACTACTGCTACTGTTGTTCCTCAAAATTAGGTCACAGAAACGTATGAGATGATTTTATTATTTTTATATTGAAATATTATTTCCCTTTAATATTTTTGTGTTTTATTTTTTGGCGGAAGTATCTTTTGGAGAAAGGTTACGGCATAAGTACAGACAACACAATAGTACAATGTTTAAACCACGAAGGATAACACTAACACGTGCTTCCATTATCTATTGGTACCGATTCATGACGTAGAATAGACATTTTCTAACAGTGTTAACTTTTTAACAGTCAAACTCAACTCAAACTCAAAGCATTTATTTCAAATAAACCAATTACAGGCACTTTTGAATTATCAAGGGGTCGGTCAGTCAGAAATATGAAGTTAGTCGCCCATTCCAAAGCGTAGTAGGTACCTATGGAGAAGAACGGGCAAGAAACTCCACGGACACTCTTTTAAATAAATAAAAATGGCTACATAATATTGGTTACATCATTTAAGTTGAAGTTATACATGTGAGAACGATGCAAAACATTAAAAGCGTCCGTTAGAAATAAAAATATAAATTAAATTAAAATCGCCGTGGCAGCTAAGAGATGACCAGTCCCTACTGACGGCGCCCGTTCACGAACATGACGCATTGATTAGCACCATTCAGCTCAACCATTTTGAAGGGAGCTAAATGATCCAACGCACGCGCCACCGCCAGCGAGACATTAGAGTGAGCATGACATACTCTCAGCCGCCAGGTTCAAGTCAATGAAAGACATACCCAGTAGAAATTTCTGTAATTCACTGCTAAAAAAACTTAAAATTAATCATGAAGAAACTGAACTACTAAAATCCAAAGATGACATAAAGGCCACTTGGAAGACGATAAAAAAAATCACTAATATTACGAGCACTTCTTCTTCTTCAACAGATGTCTTACGCATCTCCGAAGATCCAAACAGTTCGGTGAATATTGTAAATAACTACTTTTCTAACGTTGGAAAAAACCTAGCTGAGAAATTTGTAAATGAGCACAATAACATTCTACAATCACTTCCAGCTCCCCCCAGTTATCTTAACTCTATGGTTGTATTTGATGTTGATGAGGCTGAGATTATCTCTGTTATCTCTAACCTAAAAGAAGATAGTGCCTCCGGATGGGACAACATTCCGCCAAGGATAATCAAATCATGCAAGGCTAAATTGGCCCCGCTCATAACTCATCTTTGTAATCTAGCTCTATCTGTCGGCGAATTTCCTAGAGTTTTCAAAAAAGCAATTGTCCATCCGATCTACAATAGTGGGGACAGAGACAGTGTAACTAACTGCCGGCCCATCTCTGTTCTGTCTTGCCTGTCTAAAATATTGGAGAAAGTTCTAAATAACCGCCTAGTATCATATCTCAATAAATACAACATCTTATCGAGCAATCAATATGGCTTTAGAAGGGGCAAGTCTACAGAGGATGCGGTATTAGATCTTACTACCACGATTGTAGATCATCTGGATAATAAAAAAAAATGCTTAGGTGTTTTCTTAGACCTGTCAAAGGCCTTTGACACTGTCTCTGTTCCCATTCTGATTTCAAAACTTGAAAAAATCGGTATTCGTGGACCACCTTTAAATTTTTTTAAGGATTACCTAACTGACCGCACACAGTGTGTCAAGATAGATTCTGTGGTAAGCGACACTGAATATCTCACCTTTGGCATACCACAGGGTTCAATTTTAGGACCGTCATTGTTTTTAATTTATGTCAATGAGCTCTGTGGGCTACAGATCCCAAATTGCCACATTTATACCTACGCTGACGATACTGCCTTGGTGGTGAGCGGAAAAACTTGGGCTGAAACTCAGTTAAACGCTGAAAACGCCCTTAAACTTGTCATGGCATGGCTGTACAATCATAAATTGACTCTAAACGCATCTAAATCAATATATCTACCGTTTGCACTAAAAAACAGCAGCCTGCCAAGCCCGAAACTAACTATTAAAGCTCATAATTGCTTAAATCAAACACAACACTGTAATTGTAATTTGTTAACTGGAAGTGATTGTGTTAAATATCTTGGAGTCTTGATCGACAATTTTCTCCGCTGGAAAGCCCACGTTTCTTCTGTAACAAACCGTATTCGAAAACTCATGTTCATCTTTAAAAAGTTAAGGAAATGTGCTAACATCAAAACCCTAAAACTAGTTTATTTCTCGTTATGCCAGTCCCTAATAACATATTGTATTTGTGCCTGGGGTAGCTGTGCAAAAACTCTATTGATGAGACTTGAACGAGCACAAAGGGGAGTGTTAAAGGTCATGACTTCAAAACCGAGAAGATATTCTACGGACGCACTGTACTTCGAATGTAAGCTGCTAACGGTCAGGAAACTTTTTATCCTGCAAGTGATCCAACGTAAGCACAAATCTAAAGAATTGGAATGCATTGCCTCGCGTCGTAAAGTAACCAATATATTCCGCTCGAAAAGGCATAACACCTCCCTCGCCCAAAGATCTTACGTTGTTATAGGAAACCATTTATACAATGTCATACACAAACGAACACCTATATTTCAACTTCCGCAAAATAAAATAAAGCTAGCTACAACTGAGTGGCTAATGACCCTAAACTGCGAAGAAAGCGAAAAGCTTTTACATACACCCACATAAACCCAACAACTGAAGCGCAAACCCCTCACATACGCATTACACAACTTCACTCACATACCATCACCCACACACTCACTACACATCTCACTAACCCATACTACACTTACACAATTACACACTCTCCAGATCAGCTCTACTCACATTTGTTTTTTTTAAAGTAATTTTTCTACTTGCATGCATCCCTTTGCCATGTTATTGCATATTAGTAATATATAAACGTTCGAGAGAGCCTTGACTTTCATAGTACAAGTTTTACTTAGTTTGGAAGTCAAGAGTTTCAAAGTGTGTACCAATGTTTCTTGTGCAATAAACGATTTTTATTTTATTTTATTTTTTACCTAAATGGTAGCTTTATAGTCGATACATAGTACCCACACATGTGCCATGCAATTGTACAATGCTACGACATTGAATTTATACAATGCAAAGATAGTTTTTAAAATCTTCAGCAGCTCCAACGGTATTTTCAAATGCTAATCAATTAGTTAATGCTTGTGGAGCTGGACCAGCGTTGAGCCAAGCATTTTTATCAGCGATGTAATCCCCCAACTTATAATATGCTTGGCTGCATAGTGTGCGTTTAATATAAGATTTAAATTTCGTTTCATTCAGTTGAAGTATGTGGGGAGGTATTTTATTGTAACATTTTAAACAGTACCCCATGAAAGATGGGTCCACTTTAGCCAGCCTGAAACCCGGTTGAACTAATTGGTCCCTATTCCTAGTGATATAATTGTGTTTTGCACCTCTTTTACTAAAAAGATGTAGATTTTTCCTTACGTACATGATGTTTTCATAAATATATTGACAAGGTACCGTCATGATGTTAATATCTTTAAACTGTTCCCTTAGAGAGTCGCGTCTGCGGAGGCCATAGATGGCTCTAATGGCTCTTTTCTGCAGAATAAAATAGACTCGATGTCTGCAGCCCGTCCCCATAGTAGAATACCGTACGACTATGTCTCGCGGTATCTACATCAATAAATTGACGGATTTTTCTCACAGCAAATGCTGCTGAACTTAGCCGTTCTGAAAGGGATGTTAAATGAGGACCCCATTGAAGCCTTGAGTCGAGCGTGATCCCCAGGAAAGTGCATATTTAAGCAAAGTATGGATAATCAAAAAAACCTAACATCCACATCATACTATCTACAAATAAAACCAACAGATCGTCACATTGGAGGCCCACCAACAGAAACATTAAACCCCGTAGGTATGAGCAAATACTTTTATTGCCGACGGTACAATATTGAGCTGAGATGAATCTTTATTGTTTTTTACGATTCGATGCATTCTCTTGTTGACCTTACTATTGTAATTTAACGTGTTTTCCTTGTACAAGATCTATTAATGAAATTTTTAATTTCGCTGTAAAATTAGGAGATTAGGAAGAACAAATATAAAAAAAAACAATAATAAATATTTCACATAAACCTACAAGGGCACTTATGAAACCTCAGAAGCTAGGTGCACGGTACCAATTGGTCGTTTCCTACGGAGAAGAGCCAGCAAGAAACTCCACAGTTACTCTTCTAAAAGTAAATGGTTTTTACAATGTTTTCAAATTACAGTGTTAATAGGTATGAAGAGGACAGTGTAGGCCTATCAACAAGTACCAGGTACTTAGCAAGATAGAAAATGGTCGACAGATCTACAGTCTGTTAAGCCTACAACTTTCTCACATTTACAAAACCGAGAAAAGAATCTACTCGTATATAAAAGATAAATAAAATAATAAAAAATAAAGAACTATTTAAACCGAATGACATGATTGCCACTACAGCTGTAACAAATCTAATTTAATACAAAATATAGAATATTGTAGGTATATTGTAGGCATCATTTAAAAATATGAATGATATTAGCACTATACTTTGAAACTACACACAATATTCTCCTCTTATCTTTATGAATGTTGAAAGATATGAATTAATTCAATACGGACCAAGGTCCACCTGCGTTAGCGTAGTTTGTCGGTCACGAATCAACCTCCAAGCAATTAGGACTACGTCGTACTCAAACTACCTATTTTATTTTCAAAGATAGAGCGGCTACTCTATCTTGCTTGAAAATGAAATATTAGGTATTCTTATAAGCCGCATTGTCACTCGCGGATAAATCCGCTCATTGATGTTTTAATTTATTTAACGAACAATTGTTAATCGTGTTTTGTTTTGTTGTAAATGGTATTATGTCGTTTTGTTCACGGCTGTTGGTTTTACGAATTATTTTATAGGTGAAAAGGTTTGATCGCTTTTGTTTATTTATTTATGGATATAACTTGAAATGCTATTTGAAACACTATTGAACATTTTACTATTGTGTTTTAAATATTCTTTGTGAAAGCTGACTAATTAAGTGACAAAGAAGAATGGCAGCTCTCCATATAATCTGGGTGTCGCACTTAGACTTCGCGAATATTCGTAAAAATACTCTCGAAAGATAGATCTCGGTCAAATAAAGATAAAAGGCAATCGCAGCATATTTTTTTTAATATTGGGTTTCTCCAGAAAAACGTTGTAAAAGAAGCAGGTGGCTCCGTATAAACAGACCCCATGACAGTAAACCAAAGAGTTTATTATGCAGTAAATCAACGAGTAAACAGTCTAAGGCACTCAAAGATGGTGATGGTGGAAATGAATAGTTCCAATAGTGGCTACTCAAGGACAAAGTGGCACTAGTAGACGACTTTGTATATTAAAGCCCTCTGCATAATATACCTCTAGAAGACCGTCATGTCCTGACTCTATACACTTATATGCAAAGCAAGTAGACAAAATTACGTTATGACTGACAAAATGTATTTTATTATTACAACTAATGTGAACGTCCTCCTAACTAATATTATAAATAAGAAAGTGAGTTTGTTTGTAAAACGGCTGAACGGATTTGGATGGCACACAGACAAACCATGCCTGGGTAAGGACATGGGCTATACTTTACATCCTGGATCACAGACGAAGTTGCGGATCATTGATGGTATAAAATAAAGGCAAATCAATGAAAACAAAGCTTTTGTTTCATGTAATGTACATACTTACATTCGTGAACGCTTCTGAAATTAAGCGACTTTCAAAGTTGGGCAAAATCAAAGTCAATTAAATTAGCAACCAGTATGATTTTGTCTAGACTCTAAATTGTCCTATGGAGCAGGATCAGCATGTTTCCAAGTATTTTTATCGTGGATATAATCATCTAATTTGTAATAATGCCTTGGAAGGTAGGTAGGCCTTTGGTGTGGGATGCAACGTGTGTCGACACCCTTGCGCCATCCCATCTTCCTAGCACGGCGAGCTGTGCTGGGGCTGCTACTGCAGGTGCGGAAAACCTCAAACGGCGCAGATACTTCAATCTTATTGGGAATTATATGTTGGAGCCGTTTGGGGTAGAAACACTAGGGCCATGGGGTCCGAGTGCCCACTAAGTTTTTCAAGATATCGCCAAGCGGCTGGTCGACTCTTCACGTGACCAGAGGGCTGGCCTATTCTTTGGCCAAAGAATCAGCATTGCCATTCAAAATGGCAATGCTGCCAGCCTTTTGGGCACTTTTCCTGTTGACAGCGATGCGGACGAATTTTTTGATGCCCTATAATTATCCCCCCCCCCCCTTTTATATACTTGTACATATTATTATATTAAGTCTGTTAGTTTTTAAATCAATTTGTAATATGCTTGTTTACAAAGTGTATTTTTTATATGAGTTTAAAATTTTCTTTCATTTCACTGTAATATATCACAAGGTATTCTGTTGTAACATTTAACACAGTAGGTACCCCATAAAAGATGTTTTTTTTTTTCTTAAAATACTTTGCCCCATACTAGGAATTTCTCTTGTATTGTGGGTGCGTTTACAACCATTTAAACTCACATACACAAACAGCCAAACCCGGAACAACTAATTGTAGGTCATACAAATATTTGTTATGTGCGGGAATCCAAACCCGCGACACACAGCGCAGCAGTCAATCGCTTAACCACTGCGCCAACCATGTCGTCTTGTCTTGTCATGAACTTTATATAGTCTGAAAAGTGGTTAATCTATTTTATCTTTATTTCTAGTATTAAAATTATGTCTATCACTTATTTTATTAAAAAGATGTAGATTTTTTCTCACATACATAATATGGCAAAGTACCGTCATAATATTAATCTTTTTAAATAGTTCCCTGAGAGATTCGTGACGACGTAGATTATAAATGGCTCTGACCGCAAAATAGTCTTCCTGTGAATATTTTATTCCTGGATTCCGCTTCGATACGCACGGGTTTGATATTTGCAGTTGTTTCCTATGCACGTACATGCATTGTGCATGTCAATACGACTGATATTAAGCACTCTATATAAACAACGCCCTCGATACATTGCAAGTACTCGTAACGATATGCATGTGTTGCTGAAGCAGCCAGTTATTGGATTAGCGCTGTAAGTACTACACACCGACCTGTAGCATTAACGATGCGCAGGTAAGTTGAGGGTGTATTAGGTAATGAGTATTGATTGCTATTGTGTAGTCAACTTTATTCGGTTTTTAATGTTGATGATGTTGTTATCTTCACATAGTAAGCAATGTAACATGAATTTGTGTGGAATACTTTTAGTTTCGGAAGTCAGTGGCAATTTGGCAATATACAAAACACAAACAAACCAAAGACTTCCCAAACGAAATTTTATATCACTGTATAGTCGTTTTTTTTTAAGCCGTTTCTTTTGTGTATAAAACAGTCCTATAAATTGTACATCGTACCCAGAACCTCTATGAGCATTTTTCAGTGTTCATGAAAGCACTACAGCCAATGTCGGTGTGAGTGTCGGTCAGTGAGCGCGTGTAGTATCAAATATCGTAGCACTTGGTCAGCGGTTCACGCGGTGAACAGCCGTATTATGTTAATGAGAGCTGCGGGTGCGCACTGCGTCGTGGTTGTTAATGCATTAATATTATTTTATCATAATATATAAGTTCTGGGTGATATCTTCAGGTTTATAGGACTTTTGTAGCAACATATATTATTGTA
Source organism: Xanthia icteritia (assembly GCA_949128155.2). NCBI lineage: Eukaryota > Metazoa > Arthropoda > Insecta > Lepidoptera > Noctuidae > Xanthia > Xanthia icteritia. The sequence goes on along the minus strand of OX421951.2, from coordinate 20,272,319 downwards.
ATTACGACTTGACAAAACATCGAGATTTCTTTAGTATATCATAGTTATGATGGTGAAAACCACATTAAAATAGATTGTGTAGTTAAGAAGATCTAAGCGGTCACACAGACAGACACGAAACGATTTTGTTATATACCTATATTATACATATAGGTATATACGTAAATTAAACTATCTCATAATATGCTATCTCATGATATACGATAGATTACTCGTAATTAGATTGCTCGTAATCTTTAATCATATACATTAAAGATTACGAGCATATTATGAGATAGGTACTTTAATTTTATCTTTAGGATACATTGAATATATTGTAGACTCTTTAATATGAATTGTAGTCAACTGAAACTTAATAATTAAGTTTTAAGGAGTCACAAACTTTAGAAAACTCTCTGTCTTAGCGAACATTTTCTTCGAGCCCACCTTTTAACTTAAACAAGGTTACCGTTTACTTAAATATATGTAAACTAAAACTACTTCAACAACTCGTAAGCCTTATAATGGCAGTGTCGGTCGTCGGGCAAGTTTTTTAAGTAATAAACCCTTGCTTAAGAACTAAAGCGTCCACAGTTTGAGAGAACAGAGTACTGTAAGTAAGACTAGGTTGAGATACGGCGATTAACGGGCGGGAAAAAAGGCGAGTTTTGGATCAAACGTTTTGTTTGATTTTGATTGTAATTATTCGTCCATTTTTTCAAAGATTATTTATTGTCATGAAATGCAATTTAAACCAATATTCCAGTAGGTTGATGAATGGTGCAACTGGTCCCAATTACGCTTGTCACTGTCCTCCTTTCATCGTCATCAACAGCGTTGTCCCACCCACTGCTGAACATTGCGGTCTCCTCTAGTGCCATGCTTCCCTGGCCTGTTCGAGACTCATCTAGATCTTACTTGGGGTCCACGCCTTTATGTTCCTAGCCTGTAACAGCTTAACTAACCACGAGTCAATGCGAAATATGGCCAGGTGGTTGTCTTATAAGAGACTTCATCTTTGAACAGGACCGGCCCTCTTTAATCCTACGATCTTTATTTGTTTCATGCCAGTCTCCAAAGGTCAGCCAATATTCGCGCGTGAGGCACCCCGTCTCAGTCACTCTTTAAGCGGTTTATAATGTATCGCAGTTCGCGCGAAGTTTCTTGTCGCCTTGTAACATGCTGTTGGCTTGCCACAGACTTTTTACAATATAAGTTTAGAAGTCACCACGTTTGGTTAGTGATATGTTTAAAGTTTTAGTTTTGAAAGAGTTCCACTTGACATGTTTGAGGAATAAGTTATAGTAACTTGCGGTTTCTTTAGAATATTATTCATATACTAGATTCTGCCCGCGACTGCGTCACTCGCTCGCGCTTTACTTCATTTTCGCTTAGCGTTCTTTCTGACTTTTTTCATTTTGCTCGGCTCTTAAGAGGGAACGGGGCCTGCGATTATTATTTATTATTATTTATTTATCTTTATTCCAAAAAGGTAAGTAACATAAAAGCTAAGCCCCACAAAACCGTTGCAATGGTTTGACTCGATGAGTCTCTAGACATACTTAAATGTACTTAAAACTAAATATAAAAACTTAAAACATTTCTAAAAAATATAATTTTAATTTACGTCTGAATCTATTTATGTTTGTTTCACTCCTTATGTCTGCCGGCAGACTGTTCAATAGGTATGGTATTCTCTTGTTTAGTGTTCTGTCACCAAAGTAATTGGTGACTCTGGGTACATTGAATCTACCAGCAGCCATAGATCGTGTATTACGATTGTTGTATACGTGAGTTAATCTATGCTCTTGGGTACTGTGGTGGTTAACTAATAAAAGATATTTATGTTTGATGTGATCGGTAGAATTTTGCATATTTTAAATCATTTTCTATAATCTCCCTTACAACTGCTTTTAGTTTTTTTAGTAACAAGTAGTTTTAGGAATCTAATTTGGAGAGCTTCTAATTTATCTAAGTTAGTTTTGAATGTTAACCCATAGCTGTCGAGAGCATAACTCATAATACTTACTACAGGAACTTTAAAGCTTAGGTGGTACATTTTGCTTAATAATATTCTTAATTTACTAGAAATGTAGTCCACGTGATGGGACCAGGAAAATTTATCATCTATTTTCATGCCAAGGTAGGTTACACAGTCAACTCTTTCGATCGGTTTACATTTACAGTCCAGTAAGTTATTATGGTGACATGTATAATCGTGGGTAAATAAAGGTGGAGTCGCACTATGAGGTCGTAAATATGGCGAATGAATTAACATTAATTTAGTTTTACTAGCGTTTAATATAATGCCATTGTCGTGCGACCATTTAACAACCGCGTCTATATCTTGTTGAACTAGCAGGTAGGTATCATCTATGTTAGTTCCGGAGCGAAGTATGCACAGGTCATCTGCAAACATAATGCTGAACAATGCTGTAGCACTCGGCTCAAGCTGTTAACATGCATAAGGTAATAAATTGGTCCACATCCCGAGCCCTGCGCCACCCCACTCCGCACCTCAGCTCTGTCACTCTCAATACAAAAGTATTCCCCTTTTTTCTTCCTTAATAATGCTTCTAGAGCAATCTTTTTTTTATCATAAAATCTGCTGTAGACACGTCCCTATCATTTTGTTTTTTCAACAACTTATTGGTAAAGAAAATATGACCCTCCAAAAATTACAAAAAATGCCCAATTTTTGCCACCGTTATTAGAGGACTACCAGACAAATTCGGAAAGTTTTTAACATAATAGAAAACAATAGGAACCTTGACATACTCTTTCTTAAAATTTTAATGTAAAAATATATTGAATCGGCCCAGTTTTCGAAGAGAAAAAGGGGTAATACGAAACATCGATTTCGTCAATTTTTTTTGTGATATAATCAGTCTGAGCTGCAACTGTCCCTATCGCACTCTACGGCGGCAGACTTGAGGTAACACGACGGCATTAGTTTCTTAAAATACCTATGCTTCAAATTCCTCGCAGGCCCTGTTCCCTCTTAAGATTGTAGCATGTTAAATAGCTTATAAACTTCTTCATATCAAACGCAAAGAGATCTGGTAGTTCCAGACATTTGCGCGTTCTAACAAACAAAAAAACTCTTCAGCTTTATTATATTCATTAAATGCTAGCTGCTTGCGCGCCTTGGCCCGCGTTGACCCAAATTCTTTATTTTTCTTAAATAAACGTAATGTTACTCCTTATAACATCAGCTATCTGCCAGTAAAAGCTCCGTCAAAATCAGTCCAGCCGTTTCGGAGATTAGCCGGAACAAACAGACAGACGGACAAAAATATTATAAATTGCTTTTTTTGTTTTAAATACCGTATATACTTTCATAATGTTTTGAAATTAAAATCAGTCCCATCAATTTTATTTATTTTCCTACCTATATAGATATTCTTGAATAAAATATAGTGTGGATACTAAATTAAGTATTAATCTATATCCACCAACAACAGTAAAAAAGAGTGGTGGTGGTCACTGGCAACTGTATCAAAGGTCCCTGGATTTGGTCCCTCTTCTGTAGTAAATATTAGGCAACAGGGTTATGTTTACTACAACCTTACAAGCTTTCACTAGAAACACTAATCCATCACAAAACGAAAGAAGGTACAGCAAATACCAATATATTCCCTGAGGCAACAAAAACCACAATAAATATTAGCCACAATATAACTCAAGAGGTACTTCAACCAACACCAAGTGTAGGGACACTTTATGTAAAAGAAACAAGAAAACCATACAAAATGTTGCCACATGCAAGGGTTTTCATGTTTCCTGGATGCTGTTACGGACACATGAAAAATATAGGTATTCGCAACCATACAATGACCATATACCATACATATGACCTCTGAGTTTGTTTCGGCCTTTCTTCTCAGAGTAGTCAGATAGGAAACGCCGAACTCATCTAGCTAATTTTTAATTACTTATTTTTTTAAGATGACGTGTAAAAGTGATTCCAATATCCTATTTACAGAATAAACAATTTCATTTCATTTCATTTCATTTCATTTCATAAAAGGAGTGGCAATAACTCAGTTGGCATTAAATCAATCAATGATAAATTATATATTTTTCTATAGATTGGTTCAAAAACACTTTTTACTGTCTGAATTTAATTACGTTTTAAAACTGATGACAATATGGCCATACGAGGACCATGCAGATTAGCGTCTGAAATGGTCTTTTGAGGATCAAACCGTGATAGAAATTGATGGCTAATGAAATGTGTAAAACAGGATTAACAAATAATCAAATTGAAACAGCCCTGCACTAACCGTTTTGATGCCTTTTAAGAAATAATAATGGGCTTACTGTAATTCGCTGCTCTGTGGCACTGTTAAGCTGCCAAACGTGAGCTCGAATCAGCCTGCCAAGTGTTAAGGAAGGTGTTCTGGTAATTTGTGCAGCCGCCGTGAAGCCAATTAGTCAAACCTTTCGTAAGAAAACACACTCATTTACAAACCTACTGTATGTACTACAATCTGCTTATATTAGTACATAATATTGGACTGTATTCGGAAATTTTTGGAACGCTTGGTTCTAATTATTTTTAGTATTGCCTGCAAGTTTCTAGGGGTTACTATATTACTAGGCGTTCGTTCCTAGAGTGAACTTTTAGTGCTCAAGTAATTAAATGCTTTTAATCACGTCTGTACTCTCCGAAGGGTTCGGCAGAAGTATATATTGGTACACCCACAATTCGCCAGTTCGTAAGTCCCATGTAATAGGGGGCGAGACTAAAACTTCAGGTATTAATTGTATTATAATTTACGTACCATGCCTAACTTTAAAAAAAAATGAAATATGAACCTAGGTACACTTATTTTTAAGAATATTTAATTAAAATATTCAGTCAATCTTTAAAAGGTGTCATTGTCAGTTTTCTCACGTTTTGTCATTATAGGTGTTCCGTGCGCCTCAGAGCAAAGATAAATTCAGAGTAATGCGACGATATGTATAGTAATTTTAGGTACAATAAATTGAACTTAAACACAATTTATTGCATTCAACACATCCAGCCAGACGCCTAACTCACAATAACAAAAAGCTGCTGTGTAAAGGCGACAGGTAATGAAATTCGTCGAGTCATATTTCTCTCATTGTTCTGTCGACAACTATTTATTAAATATATGTTCTTTGACCATTCGTCTGTCATTGTCACGAAATACAACTACAAGATGACGAACAAACAATAATGTGGCACTTTCAGAACAGTATGAGAAAGTAGAAAAATATAAACCGCTAATTTTCACCGAAAAGTTTCCCAATGGTTTTCGGTGAAAATTAGCGGTTTATATTTTTCTACTTTACTTATGGGAACTTTCTATTATTGTACGTTTCCAGTCACCGTAAAATTCGGTTGATGTCACGTGAAACCCGTGTCTACTGACTGATGAGTTTTTTTGTAGAATCTATACTAATAATAAAGCTGAAGAGTTTGTTTTCCGCACCTGAAATGGAAAAAACGGTATACCGCCGTTTACCCGAATTTTATTTGCCCTAATATCATTTGCCATAATAGTCAACAGCCATAATATCATACGACATAATACTCATTTGCCCTACTCTCATTTGCCATATTAGTCACGTGCCAGAATCATTGTTTCCCATAAAGTCACTTACCATAACATCATTTGTCATAATCATTGTAAGCCCTAATTATCACATGCCCTAATTATCACATGCCATAATTATGATATGCCATAACATAATTTGCCATCGTCATCGACATCGGGTGTGTAACGGTTGTTTATATCAAGAGAAATTGGATGCAATTGGGACTTTAGGGCACCCCGACTCGGACAGGTTAGGTTAGAAGGGGATGGCGGGGTCGTGTGAGCGAGCGAAGCGAGCGAATAGACCCCGCCATTCCCTTCGTGGTTATTTTTTTATAAACCACACAGAAGTAGGAGCCCCGCGTAGCGGGGCTCCGTCGACCTAGCCCACCATCAACCATGCACAGAAAAAAAAACCATGCACAGAATAAATAAGTTTATAAAAAGATTCGAAAACAATTTATTGTGGCGCTTAAATATAATGTCATCATGTGTAATGATTATTACGGGGCTTAAATATTTGTCTAATACTTGTTATGCCATTTAAATATTATGCCATTTAAATATTATGTCTAATAATTATTATGGCACATAAAAATAAGGCAAACAATACTTATGGCATTCGTATCTTATGGTATCTAAAATTCGGGTAATTAAAAGTATGTCATATGTCTTTTAGGGCAAAGGAAACATTCGGGCAAATGAAATTCGGGAAAATGATGATTATGGCATATAATCTTCGGGCAAACAATAGACAACCGGAAAAAACGGAACACTAACCTGAAAAGAACGTCCGTTAAAATATAACCTTTAATTTCATCTTTCTGACTCCGGGAAGTAGGAAAGTCCCTTCCCTTCCCGAAGTCCCAGAAAGATGAAATTTGGTATACAGGCTAGGGTTTGCAGAGAAACAACAAAAAAGTTATGTTTGTAACTTTCACCCTCCAACCCGCTTAAAGGGAGATGAGGGAGCAAGTCTGTGTTTCTTACGGAAAATAGGTAAAAAAATAAAAAGATTTATTTATTTTCTGAATTCTTATTTTTTTAATTTTTATTTATTCGTTTTTTTTGTAAAAAAAAAATATTTCCACCAAAAACATTTCATTATTGTAACGTTATCAGATCTTATGTAGAGCCTGCCAGTATGGCTTGGCCGTTCCATTGAACTATTGCATAACATTAAAGACCAGAGACTTACCATAAGCCCATAGTAGTATCTTTTCGACGGCCGTGAAACGGCCAAGCCGTAATTTATGTCTAAGATATAAGGTTTGTTAGGCCTTGAAGAGTTAGGGGCTTGGCTCTACATTATTTTTATTATTATTATTATAGCTTTATTTCCAAATTAGTGGTCCCCAAGGTTATAAGCCTCCTCCATTTTTTTCCACTTTTCCTTATCTGTAGCAATATTTGTCCAGATTTTTCCTGCTGTTTTTTATGATGTCTACGAGTATTCAGTGTCTGTTTTGTATTATTTTTCTTTGACTACAAAAGAGAAACGTCTACGTTAGCGAGTCACTGACATTAGACGTTTCACGTTAAACCGACGGCCGTGTGCGACACAGCCCCACCCGATTTTTTATTTGGTCTTTGGTGATTCATTATAAGATACATAGGCCCATTATTTTATAAGCAGAGAACGTTATTATCATAACTATCATATTTATGATGAAATTATTTAATTTGGTAATCGATAGCAGATGAAGTCGCTAACGACTGGAGGACTAAATTATAAAAATAAAACAAAAGAGTGAAACATTTAGGTGCCAAAATATTCGTCCCCCTGGCTACAGAGTGGCTACAGTGGCTAGTGGCTTCTGGTAGGTGACGAGACCTCGTCGTCTATCGCACTGTCACTGGCAGAAACCAATTACACGTAGTTCGCCTAAAAGCCGGGAGCCTCTAGCATCAATTAGGCAACTCGGTGTCGCTGGCACCGCGCCACCGTGTCGCGCTGAGTCGACACGCTTCACTCCCTAAGTACCACTTGTTCACTATTCCCCCAGTTTTTTTGTGACACAGTTTAGTTGGAAAACGTTTTAATGGGTGAGTGGAATTGATTCGGATTGAGCAGTGTATCGGACTGCGAAGCTGCAGCTTTATTGGTTGGAATGTATCGGCTATTTTGTAGGGTTAGACTTTTTTTATAAACTAGTGACCAAACGTTTAGGAACTACATAATTCTACATAGTCTAGCTTGTATCTCTTAAGATACAGACTAGACCTAGTTTAAGGGATATGGTCTATACAATTGTGCTTATAGTGCGACAAATGAAAAATTTATAATCTACAATGTATACAGTGCAATGTGTTCTTGTTTTATGAAATAAATATTTTTTATATAAAAAAAAATATTCAAGCAAATTTTTCAAAACGTTTTTCGTATTATAAATTATATTTTTACTAAAGGTATGATTTTGACTTGTCAAATATCCATAAATAAACTGAATACGCGTGAAATACTATTCTTACAATTTCTAGATGGCTTAAAAATAATTCGTATTTTCGCAATTTGTTAGGTTTGAGAGAAGTTTCGATCGCTTAGTACCTATTGCACATGGGCAGTGCTACGGCGTAGCGACGTAGCAAATTGCTACGCTGTAGCAGTTTCCTACAACTAGGAAACCAGTATTACTTCACCTTTCTGTAATGCTGCATAACTTACAGATGTGTCATAACATGACAGCTACGACATGTCGTAGCTTTGAGTCAAATGGACGTCATTCGTCAAGTCATAGCGACGTGTGCCTGAAACGCGACCCGACTAGGAGGCGGTGACGATGCGAACTGAACATAATACTTAACTTAGATTTTAAGGTCCGGCCATGGAAACTTCTTAAAATACTTATATGTATTAAACAAACAGAGATACCTACATTTGAAACGTACAAATTCACAGTCAGAGTTTAGAAAACTAATTATCTTGATAAACAATCTGCGTGCCTTTTCCCAACTATGTTGGGGTCGGCTTCCAGTTTAACCGGATGCAGCTTAGTACCAGTTTTTACATGGAGCGACTACCTATATGGCCTTCACATACAAGTTATTGGGTAACATGATACCCCAAAAGTACCCCGAAAGTCTGACAACCGTCAGACTTTCGGGCTTCTGACTACCCCACAACGACTGTCAAAGATCTAAGAATGACAGCCGGGACCAACGGCTTAACGTGCTTTCCGAGACACGGAGGGGTCTCGATATGTAATGCATGACCAACCATCCACGGACCGACCGCGACAAGGGTGGCTTAACCTCTGATCAACCCGTGCGGCTGTTATCATTTACCCACGAACCCCTGCAAATTATTTTTATGAACATAATAATTAATTGCCTCACAACAGTTTAACTGTTTGTTGTGGTTAACAAACAAAACCTGAATTAAAGTATATAAGTAAAAATAAATATTGTCTCTGCAATCATCGTTTCGTTCAAATAGTTCCTGAATGGAGATCACGTACCTACTGGCAACACTACCCGTATAAAAGCTACATTTTATAATTGCTATTCTCATTCACACTTTTATAACCTTTATATCTCACGTATAAGGTTGAAAATTGCCTGAAAGTAGTAACATAATACGTTAGTGAGATAATTGACACTGCCATTTACTCTTTTATGGTCCTTATCTGACGGACGTAAGGTTGAAAATTGCGTGCTGGTGTTGATAGATTATGTGTGCCTGTATAGCGATGCGTCTGGAGTCATAATTTAGTTCTTTATGTTCCTTATAACGTTGTCATAAGGTTGGTTATTTCGTGAATGATGGAAGGATATGGCTGCGGGTACGGCAATGTGTCTAAAACAATGGGAGGTCGTTAGCAGAGTGACGGGAGGGCTCTCATTGTGCTTGAGAGGCGTTCTAACCTTGAGAATACTAATGAAACACACTCGACTTCGGTAACACGATTGAAATCTTTTGAAGTATGAGGAGAGGCGACAGGGACTTGTGAACTTGTGACTTAGAAACATGTACGTTTTTAAAGATGGCAGTAGTTTTTTTCAAGAGAGCTTGTTTCATGCTGGCTGTGTGAGGGACAGTTTTAAACTAGGATCTTAATCCTAGTTCTGTATAGGCTTTACTGGTTCTTAGCGAAAGTAACTCCTGCCAGTTTCACCATACGTTGGTGGTTAATAACGGTTAAAGTAAGGTTTAAAAAAAAACAACTAACTTCAAAAAAAAACACTACAAAGTGAAAACCAAAGACACCGACTTCCGAAATTAAAGTAAGTTTTCACTTTGTAGTGTTTTTTTTTGGAAGTCGGTTGTTTTTTTTTTTGTAAAAGTTTTTAGTTTTGTCTTTCTAGTTGTAGTGCCTACCCTACACAAATTCAAATACCACGACCTGCTATGTAAATAACAGTGACAGGAACTTATTGAAACATCATCCATATAGACTAACTGGGAAAAATACGTATCATTGAAGCTAACTCAAAAACTGCCCAAGTTAAATTAATAAAAAAAATATGGGGCCACCTATAAAGTATGACCTACCAAACAAAAAATAATCATCTAAATCAATTCATAATTGACGGAGTAATCGCATAACAAACACACAAAAAAAATCTGTGGACATGAGAACTTCCTCCTTTTTGAAGTCAGTTAAAAATAGGGGCAAAACAAACCATCATAATACCTAAAATGTAATTAGGGTTCCATACGTTCGAATGAAAAAACGGAACCCTTATCTGTCTGACGGTCTGTCTGGCTGGCTGGCTGTCTGCCCATCTGTCACAGTAATTTTTTTCCGAATCTACTAGATATTTTTTTTTTAAATTTGGTACATATATGAATTTTTGTGACCCAAACACGGACGTGTAACGTAAATAAATGAATTTTGAATATGGGGGTCATATTTCGGGGTAAATTGGAAAATTAAAAAAAAAAGTTTTGCAAACAGTACTGTATACCTTGTGACATATCAAATGGAGAATGGCTTGTTGTGAGGATCTCATTTTTTTTTACAATTTTAATATCTATACTTTAAAGTTTTTTGATCCAGTTTTTGAACTTACCTTTTATTTCAATTATTTTGGGGTTATAATTTCGTAATAAAGTATATGCGCCTAATTTTTTTGTTGTTTAGGTTTTATTGTATAATAGGTATTAATTTCACTTTTGCTTGTTTTTAAGAATGTAAACATATTTATTTACTTGGAAAATATGATATGTATACATATTTGTAATGTGTTCGTCAAGCCCTATCATTTGATAACCAACATGGCATTTTTTTTTGTTGTTCATGACTTTATGTCCTTTAGAGGGCGCCATATTGAATTGTGACGTCACATATAACCAGCGGACGATCAAGACGATACCTCATTTGTAAAATTTTGATCAGTAGTTTAGAAGTTATGAGGTAACAAATGAACATACATACATACATAACGGTTAAAATCATAACCCTCCTTTTTGCTTTGCCAAAGTCGGGTAAAAATAGATGAAAATTGATCATTGCCTCCTTATCTCCGAAACTACTGAGCCTAAAATAAAACAAGAAAACCTATAAGAAGTCTTGGTCTTAAAATAACATGGTAAATCTCTCAATAATGTGCGTACAAACTAACATATGCAATTGGAATTACAACAACACATTGGAATTACGTTGGGAGAACGTGTTTTTCAACTACAATGCTAAGTTTGTTGTGCGTGGTCCGACATGCACTTGTCCGGTTTGGCTAGTTTAGTCAATCAACCCGTTCCACATGAGATTTTCAGCAGATGTGATTATCCAGGGGTGATTATTGATTAACATTTTTCAATGTAAAGGGATCCAAAAGCACATCGTTCTGCTGGCAGTTTCCTCGCATTCGGGAACGGAGCCAAAATTCTGCAAGTTAACATTTTCACAATTACCGCGAAAATAGCTATAAAGTTAATTACGTTTCCCGTTGCCGACGGCCAACAGTGTGGGGCAAAAATGATATGACGACGTTAACGCGGAGTTTTATAGTATTATTCTAGTCTTTTATATCTTTTTTGTATTGAATATTTTGTTTCAGAACAATCCTACTTATTTAATACTATAAATGTGAAAGTTTACAAGTTAAGATGTTTGGGTGTTTGTTATTCAATCACGCAAAAACGGCTGAACGAAATTACATAAAATTTGGCACACAGGTAGAACATGACCTGGGTCAGGACACTTTTTTATCTTTGTAGTATGTTCCCGTGGAATAATTTCTTCCTGTCGGGAGAAGCTAGTATTTTATAAAAGAATAAAACATAGCCGTTAAATAAATCATATAAAAGAGTTAGAGAATATTTCAAATGTTACCTTCGTGTACTTTATACAGTATTCAAATTAAAACAACTTGAAGAAACGTTGATATTATCTTTTCTGTTAAAATAATATTCCACTACTTTGAAAACTAACTTAAGTACCTAATCATTTTTTTTTTTACTTTATTTATTTATAATTACACTACTGTAGGTGATAACTATCTTTTTCTACATTAAACAAACTTTAATTCATTCCTTCGCTGACAGACAACACACTGCCTAAACAGCTAGGTCTAGAAAGATGAAATTTTTCACAAGAGTTCCTTAGCGTAACGAAAGTGAGCACTAAGAAAGATTTTTTTTTAAATACAATGGGGTTTAATAAGGGATGGAAGTTAAAAGAGAGGAAATTCCATCGGGCTGCTTTTAAGTATTTTTTATCATTAAAATATATAAAGTTTTAAGTAATTGTGACTTAATAATTATGTGTGGATTAAATCCGCACCGTATTCTCCGTAACGTAGTTATTTTTGGCGTATTTTGAAATAACAAGAAGCTGAATAAACTATAAGTTGTTAGAAGTTGGCGTTAGTTTGGGCCGGGCTTAATTTACATAATCTTTGTTTTACGGTGTTTGCGCGAACTCCGCCCCGTTTTTATTGAAATTAGAGAAAATTCTCTTTTGTTCTTGTGTGAAACTCCTGAGAGCTGTTTGAATAAGTTTCGTTTTATTTAACATTGCACTTACATTTCTGTGTTTAAGATGAGTCACACTTATTGTCTTATACTGGTTTTAATTACGTTGTTTATATGAGTAAGGGATTTATAAGAAATGAGTATATGTATAAGAGGAAGTTTGAAAGTGATACGGTGACTGAAAAGTTGTGCGGAAATCGGTTATCATGGTATGGGCATGTGATGCGATGCGGAAAAATCATGGAAATATCGTCACGAAAGTTTTGAGTATCTATGGTTGTGGATGGCAATACGAGTACGAGAAAACCACAGAAAGTATGGATGGACTGTGTGAAAGATGATACTCGTATGGCTAGAAAGGGAGGGACTAACGAGATGACGACAAATAGATAAGTACGGAAGAAAAGACATGTGGTGCCGACCCTAAATAAATTGGAATAAGGGCAGGAGAATGATGAATTTTGATGCAATTTTTTTATTAATATGATATACGACCATACCTCAACGGGACGCTATGGCGACGTCGCTTAGTTACCCAGACAACCATACAATTTTTAGGCGACGCGACCTGCATGCGCCGCCATGGCATCCCGGTGAGGTATGGCCCTTAGGTATGGCCCTTAGCCCTGAACGAACTTGTGAGATATTACAACGTATAATGGTATGCTTAAATACTAATGGTCCATATGACGTAAACTCTCCTAAAGAATGGCTGGATCAATTTTGTGTAAGCCATTAATACTGTTTTTATCCAATAAGGGTCGTATGCGTAAGTTACAACGTTGATGCCTAATAATTAATGATGTTGATGATAATTAACTGCGTGTAGGTACTTGTTTATTACTCCAATTATTATTTGAAGTCTTACTAAGTATAATAATAAAGAACTTTTGTTAGGGCGTGTTCGAGGTTCTTGTAATTAAATGCTTATTCAGTATTACGCAATGGTTCATAAATAAGTAACTAAGATTAGGATAATATAATATGACGCTAGTGACGCGAACAGCAGTTAGTGTAGCTATTAAATAATGAATATTAATGTAAAATACCAAAATATTTTAAGAAAATATAATTATTACATTCTAGAACAAGGCTGTACGTCTGCCAGACGAGCTCGCGGCTATTAAATAATAGCGAATGTGTTTGATGTAAAAAAAAAAGCTAGGCTATTATTTTTATGTGAATGTGGTGCCTAGATTAGTAATAAAATAAGCCTGCCTTTTTCTCTCAAAATATTAATGAAAACTATCTTCATAGTAAAACTATTTCATGTAGGTACAGAAAACTCTTGGACCAACGTCCGTCCGCGACCCTTCCGTCTCTATCATCTATCAGCCACTGTTACACCAACATGAAATCATCCAATGTCAGTATTATATTTAATCAATCAATGAATCAATAATTTATTTTATTAAACATAGGTATGGCTAAAGATAGTATATTGTCTGAAATATGTGCTCTATGTTTTGCCAATATATGGCATACAGAATTAACATAAACAAGCAAGCATATTTAACATAGATTCCATTAAAAAAACAATTCAATTTAAAATATGTCAGTTAGGTAAACAGGTCATAAGTGTTTAATTAGCAAGTCAGAATCGTCATACCTCTGTTTATCAGTAGTAAACTCAGCGATGGAGTAGTAACATCTATCTAAAAGAATCTAAACAAGGACCTCTTAAAAAATCCCAGACTCTCTTTATTTCTAATACCTGCTGGTATACTATTATATATTTTTGGGGCCATATCTAGCACATTTTTGCCAAAAATCCGGTTTTATTAAAGGTAACATGAACGATATTCTGATAACGGCGAGAGTGCAGTTTTTCAAATAAATGCAGGTTACAGTGAACAAAGACTCTCATTTCATATTCATATTCATATCTTTATTTGCATTCCATAATGTTAATAACACAGATCTTAAAATAATAATGCTTATAGCTAGGTACAATTATGGACCCTGTAGGGCACAGCAAAAATGAAAAGTTATAGTTATACATACAAACACAAATCCAATAAAAAAAAAAAATTTCAACATTGCTTTGAATTGATAAACTTTAAATTAAACATGTCAATTATCTTAAAATCATAATAAACTTAAAATACCTATTAATATATATATTATAACCAACTTTAAAGGTAGGTGTGGGTGATGTCAGTCTGAGTTAAATTATTTTTTTGTCATTTAATGTATTCATTTAAGGTGTAGTATGCTTTTTTAATTAGTATTTCCTTAAGTTTATTTATAAATTTTTTGTTGCAAGTTTCACCCTTTAATGCGTCTGGTAGTTTATTAAATATTTTTATAGACATTACATAGGGACTATCTGAGTGCAATTTCATGCGCGATGACGGTAACATTATCATATTTTTAAATCTAATAGATCGGTCGCTATGTTTTTCACCGCGGGTAATAAAGAAGTTATTATATTTTCTAACAAATTTACATATTTCGAGTATATATATAGATGGTGAGGTGAGTATTTTGTGTTTTACAAAAAAGGGTTTACAACTATCTGTTTGGTCAATGTTAACGATGATGCGGATTAGTTTCTTTTGCAGAATGAGAAGCGTTTGTGAGTCTGTGCTATTTCCCCACATTATTATGCCATAGCTGAGCCATGAATGAGCATAGGCGTAGTAGGTGGTTAGAGCAGTTTGTACATCGGTAGTTTTTTTGACTTCTCGTAGTGCGTAAGTAAATTTAGAAAGCTTGGCTCGTATTCTTTTTAAATGAGGTTCTCATGAAATGTGTGAGTCTATTGTAAGTCCTAGCAATGTAAATTCGTTAACTACTTCTAATTTTATGCCGTTCGTTATGAAGTTGATTGGTAAAGGGGATTTTTGGCGGGGGTAGAAAGTCATTAGTTTGGTTTTTTTATAATTAATCTCAAGATTGTGATCATCCAACCATTTTGTTGTTTTATTTAATATAGAGTTTAGTTGATCGTTAATTTGACTATTTGCTTGACATGTGGTAAGCAGGGATATATCATCTGCAAATAGCACACAAGGTTCATCCATATGTATACATAAACAACTTAGTTCCTTAAAAAATGGTTTACAACTACTAATTTGGTTAACGAACGGAAGCATTTCTTCTGAGCTTTAAAAGCAATGTCTCTATCAGTAGAGTTACCCCCCGAAATGATTCCGTACCTAATGCCAGAAGCATAAGCATTGTAAGCTATTTGTACTGTACGATATGATGTTTCCAAGTCAGATGACTATCTATGTAAAGGCCCAGAAATTATTGTGATGTCACTTTCAGAGATTGCTACGTTACTATATTTTATATTCAGTTTCGGTTTACTTATTCCTCCATTAAATGTCATTATTTTAGTTTTGTTAAGATTATTATGAATTAATCAATTTATTATATTTTTAAGATCGTCATTTATGTCAAATAAGACCATCTGATGCTTACTGACCTTAGGCATATCATGAACGCTACCTTGGGGAACACCAAAAGTAGCTTTCCTAGGACATGTCATTATGTTCTTTCAACTTTCGAGCTCACAGATAGCCTATCAAGCGCTGTGATTTGAGTGCGAATAGAGATATAAGATTGTAATAGGTTTTTGATGCAGCTGTAGCGGTTAGCACCGCTGGTTAGATAAATAGGTACTGAACTATTTTATAACTAATTGTAAACACTGCACAAGCACATTTCATAACCTATATTAGTTACATCATAATCTCTCGTTTGACATTCCAATCTGTCACATACACATTCCGTTCACCATAGACACCAAACGAGAAGTATATCATTATCTATTGCTTAACACGACTAACAAAATATATTTACAACTACTACTTATTTACTATATTTACAACACACATTATATCTATAAACATATTAAATAATTCTAACAATTATTGACACTCCACACAAATAATAAAATGTACACATGTTTGTAGTAACGGAGCGTGCGTTCCTAATGTGAAATGGAACACTCATGACCTGCAGAAAATAATTCGCAGAGTTCAGCGACCTCAGTGTGACTTCTCAGCGCAAGAGGATCGCACGCTCTTTCTGCTCCAAGATCTAGACTTCCTCTAAGCCCTAGATCTCTCTAGCCCATTGCTATCGTTCATGTGATATCTGTTTCGTTTTGTACAACTTGTCCTTTGTCATTTTCGTTGTGTTGTACCGTGTATATGTATTGAGGAAGTGGCAGTAAAAGAAATCGATTAATTTAAACAGCGTTTAATTGATCTGTTCCCTTAACACTTCATTGGTGACCCCGATAAAGAGCATAGAAGACGGAGCCATCATGCCGACTGGAGCAGGAGTCACGGCAGAGAAGCAGGATGTCTGCAGAGTCAGCGTGAAGCTGCCGCCATTTTGGCCAGAGGAGCCAACACTTTGGTTCGCCCAGGTTGAAGGTCAGTTCACGATCGCCGGTATTACCGCCGACAGTACCAAATTTTATACCGTCGTGGGCCAGCTTGATCACCGTTATATGGTCGAAGCTAGGGATATAATAGAGAACCCGCCGGCCCAAGACAAGTACGCAAAGCTGAAGGCCGAGCTTATACGTAGGCTCTCTGATTCGCGCGAAAAAAGGGTGCAGCAAATCCTCACCCACGAGGAGCTAGGCGACCGGAAACCCTCGCAATTTTTGCGCCACCTTCAAACCCTGGCCGGACCAAATATGCCAGAAGCATTTCTGTCCACGTTGTGGGCAAGCAGACTGCCAACCAACATCCAGACGGTCATTGCGTCACAGCCTAATCTCGCTCTCCAGTCTATCGCAGATTTAGCCGACCGCGTGCACGAGATTGCGCCAACGCCCGCACCGGCGCTCACATCACCTCCCGCCGTGGCAAGCACGAGCACCTGCAGCGAAATCAGCGAGCTGAAACAATGCATAGCAGAGTTAGCAAAGCAAGTGGCGGCCCTTTCAACACGTGGTCAGGTACATCACCGATCGCGATCATCCGACAGGTTTAGGCGTGGTAGCAGAGACACGACCCCAGGCCGCCGCAGCCGCAGCCGCTCGCTCTCCAGATCCTCGTGGAACGATGAGCACTGCTGGTACCACAATAATTTCGGTGACAGGGCCAAGCGGTGCGACCAGCCATGCACGTTCGCGGGAAATGCCGCCGGCAGCCGGAAGTAGCGGCAAATGGCTGCCCTAACAAACCACGCCGCCTATTCGTTACGGATCGGGCCACTAAAACCACGTTTCTAGTGGACACGGGGTCCGATCTTTGCGTGTATCCACGGTCATTGTTACAGCAGCGGCGCAGCAAGACGGCATACCAGCTTTTCGCGGCCAACGGAACCGCCATCGACACATACGGTTGGGTCGAGTTACACTTAAACCTAGGGCTCCGCCGTGTCTATTCATGGAAGTTCGTGGTCGCGGACGTCACAAAACCCATCATAGGCGCAGACTTCCTGGCGGATTACAACCTGCTCATCGACTTAAAAAATTACCGCCTCATTGACGGGCTAACACAGCTGTCCTCCACGGCGTCATCAGCAGCCGGTTCAGCAGCTGACATTGCCTCCGTCAAGTCCATTGGTGGTAGCACGGAATATCATGAGCTCCTGCGGCAGTACCCGGAGATCACACGCCCTGCGGGAAAACAAAGACAGGTTTGTCACACCACTGTGCATCATATCCGTACCACCCCGGGCCCTCCTATTTTCAGCCGACCACGCCGTCTCGCACCAGACAAGCTCAAGGTGGCTCAGAAGGAGTTTGAAGCGATGCTAGCGAACGGCACAGCACGTCCCTCGGAGAGCTCATGGTCGTCCCCTCTTCACCTCGCTCCCAAGAAGGACAACAGCTGGCGGCCATGTGGTGACTACAGGGCACTTAATGCCCGCACCGTCCCGGACAGATATCCCATCCCGCACATACAGGACTTCTCTCATCAGCTGGCTGGCAGCAGAATTTACAGCAAAATTGACCTTATAAAAGCATATAACCAGATACCTGTCCAGTCAGCTGACATCCACAAGACTGCGATCACCACTCCGTTCGGATTGTATGAATTCCCATACATGACGTTTGGTCTTAGGAATGCAGCGCAGACGTTCCAGCGGTTTATGGACGAGGTGCTCCGTGGGCTGTCGTTCTGCTACTGCTATTTAGACGACATTCTCCTGTTCTCAGAGACGGCAGCCCAGCACACTGAACATCTACACCAACTCCTGAAGAGGCTGTCAGACTATGGCATCCTGATCAACTCCGCAAAGTGTGAGTTCGGCCGGACCTCCATCACCTTTCTAGGGCACGAGCTGTCCGCAGAAGGTGTTCGTCCCCTACCGGAGAAGGTGCAGGCGATCCAGGACTACCCGGCTCCAAAGACCGTCAAGGAGATGCGTCGTTTCCTGGGTATGTTCAATTTCTACCGCCGCTTTGTCCCAGAAGCCGCTCGCTTGCAGTCACCGCTTAATGTCGTCCTCAGAGGCCCTAAAACCACAGGAAATACGCCAATTAACATGACACAAGAAATGCTACACGCTTTTACTGCTTGCAAACAAGGTCTGTCCCAGGCTGCCTTGCTAGCACACCCAAACCCCAATGCTGAGCTTGCCTTATTCACAGATGCATCGGACACCTCAATAGGCGCAGTGCTGCAGCAGAAGACAGGAGACGCATGGCAACCAACAGCATTTTTCTCCAGGCGTTTGTCCGCGTCACAGAAGAAGTACAGCCCGTATGACAGGGAGCTCTTAGCCATCTACGACGCAGTCCGATACTTCCGGCACATGATTGAAGGTAGGCACTTCACCATCTACACGGATCACAAACCCCTGTCATACGCGTATGCGCGCAGCCGGGAAAATTGCTCACCAAGGCAGTTCCGCTACCTGGACTACATAGCGCAGTTCACGACGGACATCCAGTTTGTTGCAGGCAAAGACAATGTCGTGGCGGACGCGCTGTCGCGTGTGGAAGAGATGACATTGCCTGCACTCAACTACACAGCCCTTGCACATTCCCAGCAGAGTGATCCTGAACTGCAAAGCCTCCTGACAAACAACAGCACGTCACTTAAACTAGGGAGAGTGCGTTACACAAACTCAGAGGCCGAGCTAATCTGTGATGTCTCCACTGGTAATACCCGCCCTTATGTTACAGAACCCTTCAGAAGGCAGGTGTTCCAGAAACTCCATCAGCTGAGCCACCCTGGCAGACAGGCCACGGTCAAACTGATTTCCGCACGCTTCATTTGGCCTGGCCTGAAGAAGGACTGCAGGGCCTGGACCAGAGAGTGTATAGAGTGCCAGAGAAACAAAGTCTCACGGCACACATCCTCTCCAACCTCTCCGTTTCCTGTTCCTTCCCAACGTTTTTCACATGTCCACATGGACATAGTAGGGCCGCTAAATATTAGTAATGGTTACAGATATTGCCTCACAATAATCGACCGCTTCACTCGCTGGCCTGAGGCATATCCCATCGCCGACATCACGGCTGAGACATGCGCCCGCACCTTCATTGCTGGCTGGGTATCTCGCTTCGGTTGCCCCCATCGCATCACTACCGACAGGGGCAAGCAGTTCGAGAGCAAGCTGTTTCACACATCGCAGCGCTCCTCGGTAGCCAGCATCGGCCAACCACGGCGTACCACCCAGCCTGCAACGGCATGGTCGAACGCCTGCACCGCCAGCTGAAGGCGGCCATCCGATGCCACACGGACACCAACTGGTCCGAGGCTCTTCCTCTGGTGCTTCTGGGCATCCGCAGCGCCTGGAAAGAGGACATAAGGGGGTCAGCAGCCGAGTTAGTCTACGGAGAGCCCCTAAGACTCCCAGGGGAGTTCATAAACCCAACACTCACCGGCACCGTAGACTACACCGACTTCGCGGCGAGACTTCGACACCAGATGGCGAAGCTGGCACCAGAACCGGCGAGTCGACACGGCGAGAAGCCGTTCTACGTGCCCAGCGGTTTGGCGTCGGCAACACACGTCTTCCTGCGTCATGACGCCGTGCGCCGACCACTCGACCCACCATACACCGGGCCGTTCAAAGTAAAGCAAAGGGGAGAGAAAACATTTAAAATAGAGGTCAAGAGCAAGGAAACCACAGTCTCAATAGATAGGCTGAAGCCCGCTTACCTCAACAACGAGAACGGCTGCATTCCTAGCACGACGACAACACCAACGGTCAAACACGCGACCCCACCGACAAACACCACCGGCGAGAGAAAAACCCGCTCCGGCAGAACTGTACACTTCCCGGATTACTATCGCCCGTAATTTACCAACCACGGTCTCAGGGGGGGAGTAGTGTAGCGGTTAGCACCGCTGGTTAGATAAATAGGTACTGAACTATTTTATAACTAATTGTAAACACTGCACAAGCACATTTCATAACCTATATTAGTTACATCATAATCTCTCGTTTGACATTCCAATCTGTCACATACACATTCCGTTCACCATAGACACCAAACGAGAAGTATATCATTATCTATTGCTTAACACGACTAACAAAATATATTTACAACTACTACTTATTTACTATATTTACAACACACATTATATCTATAAACATATTAAATAATTCTAACAATTATTGACACTCCACACAAATAATAAAATGTACACATGTTTGTAGTAACGGAGCGTGCGTTCCTAATGTGAAATGGAACACTCATGACCTGCAGAAAATAATTCGCAGAGTTCAGCGACCTCAGTGTGACTTCTCAGCGCAAGAGGATCGCACGCTCTTTCTGCTCCAAGATCTAGACTTCCTCTAAGCCCTAGATCTCTCTAGCCCATTGCTATCGTTCATGTGATATCTGTTTCGTTTTGTACAACTTGTCCTTTGTCATTTTCGTTGTGTTGTACCGTGTATATGTATTGAGGAAGTGGCAGTAAAAGAAATCGATTAATTTAAACAGCGTTTAATTGATCTGTTCCCTTAACACTTCACAGCTTCTCTAATAACGCCCTAATTTGTTTAGCAGTATACCATGATCTACATGGTGGAATGTTTTAGACATATCCATAAACAAGGCCGCCACTGGAGTTCTAGCACAACACTAGAAACAATTTTCTTAATCACGTCATAAATCGCCATATTAATGAATTTATCTTTCCTGAATCCAAATTGTTCTCTGATTATGAGGTCACGCTTTTCAAAAAACGACGAAATGCTATTGTATATCACCTTTTCTATAATTTTGGAAAAAATAGGTGTGTAATAAGTGCTATCGGTCTATAATTACCCATTATACTTTTATCTTCTTTTTTATAAATAGGTTGAATAACAGTAATTTTTAATTTGTCCGGGAAATGGTCATATTCATGCAAAGCTTAATTTGTGGTCATTTACATCATTTTTCATTTTTTATTTAATTTTTTAGGTAAACAGGAGCATCCGTTTTAACCCATCGGATTACTGGAAGTGTATGAAAAATCGAAAGATTCTGACTGTACTGGTGCTTAAACCATTGTGAAACGTTATGACTGAAATTTTCTTAAAAGCAATAATCATCATTCTCTTGCCCTTATACCAATTTATTTGCTGTCGTAACAATGTACGTGTTTTTCTTCCATACTTCTCTATTAGTCGTAATCTCGGTAGTCACTCCCTTTCTAGCCATATCATCTTTCACACTGTCCATCCATCGTTTCTTTGGTCTTGCCCTACTCTTATTGCAAACCACATTCACACTCAAAACTTTCTTTACGACGTTTTCGTCATTGCCCATACCATTATGACAACCGATTTCCACACAACTTTTCAGACACAGGTGCGACTTTCAAACTTCCTCTTAAATACACATCCCTCTTAGCATTCTCATCTCAGGTGCACGCATTATTGCCTTTCATTATTGCCTTTAATTTTTGATGTTAAAAATAATAATAACCATAATTAAATCCGCTTGAAGTTCCTGCCTTGGCGTTTTCCTTGAACACCCACGGTATCGTATCGTGTTTAAATGGGATTATGATGGCAGATGACAGGTAACTAATGAAGCCTTTCTGGAATAGAGGAATAAATATAAATCTTAAATCTATACAGGGTGCATCAGAAAGGTGTGGTTATATTTAAGTTATTTAAGAAAAAATATCAGCCGCCCCATACACTTGGGTCAAGTAGGTGTTGAAGTTTTGTATGGGACAGTTGATAATGTTTTTGCGATTACGATGTTGGTCCCACGAAGAAATTTGCTCAGTTTCATGGTTTGTACCACATCCTTAAATTTTACCACACCTTTGTGATACATGCTGTATATACGAAAGTTTAGCGTCCTGATTGACAAATTAACGCCGCTTAGAGCAGAAATTCTAAAATTGTTAATTAACTAAATGATGAAAAGAAATGATTTTATTTTCTGTAAATAGGTTTGTACAAACACTTTTACACGTCAATAATATTTTAAAAACTAGATGAGGTCGAAGTTTCCTATCAGACTGCTCTGAGAAGAAAGGCCGAAACAAACTCAGAGGTCACAGTCACTTTTAAAGTCCAGACATAATCTTAGTCAGATCATGTGAAGACTATATAGATTGGTATCTGAAATGGTCTTTTGAGGAAAGAACCACACAGATTGAGTGGACCTGTCCCATCATTGCACGAATTTATCAATAATCGTGCAGCTCAACGATTCGACGAACAATACCAAATAACGGACATTTGGGTAGGCTGCATAAATTACTTAAACTGCCAGACCATGAGTAAAACGAAATGCGAAAAGAAAAAGAAAATAAAAAAAAGCAATGACCCACATAGTCCTCACATTCACAATAATTAAAGTAATATAATACTTTACCAAAGTAAATATTCATGTCATTGTATATATGTATAAAATTGATTAATGTCAAGTATTTATAAAAATCCAGAAATATTCTTAGAATTTGAGGACCATGTAGATTGGTGTCGGAAATGACATTATGAGGAAAGAACCACACAGATTTGAGTGGAACTGTCCAGTCAGTGCACGTATTTGTCAATAATCGTGTAGCTCAACTCAGAACTTGGAGGAAGGAAGGAACTTGAAGGAGCTCAACGAATCGACGTACAATACCAAAGAAAGTACATTTGGGTAGGCTGCATAAAGTACTCAAACTGTCACAATTATCATTTAAACTAGCTGAGATAAAGATAGAAATATATAAATGACCCACATAGTCACAATATATTAATTCTATGATACTTAGTAAAAATAGTTTATTGCTTGAGGTACATTGGAGCAGCTTAATTAGTAAATACAATTTATAACCCCAGTAAACAAACATAAGCCAATTCATGTCACAAGAACTCTCGTTAATTCTCTGTATTATATGAGAAAAGGTATTTGAATAGCAATGCGATCTCAGCGCAATGCAATCTGCCACCACCAGCTCTTACAGTAGTATTATTTTAATATTACTTCAGTGTAGATAAGAGGTGGTGGTTGGCATCCTGGCGGATATTACCTATTACTTTTAATCAATCAATTTGCGTGCCTTTTCCTGTCTATGTAGAGGGCGGCTTCCAGTGTAACCGGATGCAGCTGAATATCATTATTTTACATGGAGCGACTACCTATCGCTCGCTAGTCGCGCTAGTAACTACCGGGTAACACAATAGCCCTTGGCAGGACCGGTCGTCAGACTTCCGGACTACCCGTAACGACTGTCAAAGATCTACGAATGACAGCCGGGACAAATTGCTTAACGTTCTTTTGGAGGCACGATATTAATGGATGGTCACCCATCCACGAACCGATCGCGGCAAGCGTAGCTTAACCTTCGATCGACTCGTGCGGCTGCTATCATTTAGTCACGAGCCCCTCCTCAATTACTTTTAATCAAATCATAGTAAATTAGTCAGTCGTACGTATACGTACCACCTGGCTAAACTTTCATACATTTCCATTTACATGTATGCTAATTTGAATCCACTGCCGACGGTGAATTTTGGCACAGTTTTCACCACAAATTACTATGTTTTTGTGAGGCAGATTCTATGCACCTTTTGTTCGCAGCAGTCCTTCAACCGCGTAGCTAGTTTTTTTACTGTTTATATTAGCTTTTGTTTAACTTTACTTACTCAAATTAAATAAACATAACACAATGATTGTGATCCCCGAGGGGCTAAGCAGAGGTGTATACCTACTACAATGGGTACAACCACAAATCGCCAGTTATGTTAAAGATAGATAGAATACTCTTTATCATGTACACCATAAAAATTACAGACATTTTAGAAATTTGACATAGGGTGACACAATGGGTGGTCTTATCACTCATCCAGACCACCTTTGGATGGATTAAAGGGAGAAGGAGAGACAATACTGCAGGTAGTCTGTTGTAAATAAAAAAATAAATAATACCAGCTTATTATTGTTCTACTGCAGGGCAAAGGCCCCTTCTCATACAGAGAAGGCACGAGCATTGATCACCACGCTTGCTCAAGGCGGGTTGGTGATTTCACTTATATTAACCAGGTCCAGGTTTCCTCACGATGTTTTCCTTCACCGATGTCAGTAATGTCCAAGATAAACTCAGAAAGTACATATGAATTCAAAAAGTCACATTGGTACTTGACGGATTTGAACCCACAACCTCGTGCATTAGAATTATTGGTTAACAATCTGACTTATGCAGATGATATGGTGCTGCTGAGCCCATCAATCAGTGCACTCCGGAAATTACTCGTGGTATGTGAGTCTTATGCGGCGACGCATGGACTTACATACAATAAATAAATAAAATACAATGTCAAGAAATCACAGATGGTGATTTTTAAGTGCAGACATGGTTTGCTAGGTAACGTTCCTCCAGTAACTAATATATAAGCGGAAAACCGTTGCAACGTGTGGCTCAAGTTAAATACCTAGGACATCTGGTTACGGAGGACTTATCTGATGATGCAGATTTGGATAGGGAGCGTAGGGCGTTGACGGTTCGGTGCAATATGTTAGCCCGCAGGTTTGCACGTTGTAGTGGGGATGTGAAAGTGTATCTTTTTAAGGCCTATTGCCAAACCTACGGTTGCACGTGTAGCTTGTGGGTGAAGTATACGCAAAGGGCCTACAACGTCCTACACGTTCAGTATAATTAAGACTTAGGGGTTTAGGACGTTGATGGGGCTTCCGCGCTTCTGCAGCGCTTCGCAGATGTTCGCGGAAGCCCGTGTTGATGATTTTCATGCCATAATGAGAAAGCGGGCGGCGTCAATAATGGGTAGGTTGCGCGGAAACCCCAACAGCATCCTCAAAACATTGTTCGGCAAGGTGGACAGCCCCTTTATTAGGCACTGGATGCGGAGGCCCGTGCCGACATTTGTGTTGAGCCACGTAGGTATTAGTTGATGTTAGGTTAGTTTGTAAGTTTTACTAACATCGTTTTAAAGTCTTTGTTACTAATACCATATGGATTGTGTGTACTTACTCTTTATGTATGATCCGAAATAAATGAAATATATATATATTAGAGGTGTTAACGCACAGGACGGCGGGGAGCGGGGCGCACCTCCCCCTCCCTACTCCAGACAACCAGGGATATAAAGGCGCTTGCGCAGCGGTCAACGCGGATCTATTACCATTGCATTGTATAAGAATTCGTAAATTTCGCATACTCAAAAGTCATCAAAATTGTAAAGGTATAAAGTAATAAATGTATAAAATCGTCTACGAGTTCTCTTTTAGCTCCTATCAACACAGACCTAGTACACACAAAGTCTAAGCCTAGACATTTTTTGGTGCCGTGACCAGGATATTGAGCAAAGTAAAAAGGAAGACATTTCAAGGACAAGGATAAAAAGGAATTAAAGGATACAGGGAAGAGAGAGTAGTAACAAGGAGTATCTAAAAGCGACGAGGTGAGCCCGTTCCATTTTTTTTCCTATCTACCCACTTCTTAGTCCCAATTTAGTTATTTAGTTAGTGCAAATTATTTGGCAAATTATTAGATAAGTTTCTGATATCCTGTTGCAAATAAAGAAACCTGGTATTATTCATTCGTATATAACACAACGTAGTATTTGTCGTATTATAAACAATGTCTGTAACCTCTAGGAAAATTGCAGATCCAATAAAAAAGAGAAGTTATATAAAGGGTAGATTAACAATTTTTAAAGGGTATCTAGAGGACATTACATCTTTAGATAAATTAACGGATCAGCAAATTTCCGAGTTAAGGTTAAGATTATCAAAATTAGAAGCGTGTTTTTCTACTTTCGACGACTTACAATCCGAAATTGAAATTGAATCAGAAAATTCGGAGGATCAAATGAAGATTCGTTCAGAGATTGAAGGTCAGTTTTACGTATTAATATCTGAAGGTCAGTGCATTTTGGATAAAATAGACGAATATACTGTTAGAAGAAAAAGTCTAGCCCATCCCAATATAAAGCAATCCGGTAGTTTCGAAAGTGCGAGCTCATTTACTGGTTCGATAAAATTACCCACAATCAAATTACCAACGTTTGACGGAAATTATAGTCAAT
Source organism: Xanthia icteritia (assembly GCA_949128155.2). Classification (NCBI taxonomy): domain Eukaryota; kingdom Metazoa; phylum Arthropoda; class Insecta; order Lepidoptera; family Noctuidae; genus Xanthia; species Xanthia icteritia. Next base: position 20,245,442 of record OX421951.2, on the reverse strand, counting down.
GGTTAGAGTTCAGAGACACATACGAAGCATTAATCCATAGCAATGATTCCATTGAACCAATAAATAAGTTCCATTATTTACGATCGTCATTAGAGGGTAGCTCCTCTTTAGTAATTAAATCATTAACATTTAGCTCTGATAACTATCGTTTAGCGTGGGAGTTATTATGTCAAAGATATAACAATAAACGCCTTCTTATAAGTAATCATATGAAATCATTATTTAATATGGAGTGTATATCAAAGGAGTCTGATAAGTCATTGCGTCTTATGATCGATAACGTAACGAAGAATTTAAGAGGCTTAAAAACATTAGGCCAACCGGTAGAATATTGGGATACTATAATTATTCATTTAACTGTAAATAAATTAGATGGTGCAACGAGTAGAAAGTGGGAGGAACATAAAAGTTCGTTAGGAGAAGTTCCTACCCTCGATGAGTTTTACAAGTTTTTACGCGATCGAGCGGATGTACTAGAATCGGCGAGGCCAAGTACATCAAATAGAAAAGGTGAGAAGGCAGCTAGTTTTGTCGCATCCGCTCAAGCTAGTAATAACCGTAGTTTTAATAATAATTGTGTCGTTTGTAAACAAGATCATCGCCTATTTGAATGTACGAGGTTTATTTCTATGAGTTTGGAAGAAAGAAACGAGGTTGTTTCAAAAAATAAATTATGCATTAACTGTCTAAAACCGGGTCACCGGGCATATAATTGCAAATCATTTGGTTGTAAAATTTGTAAATATAAACACAACGTATTATTGCATAGAAATAGACCTCAATCGGAGGACATTAGCAAAAAAGTAAGTAGCAACCAGGGCAACACTACGGCTGCGGCACACTCGACGTCGGTCGGAATTGTGGCGCAGGCGCAGACTGGATGCGAACCGACAACTACTCAGCTGCCGGACGCCGCGGCTACCACTGTGCCTACGCGGTGTTTGCCTCCGTCCGCGGAACCGGTTTCCTTATCTACAATTGCTACTCAATATGTTTTGTTGTCAACCGCGCTCGTTAATATTTACAGCGAAATGAAAAATAAATATTACCAAGCCCGCGTGTTGTTAGATTCGGGTAGTCAAATTTCATTAGTAACGGAAGGTTTTTGTAATAAGTTAGGATTAACTTGCAAACGGATAGATCATCACTTTAATATTAATGGTATAGGAAATACGAAGATACAATTGGCAGAAAGTTGTAAGTTTGTTATAAATTCTTTGCATAATAATTATTCCGTAGAAGTTAATTGTATGATTTTACCTAAAATTACTAATATGTTGCCAAGTGTAAAGGTAAATGCAAATAAATTAAATATTCCGGGTGACATATTGGTAGATTTAGCAGATTGCAGATTTCATGAGCCCTCTGAGGTAGATATATTGGTAGGAGCCGATTTGTTTTGGGAACTTGTAACAGGTCAACAAGTAAAATTAGGTAAAGGTCTTCCCACATTGCAGAGTTCAAAGTTAGGTTGGCTTGTTACGGGTCCCGTGGATATTTGTATACCTAATCGTGAAGCAAAATGTAATTTAGCTCGAAGTGTTAGCGATCAGTTGGAGAAATTTTGGAAGGTTGAAGAAGTAATATGCATAGATCAATTACCGTATAGTACTGAAGAAGAATTTTGTGAAACCCACTTTATCAAAAATACGTATAGAACTGAAATGGGTAGATTTTGTGTAAAAATGCCTTTCCACACTTCTCCTTCTGTACTAGGAGAATCTTATATGAAGGCCAAATCTCGTTTAATGAATTTAGAGAAAAGGTTTAAGAAGCAACCTAACGTGAAAGGTGCTTATGTAGAATTTATAAATGAATATGAACAGTTAAATCACTTATCTGAGAGTTGTAAACCCAAATTTGCATGTTATTTGTCACATCACCCAGTAATTCGAGAAAAAAGCGAGACTACGAAACTTCGCGTGGTATTTAACGCCTCTGAGAAATCGAGCAGTGGGTATTCGTTAAATGACATACAAATGGTGGGACCGGTGATTCAGGATGACTTATTTAGTATCTTGCTCAGGTTCAGGCAACATAATTATGTCCTGACCTCAGACATTGAAAAAATGTATAGACAAGTATTAATTTCTGAGAGTCAAAGGCATTTGCAGATGATATTGTGGAGAGAGAACGAACATGAACCCGTAAAACATTTAAAATTAAATACTATTACGTACGGAACCGCTTCTGCGCCGTACTTAAGTACTCGTTGTCTCTTGCAATTAGCTAATGAGTGTGAGGATCCCGAAGTTAAAGATATAATTGAACATGATTTCTTCATGGACGATTTACTAACTGGACATCAGACGGAGGAAGGATTAAATCGTATATGCAGATTAATTACCAATAGGTTGAGTTCAGCTTGTTTTAATTTACGGAAATTTCGATCAAACGCCAATCAATTATTTGTAGAAAATCAATTAAATGAAGTACAAGAACTTACCGAATTTAAAACAATGACTAGTACTTTGGGTTTGACATGGTCGCCTCAGTCTGATATGTTCAAATTTTCAGTAAAGGTAGATGTCCACGAAGAAATCACCAAGCGAAATATATTATCTTCAATTGCCAACATTTTTGATCCATTAGGTCTTCTAAGTATATTTATTGTCAAGGCTAAATTAATCTTACAGAAATTATGGTTATGCAAATTAGAATGGGATGATCCAGCAGATGACGAAATAAAAGGGTTATGGTATAATTTTATAAAAAACATGAATTCTTTGAGCTGTATAGAAGTACCTAGACATGTGATGTGTAAAGATGCATTGAATATCGAATTTCATATTTTTTCGGATGCATCAGCGTGTGCATATGGATCGTGTGTTTATGTGCGTTCTATGAACCAAAGAGGAGACATTCAAGTGCAGTTACTTTGTTCAAAATCAAGGATTGCCCCATTAAAAAGTTTAACAATACCTAAACTCGAGTTATGCGGCGCGCTGTTGTCCGCCGAGTTGGGGAATAAGGTGACTCACTCCTTGCGATGTACTATTTCACGTTGTGTTTACTGGACAGATTCGATGATAGTGCTTGGTTGGTTGAATACATCGCGCGCGACTCCAAAGCAATTAAAGGTATTTGTAGCAAATCGAGTACAGAAAATTAATTGTTTAACTAAGAACGGTGAATGGCGATACGTTCCAACCGAACACAATCCTGCTGATTATATTTCAAGGGGAGTGGATCAACTGAACAATAATGTACAACGATTATGGTGGAGTGGTCCTCATTTTTTATCTTTAGCAGAATCGCATTGGCCCAAGGTGGGCAATCATAAGTTAAATAGTATTACGTTACCAGAAATTAGGCACGTAGGGTCATTAGTAAAATATGTAAACATTACCAACACGTTAATTGAATTTGATCGCTATTCTAAACTACATAAGGTTCAACGTGCAATGGCCTACGTGCTTAGATTTGTTAAGAATTGTAGAATGAAGGTAATGCAAAATAGACTTACCTGTAGTTATTTAACGGCTGATGAATTGCATGATGGTCTAATGTATTTAGTTAAGTTCGCGCAATTAGATGCATTTAATGATGAATACAATAGACTATTGAATAATAAGCCGTTACACAATAAATGTAGAATTTTATCTCTTAGTCCTTTCTTAGATTCGCAATTTAATGTAATACGAGTAGGAGGTCGCCTTAGTAACTCACCTTTCTTGTATGAAAGAAAACATCCTTTAGTTTTAAATTATAACCATCGATTTACAAGGCTTATTTTCGAAAATGAGCACTTTAAGCTGTTTCACGCGGGACCTCAATTATTGTTATCAGCTGTCCGGGAAAAATACTGGGTTGTTAACGCAAGAAAGGTAGCTAGGAGTGTAGTAAATAATTGTATTGTTTGTAAGCGATTTAGATTTAAGCCTGTAGTGCCAATTATGGGTAACCTACCCAAACAGCGAGTGAATCCAGGGACGCCCTTCGACACTACCGGAGTTGATTTGGCTGGACCCTATTTTATAACTGATAGGAAAGGTCGCGGTTGTAAAATAAGTAAGTGTTATATGTGTGTATTTGTTTGTTTTACTACTAAGGCACTGCACTTAGAAGTTGTGAGCGACCTAAGTACCGACGCCTTTCTATTGTCCCTTAGGAGATTTATTTCGCGGCGCTCGAAACCTTGTTTATTATGTTGTGATAATGCGACAAATTTTTTAGGGGCCAGTAATGAATTAAATAAATTTGTATTAGCTAATAAGGATAAATTAACTGAATTTTGTTCTAATGAAGGCATGCAGTTTGCATTTATTCCTCCTTATGCCCCAAATTTTGGAGGGTTATGGGAAGCCGGGGTAAAGTCAGCCAAGTTCCATTTAAAAAGAATATTAGGGAACCGGCACTTAACGTATGAGGAACTTTCTACTTTACTTTGCCAAGTAGAAGCCATTTTGAATTCCCGACCTTTATTTCCCATGTCTTCCGATCCCAACGACTTCCATCCCCTGACTCCCGGGCACTTTCTCGTCGGCAAACCGCTGATAGCTCTTCCCTCCCCAGTATTGACAGACATTAACTGCAACCGACTCCACAGATACGAACAGTTGGAACAAATGAGGCAGCATTTCTGGATGAGGTGGCAACACGAGTACATAACTGAGCTTCAGCATCGTACCAAATGGCGCAAACCTGACGTCTCACTCAGTGTTGGAGATATGGTCATTATCAAGGAAAGTAACCTACCGCCCTTAAAATGGAAGATCGGACGTATACAAACCCTACACAAGGGTAACGATGGAGTATCCAGAGTAGCTGACGTGAGGACGGCCAGTGGCACTGTTCGTCGCGCCATCAATCGCCTGTGCCCCCTGTTCCAGCATGAGGAAGGAAAGTTGAAGGTACGACCTTCAACGGGGGGAGTATGTTAACGCACAGGACGGCGGGGAGCGGGGCGCACCTCCCCCTCCCTACTCCAGACAACCAGGGATATAAAGGCGCTTGCGCAGCGGTCAACGCGGATCTATTACCATTGCATTGTATAAGAATTCGTAAATTTCGCATACTCAAACTCAAACTCAAACTCAAAGCATTTATTTCAAATAAACCAATTACAGGCACTTTTGAATAGTCAAGGGGTCGGTCAGTCAGAAATATGAAGCTAGTCGCCCATTCCAAAGCGTAGTAGGTACCTATGGAGAAGAACGGGCAAGAAACTCCACGGACACTCTTTTAAATAAAATAAGATGGTTACATAATATTGGTTACATCATTCAAGTTGAAGTTATACATGTGAGAACGATGCAAAACATTAAAAGCGTCCGTTAGAAATAAAAATATAAATTAAATTAAAATCGCCGTGGCAGCTAAGAGATGACCAGTCCCTACTGACGGCGCCGTACTCAAAAGTCATCAAAATTGTAAAGGTATAAAGTAATAAATGTATAAAATCGTCTACGAGTTCTCTTTTAGCTCCTATCAACACAGACCTAGTACACACAAAGTCTAAGCCTAGACAAGAGGCGAGGCCTTAACCACTGGGCCATCACGACATTCGTGTGTCTGTGATATATATACATATATGTATATACGAGTATATATAAATCACAGACACACGAATGCATATATACATAGATGTATATATATATATTGTATGTATATATAATATAATAAACATGAAACAATAGCAAGGAACTATATGTAATGCTGATGTTTAAGGAGAGAGAAAGTGTATTTTCACGGAATTTTAAAATTGGACAAATATTAAGAGGGAACAGGGCCTGCAATTCTCCATACAAATGTATTCTCCTTTTTTCTTCCTGAATAATGCCTCTAGAGCAATCATTTTTTTTTTTTCATAAAATCAGGGTCTGCTGTAGACACGTCCCTATTATTTTCTTTTTTTCAGCAACTTATTGGTAAAGAAAATATGACCCTCCAAAAATTACAAAAATGCCCAATTTTTACCGCCGTGATTAGAGGACTACCAGACAAATCCGGAAAGTTTTTAACACAAAAGAAAATGATAGGAACCTAGAAATACTCTTTTTTAAATTTTAAATGTCAAAATATAATTGAATCGGCCCAGTTTTCGAGGAAAAAAAATACGATACATCGATTTTGTCAATTTGTTTTGTGATATAATCGGTCTGAGCTGCAGCTGTCCCTATCGCACTCTACGGGGGCAGACTTGTGGTAATACGACGGCAATAGTTTCTTCAAATACCTATCAATTAATATTCCCTCTTAAGCACGCCTTATCGACACGGGCAAGGCATTCCATAACCGTACTGCTTGAACTGTAAAAGATTTGTCATTAAAGCTGGTTTAAGTCTCATGTAATAGTGGCGATGGCCTATTGCCATCAAGCTGGCACGTAACCATCCCTCAGGTTTTCGTATATAATTTGTTTTTAATATTTATAAGCTGGAGAACTGATGTGTTTAAGGTGGTGTTGCAAGGCACTATACATAATATTTTGCCCAATACTTGTTCTAGCATCCATTAAGATCGTAAATCTCAAAATGGGTCTGAGCCAACTTTATCTCCTTATTTATTGGAACACAAAGAAATCGAAAAACCTGGCTTGAATTAATTGAACAATTTGATTTCCCCAGCAATACCTCTCTAAACAATTGCTCAGTTAGTGCAGTTACCATGCATCACGGTAACAAATGAGGACTAAAAGTTAATAAAAATATGTGCTACATCACTGTCAGCCCGTAAAACTACTAGTATCGGTACTAAATTACGGAGCAACTACTGAATATATCCTAGCATGTTCCAGAGCTAGATAGATTGTATTGTAGCAATACAATACGTCACGAGTTCAATTATAACGTCACGGATATAATTATAGCAAAAAAGAAGAAATAGATGATACGTAGAAATAATAGCAGCAAAAATTCATTATGTTAAAAAAAAAAAAACTTTAGTGATTTGGAAAATATAATTTTATTAATAATACTAGCCTATTATTGTCCCTCTGCCTGAAGAGGAATATGCCAGGGTTAACGCCTCTTCTTTTATAAAGAGGGCAGAGCATTGATCATCACACTTGTGCAGGACAGGTTGGAGAGTTCAGTCTTATAATTATTAACTATATAATAGGTTTCCTCACGATGTTATCCTTCACCGATGTCAGTAATATCCAAGATAAACTCAGAAAGTACATAATTTATTATGACTTTAAAAAGTCATATTGGTACTTGCCCGTATTTGAACCCACAACGTAGTGCAGCCTTAGCCACTGGGCCATCACGACATTCATGTTTTATTATAACTATTCAATTTTAGCATGGATTTCTAAAAACGCTTTTCCAATTATTCTTATATGTAAACAAACATCTTTTACAAATGTTTATTCATTCAATTTAAACTCGTTCAATATTGATTCAACGAAAAAAAATTCACTCCGCTATTAAAATTAAAAACACATTTAAAAATGTATGCATCAAAAATGCAGTATTATTTCAAATAAATGTATTTGCCGTGACCGACCGGTTGGAAGCCGGACGGTCGTCGGACGAGCTTGCGTGACAGGTTAACGCGATTACTTTTTGACTCGTGGTCGCCATGGTAACGTGGTTAACTTGCTAGTGAGTGCTGTCATTAAAGCAGTGTGTGATAATCAGGTCTGGATTGATTACGCCGAGTTGTCTGGTGAGTAAGGGGACACTGTGTAAAATGAGAAATACAGTTTAAAACCGATGAAAGCTTGTTGTTATTTTACATTTTTGGGGATAGCCTCGATGTAATTGTTCCTTTTAGATAAATATAATAGTTTTGGCATGGTTGGTAAAAATACATTGAGAAGGTGAGTAGAGAGGGAGATAATGAGTGAGTATGTGTGCATGAGTTTATATAATTGTTTATTTTATTTGACTTTATAAGTCAATTAATTTTAACTTTATTTAAATTTATTGTTGACATAATCTACTCATTACAATGTTTTTTTATGAGTTGTATTGTTATATGTGGTTAGCTAGCGACCTCGACTATTGATAATATTATTTATTGCCTGAACAACCGGCAGCAAGTTCGACATGCTCCCTTAGATGTCACTGCTTGCGGTAGTGTCGGGGGTCGGGTTGCCTCCTTCCCTCAAATAAGGCGAGGGGGGTAGTGGCTGATCTTTGCGTTATGCTCGCGAACGGGTCCTGCTTGTGGTGACTAGTCGTCTTGCTGGTTTTGATGTTGTTATTAGTAATTAACTGTTTATTTATTTTACCTCAATGGTCCTAGTTTATCATTTATAACTTTATAAGTTTGTTTTATAAGTTACAGCTATATATATCTATATGTAAGCGGGCACGCCCTTTATGACTGGAGGCTTTTATTTAGATATTGTTTACGTTTAGTCTTTATTTCTTATTTCTGCCTGAGTACAGTTCTCGATATTTTTGGTTGGTATATTGGCGTGTGCTAGCTGACATATGGCTATTAATTTATAATTTAAATTATGATTTGTGTTGCGTAATGTAAATTATTTTGCATACTATTATATAGAATATTTTTTTGCTAACTGAACAGACAGCTGTGCTACTAAAGAGTTTGTTGTGCCACTTCTTCTTCCCAGCTAAAGCACTAGGAAGTGGTAAAGGGTGGGCGTTTTGGGGACTGTCCTATGTAACTTTGACGTTCAAAAAGTGCTGATTCTCAGCCTAGTTTGAATAAATGACTTTTAAATTTCGAATTTTAATAATTATCTATACACACATAACATCATGCCTGTATTCCCCGAAGGGTTAGGCAGAGGTGTACCTATAGTACACCCACATTTTGCCAGTTATGTTTAAGTCCCATGTAATAGGGGTGAGCCTATTACTTGGGACTTATAACCTATAACCTTGCATTAAAAGCGAATTTTCTTGCATTAAAATCATTATATATTTTAAATCCATCAGTATACCATAAAAGTATAACTTAACCCTTGCGTCATAACCGCAGCCTATTTGACTAAAGCACAAACTATAAAAATTCTCCGCAAAGAGACCATAAGCACATCACTATCACTAGTTGCCGGCGCCATTACACAGGTACACGTTATACGTTGTACGTTATACTAAATGCGTATTTACCATCGTTAACCCCCGGTGTGTTCATTAAACTAATTTCCTTCGTAAAGCTTGCTGTGGACAAGGCGATTTGTTGGATTTTTGAAGGTAATTTACTATTAAAGAAATATCATAGTTTGGGTATACTTCGCATCTTAGATGTGACTGAAAACATATAATAATCACGGAGTGACATTAATCTTTGGTTCCACAACCACAACACAACCAGTGGGCAATAGCGATGACTTACTACTACTTGATCTAGTAGATCGATCTATTTAAGGAGTTATAATAAAACTGACCCATAATTTCATGAGAGGCACTTTATCCTTTAAAGATTTAGCAAATCGAGGAAAACTAGATTTATTACATACCTACCTTATAGAGGCAGCAAGCCAAAATGGCAGTGGACTGAAAATGTTTTGGGCTGTATATGCACCGCGTTTGATGGTGAGGAGCCGTATCTCGTGTCATCGTCATTCTCTTGCTCTTATCCCAATTTAATTGTTGTCCGCACAATATGGTTTTTCCTTCAATACTTCTCTATTAGTCGTCATTTCGGTGATCACCCCCATCTTCCCTATCTCATATTTCACACAGTCCATCCATCGTTTCTTTGGTCTATCTCAACTATAGCCATCCACATTCATGCACAAATCGCGCGTTATTCGCATTTTATCTCGACTGATGGATAAAATAATCGCCACATGTATGTCCCACCTTATATAGTGTGAAGCTCGCGACCTACACCTATCAAGGCTCGGTTATTACAGAGATTATCGTGGACTGACCGCTAACCAAACGGTTATCACAATAGGGATGATGCCTGGGTCAAAAAAAAGAAATTCTATTTAGTCCGTCGGTTAGATAATAAAAAAAATATTAGACCCGTATTTTTTGCTTTATCATATTAATAAAAAATGACTTAGATAAAAACGCATTAAAGTTGGGGAGTGGGTGTTGATACGTCAAAAGTAAGTTTAAAATCTACATACTCGTGACGTCATGGCACATTTTAACTCAATGTATCGCCGTAATCTTTAGATAAAAAAAGAAAAAATACGTGTAAGTACGTAATTTTTTTATAATCTACGAGAGGGACAATTTTTTTTTTTATTCATCATCCCTATTACTGGGGAACCTTAGTTCAACTCAATTACTGAGCCTACAAATTTAAGGTGACGTCTTATAAACGGCGACATTGTCTTTACAGGAATATGCCTTGTTTGTGAAGACTAGACGTGCAGACTTTGCCTCAGTGTTCAAATAGAAATCTTATTTTCTGAAAGATAATATTCTTAACAAACGGTATTTACAAGCCAAATGTGGGTGGTAACGCCGGGAGGGGATGCCCTAGAAGGACATACAGTGACCTTGTTGGTGATATTCTTCAGAAAGGTCAGGTGCGTAGTAACTACTGGCAACCGGCGTGCGTGTATGACCAAAGGAGCAATTCCCATATTTTTTAAGAACGTTCTCATTCTAATCTCATTCGCAATCTGTCAAAAACTTTTTTACAAAAAAAAAACAACCGACTTCCAAAAAAAACATAAAAATGTCAGAAGTTTGGAAGGCATTGTTTTATCAGAGTTGGACGCCAACAAATTATTAAAGCGACCACACGGCCACAGATCATTTACGGAAATAACGAGGCTATAAAATCTGTCTTCTGACAATCAAGGCCACACATAATATACGACTCAAGTAGTGCAATTTGATGCCGGGATATTACCATTAAAATCATTTATAGCTAGAGTACATCTCATGGCAATTCAAATAAGCCCAAACACGGCTAGGATACATTGTTTTATGACGGAGTTCCGGTGCCGTCCTTCCGGCTTCATCTTCAGATCAGTTCGATGGTCATCAGAATTATTTATTTAAACGTGCTTCACTGTCGCTTAACTATCTTAATCGAGATATCTTATCGCCACCCGTCAAATACTTAGATATCATTGAGTAGTTCCGGTGGCCACCTTCTTCATCAGTTCCATTTCACCAAATGATACTTTCTGAATGCAAATGCTTAATTTGTTGCTGAAAATACCTAAATCGCTATGTGTGTGCCTATAATATTTGAGGAGTTCCCTCAATTCGTCATGGATTCCATCATCAGAACTGATGTTTTTTTTTAATGGGACCAATCTGGGCGTATATCCTTTCAAATCAGAAAATAATTTTCAAAATCTGTTCATAAATGGCGCCACCCGTGAAATACCTATCATTGAGGAATTCCGGTGGCAATCTGTGGTCTTCTTCATCAGTTCCACTTCACTAAATGATACTTTCTGAATGCAAATGCTTAACTTGTTGCTGAAAATACCTAAATCGCTATGTGTGTGCCTATAATATTTGAGGAGTTCCCTCAATTCGTCATGGATTCCATCATCAGAACTGATGTTTTTTTTTAATGGGACCAATCTGGGCGTATATCCTTTCAAATCAGAAAATAATTTTCAAAATCTGTTCATAAATGGCGCCACCCGTGAAATACCTATCATTGAGGAATTCCGGTGGCAATCTGTGGTCTTCTTCATCAGTTCCACTTCACTAAATGATACTTTCTGAATGCAAATGCTTAACTTGTTGCTGAAAATACCTAAATCGCTATGTGTGTGCCTATAATATTTGAGGAGTTCCCTCAATTCCTCATGGATTCCATCATCAGAACTATATTTTGATAAAAATGGGACCAATCGGGAAGTGTATCCTTTCAAATAAAAAAAGAATTTTCAAAATCGGTTCATAAATGACGGAGATATGAGGTAACATACATTTAAAAAAAAAAAAAAAAATACAACCGAATTGATAACCTCCTCCTTTTTGGGAAGTCGGTTAAAAATACAATTAATTTCCCAACATTTTTGATAAGTTTGAGATTGCGACATGAATGTGAACATTTTCTAAGTACGAGAATCGCCCTTCTGATCTATGAACGTTAACAAAACAAAAAAGAAGTAGGTATTTAATGACCGTAGCAGGTGGCGTTCTATTGTTTTTTGCCTATCCGCATGTATGTATATATCATGCAGTACTTAGTCTGCTTCTAAGAATTACGTAATCTGTGTATCGGCTTCTATATCATATTGGGGACCCAGAAGCTTCATTCGTTTTTATCATAGTTTTTCGTATTAAATAACGTAAAAGAAATAGGCGCCATTGATTAAACAACGGGTCGGAAGGTCAGAAAAGCTTTCCTTTTTCTACACGTTAAACTATTTTAGTAGGACTGGTTTCATCCATCGGAAAGTTCATGTCATGTTTTAGTCCTTCTACTAAAATAAAAAAATAATTTACTTGCATCCTCAAGTAATAAAATATGTTTTACAATCAAAATAGGCCGGTAAGTAAAGTTAAGGTAAGTGTATGTTAGAGATTCAGACCATAGCTAAGCTGTGATAGCTTAATATCTTGTTATTATAGGCCTAGTCCTTAACAATAAACGTAGATATCTCTAAGGGCTTGTACTTCGAAGGCCTCTCTAGAGAACTATCTCTGTGAGTGAAACTCACAAGTGATTCCTTTACTACTTTACTTCCTTTCACTACTTTCTGAATCAATTTTTATTACCGTTGCAGTTAAGTTCAACTGTTGTTTATTTCCTTTTTCTTTGAATAGGTCGATAGCCAGTAGATTACCTTGTGTAAATAGTTTTCCACGGTCAGTACAAAGATGTGTGACACCTAATTCTTTATGCGCAACATTGTACGTTTTTATACGAATACCTAATTGTGATAGTCGTTACAAGAAAACAAGTGACAACTTGGTACATAATGAAACGAAATGAAGCTATCAAGTAATATACGAACAAAGTAATTAAGAGTTTTGTTCTCGCTTTAAGGTTGAATGTTTGCAAATTAAGCAATCATTATGTTCTTGTAAAAAGACTATTTAAGCTCAACTACAAAGCCATTTTCACAGGGTCTTTAAAAATGAAAATGAACGAGACCAATTATCAACGAACACACATTGAGAGCTTTACACACCGTGTCGTAACACAACGTCCTCAATTTTTGCAGCAAGCATTTACTAATAAATTAAGCGACCTATTGAGAACACCTTCAGATCCGTAATTTTGATATTTCAGGAAAAACGTGGTAGATTTTTCTAGGTGGGTATAATTTCTAGGATTATGTTACGTTTTTGAAACATTAGATAGACTAATAAGTTGGTCCTCAACTTTATTTTCTTGTGTAAATAAGAAAACTGACGGTAAAGTTTGCCCCGGTGTGACACGCGGTGACCTTAATTTCCCTGCCATTCTGTACAGCAAGTAATAAGCGAAGGAAGCCACTCATTACACAACCGCATCTGTCCTCGTTGCTCTGTCGTAGTGCTGCTGCCCTGGTACGCGACTGCTCTTACAACGCAAGCCTCTCATCAAGTTTGCTTAGTTATTTAGATTGGAATAATTCCCGTAATTTCAAAATTAGATACGTGGTGGTTTTTCTTCAGTGCTTCTCTTGTTCGCTCATGTTTTCCCGGTAGGTGGAAAGAGGCATCTCTGAGCAATACTCATTTAGAAGCTTTCGTTGTGATGAGTTTTTTTGGGTTTGTTAATTAATTAACATCGTGGTTAGTTTTGTTATTTCCGTAATTCTCGTTGAATGTCGGTTCTAGGTTGGTTCAATTACACGCTGTAATTCCTCTCCCGTATTTTAGAAGATTTAATAAGAGAAAGAGCTATTCTTTGTGGTTCCCATTTCTGTTTTGATACCGAAGTGTAAGGGCTCCTCGTCATTTGTCTGGATTTGTGTCTTGTTGTTTGGATTTGATAGTTCACCTCACTTCTTCTTAGTTATTATGCTCTGATAGGCCTAGACAATAAATATGATACTAAATTTTAGTAAAAAAAATCGTTTTAAAAACTTTTCAAATACGTTTTTCGTTAAGATTAAAATTCTTTTACAGCTAGTCCATTTATCCCTTGGACTTAATAACCTTAGACCCCCTCCCTTCTGTTAACTTAAATAAATAAAAATATTACAATGTAAACGAAGATAGATTACCCGAGACGACTCGGCCAGGAAATGAGTCTCTAGCACAAGGCTAAGATTGCGTGGGCAGAGAAACATGAGCAGTATACAGAATTAATTGAATTCTTAATGCTTTTGGTACTTTCCTACAGAAATTTTCCAGCGAAGATTCGACGACCAACTCTAATACCATGCTATCTTCAAGATTAATTAATTGCTCCTCCATTAGAGCCTGTTGGTAATTATTTCCTAGCGGCCATGCATTACAGTAGTCTAAATGGAAACCTTTGTGACGCTTTGAACAAGTAATGGAGAACTTAAGATTATTTAAAATATACTACGAGTTCTTAGGTACAGTTATCTCTATCGCCAAACGAGGCAGTAATAATTCCTTTATTATTTCCAAACAAATAACTTACAAGGAACTTCATTTTCTCTCCGAAATTACTTAACATTACTCTCCAAGTTGAACAAATCCCGATGTTACTCAAACTGTTTCTAAGTTAGCAATCCTTTTCTCCCGATTCCCCCAATCTTGTGCGCAACAGAACAATATATTTGTTCTTCACACAGTTGTTGATGTTCCACATTCTGTCCCTAATCCCGGCTGAGGGGATTAGGCTCAAATCCTTTAGACAAGGAGTCACCTAATACTCTGTACATATGTAACAAACTATTTATTTATATCAGTCTTTGTGAGATTTGTTCTTTGACGTCGTATGTGTTTTGTTTTATATTTTAGACCAGTCGAAACGTTTTTGCAGTACGTCACAATAAGCCGTCATTTATTGATTGGTGATCGCTGTATTTTGTTCGTTATTGGCGCTGTTGCTGTTAAATATTTCTGTATCATGTCATTTGCATACAATAAGGAGATCGTACCTATATCCCACGCTAAACACAGCAAATTACAATCTACCTTTCAACTTCTCAGTTTAAATCTCATTTTAAAAGTCTGGGGTGCAAAAGCTTTTCAAATAAAGAAGTTAAATTCTCGGGCATTATGGGAACCCTAGTGGGGGGAATCTTAGCCGCTGCTCATGAATTATTTATTCAATTCGCTCGAACCGAGCCGGCCAGCCACCGTCAGTTTCGTTGTTCAAGCTGTCGGTCGTGCCAACCCTTGGAGCGACCGGCCAATCATTAGCATAGTATCACGGAAAATATAAAGAAGGTCTGTTTTACACTCTTACATCCGCTTTCTGAATCAACACAAAAACTAGCTGTCAGATGGTCAACTTCATTCAAAATGTTATAACTGGCTGTTTTTATTTAAGTCATCCAATTATGCAGTTAGCACGAGTTGAAGCCGGGTGACACTCATGCCGAACCTAATACCTAGGAGAGTATCTCAAGTCATGCTGTTAACATTAACAAATCAGCAAGGAGGACAGTTAGGCTGATTGCACGATGCAGTGTGCCCGGTCGTAGGTGCTCGAGGGTAGATGTGTAGGAGCAGCCTGTTATCATCATAAAAAGTGAGAAGATTGAATGATTAGAAAATGGCAAATCAGCGTGGTATAGTTAATTGCACGCCCACAGTTCTTTAACTTCGGCAGCGCCTTTATTTATAATAATAAGGTCGGTTTTCGTGTTACTACTAGCTTGTGGTTGACCGTACATTACTTGTACATTTGTTCAAAGCGTACCTTCTGTACTTACTCACTGAGCGTCATTACCCCGTTTTGTTTTTCTGCGGCCCTTGGAATTATCCTAATGTCATTTTGAATAACAAATGAGTGAGCCAGTAATAATAAATCCTTGTTGGCTTCGATTCGTGGTGAAACGACGATTATTAGTTTGATTCGGTAACATCTGCGATTGTGTGTTTGTGGAGCAATAGATGTTGGGATTGTGGCTGAGATATTGATTCTGGGGACTGTATTTCATCTTTCGTTTATTTTACAAGTTAATTCTTGTAATATTGAGCTATTGCGGACCAATCATATTTCCAACGTCATAAAATGTCTGTGCTCTAGGTACAGAACGGCCACATGCATAGGCTCAAATAGGTAAAAATATTATTATACTAGCAATACGACATGATTGCTCTCAGGATCACCATCAAGATCACATTTTAACCTATAATAAATACGTGGTCTCAAATACTTTTATTACTTACTAGCTCCTGCCCGCGACTTCGTCCGAAGAATTGGGCTATCCAATGCAAAAATAATTATTCAAATCTGACTGGTAGTTCCGGAGATTACCCCTACATACAAACTTACTAACAAATACATTTAGCCTCTTATAATATATACAAATTATTATAATAATAAATAAACAAACCGGCTTGAGTGGAGACTCGCAAGAGTAAACGTGCTCGGAGGAAGGAAGTATTCCAGTAAGTGCTTGTAGGGATCTTGACCATCTTACGGGCTCTGGGATTGTTCTGTAAGCCGTGGAATACCTCTCCACTCCTCAAGCACCTCAGGACATATTGCCTCCTTGTCGCTACGTCACTATGTGCTAGCGACAGTTTTCGGGGGCCCATTATTGAGTGTGCAAGTCGCCCCCTGCCATTTTATCCGTGTACATATAAAACATTGATCAAGCAAGGGCGATAGTCCTTCCATAGTTCCAGGTCACCAGTCAACTTAAGCCACCGAAACCAATAGTCCAATATCTTTTTTTCCATATCCTGCAGTAGTCCTACACCAACCGGGGGTTGTTCTTGGGTGCACTTACATAATACATACAGGGATAATCGTCGGTTGGTGCCTCATTTCATTAAACACGTCTAACGGGCCTCTGCGAGTTGGCTTCGGCCACTCGTACGCCTTCCAACGTTACGGGACCTGGGGTCCCGGTCCCGAGAATAGTAAAAAATATAACAATTACTTCTAGTTGCCTAACTGGAAGTGAAAATTAAAACGGCTTGGGAAATTATAAACAATGATACTGTAAGAGACGGAAAGCTTAGTAGTGACTAAAGCCTTAATATTAACAATACAGTGTTTTTAAAATGGATTTAGAAGTAGCCACAGTTTTTGAAATTTATTTACAGATATTTCCAGTCTCAACCTCAAAAGCTTTAATTTCTTCACTCACTGTTGCCGAGTCCTTATTGAAAGAAAATGTTGATAATTGTAACCATGAATTTAATTTCGACTATGTTAGTGCTCGAGATATTATTAAAACAATACACTCAAAGTAAAAAAAAACTGATCAGCAGTTTTTTTTTACATTGAGTGTATTGAAAAATGGTTGGTTGGTATGGCGAAATTCCGCAGAGGTTGCAAAATGCATAAACAACACTGTAGCGCCTGAATTAGCAATTATCTTTAATAAATGTAATATTTTTATGAAATTAACCTATATTCTAAACACAGCGACATTCATAGCATAAATACTAGAAACAAAGATTTACTTTTTGTGCCCAGTTCTAATCTCCCAAAAAATTTGTAATTTTTTAATCTACTCATTACAGTTTTATTTTTTATGAGTTAGTTCGAGCGACCTCGAAAATTGATCATATTATTCTTGCCTGAGCAACCGGCAGCAAGTACGTCGTGCTCCCTTAGATGTCAGTCGGGTCGGGGGTCGGCGTATCTTTGCGTTATGCTTGTGAACGGGTGCTGCTTCTGGTTCTGGTGCTGTATTGGTCGTCTTGCTGATCATGGTTTTTGTTATTATTAATTAACTGTTTATTTATTTTTACTTTGATGGTCCTAGTATATCATTTGTGACTTTGAGTTACAGCTTTAATAGCTGTATGTTAACAGACACGCCCTTTATGCCTGGAGGCTTTCATTCGGGTATTAAGTTCTTTTTACTTTTTAAATTTTATTTTCGCTTGAGTATAGATTTCGATGATTTTTTTGTTGGTATATTGGTGTGTGCTAGAGGATATATAGAAAAAAAAAAAAAAATAATATTTTGTGTTGCGTAATGTAAATTATTTTGCATAAGTACTATTGTATAGTATCAAGTTTTTGTAACTGAACAGACAGCCGTGCTGCTGGACAGTTTGTTGCGCCACTTCTTCTTCCCAGCTAAAGCATAGGAAGTGGTGAAGAGAGGTCGTTTTTGGGGGACTGTCTTATGTAATTTTGACGTTTGAAAGGTGCTGATTCGCAGTTTAGTTTGAATAAATGACATTCGCTTCTTTTTTTTTAAATTTTGAATTTATATGTTGGCTATCGGTTGAGGAGAGGTGGTCGGGTTATATCTCAGCTCCTCTACATGGATGACCTAAAAATCTTTGCCCCCAAAAAGCTTTCAGTAGCGCCATCAGAATGGACTTTGGTGTGGACAAATGTGCGGTCATGCATGTAAAGCGAGGAGGGGTTGTGGAATCCGTGGGAACCCAACTCTCGGATTCCATAAACCTTAGAGCCCTCTCCGCATCCGAAACCTATAAGTATTTGATTATGTCAGAAGCGTTGGATATCAATGTTACATGAAGCAATCCCTCTGCAACTGAGGTGACTTTATTGTTAACATTTGACTGACGTGTTGCCTATCAGACGTCAACTATACTAGCCTTATTTGCCTATATTTTGTCGATTTATTATACATATGCATATTTTATATGTTGCAGTGGTTCTTATACTTTCAATATAAATAAATATCAATATTAATAAAACAATGCATTGATTAATACGAATTACTTTTAATGAGATCAACATTTTACACATTTGGTGACATACAGGTACAAAATATTATTAAAAAAAAAACTAAAAGCTTATTCTATCTTTGAGCAAACATAATTATTTTTAACATTACAATTAAAAGCTATGAAAAAAAAATCAACAATATCCTATGATAGGTTTAGGCACAAATCAGTCTCAAAGTTAACAGTAATTTTATTATCTAGAACTTACAGTCTTCACAAATTTGAGCCGAGCATTGCAAGCAAATAGCTTTTTTACAAGCACAGCAGCTGAATCTTGTCTGCCTTTTCAATCTGCTGGGGCATATGCTACATAGTCTTCTTGCTGATGGTCCAGGTTGTGGAGGGGGTTGAGGAGGGGGAGGCAAATCCTTACCTAAAACCCTTCTGATTGTCAATCGAAGCTCTCTCGGCAGTCTGTCATTATAGACGCGCTCTTTCACGCTGGGAAGTACTAACTCTCTTGCTAAGGATAGTAAGAAGTCTCCTCTCCGCAATTTGGCACCAGGACAACCTTGGTACAAGACAAAGGCATTCACACCAGCTAGATCCAACATCCTGTAAAATATTGCCATTGGCCAGCGACGTGTCTTTCGAGTGCTTGAATAGATCGAACATTTCTTATCTATTTCATCGACTCCGGCCTTGGTGTGGTTGTAATCAACAATCATAGTAGGTTTGTTGGTCGCTTCATCAGTGTTTGGTGCGTGGTGTGAAGAAGAAACCAAAATCACAGCCTTATTTATCTTCGGCACATAGGATACGATTGTGTAGTCCTTGGTGAACCCATACAAAGCGCTTCCCAGGTCTCTTCTTCTATTGGGTTGGAACTCAGGTGGCACCTCGCGCTTGTTCTTTCTCAAAGTTCCCAAATACGTCAAGCCCTTGGAACGTAATATCTCCATCAGTTGGATTGAACTAAACCAGTTGTCGGCTGTTATGTTTCTATTGGTGTTTTCTATAGGTTTCGCCAATCTTAGAACCGACTGAGTTGAAACACTAAGGTTTCTTTCTGTATCTGGAAGACCGATGCCATCAGAATTTTTCCCACAATATATATACGCATTGTATGCATAGTACGTGTCAGCATCACTAAGAATCATGATCTTTATCCCATACTTAGCCGGCTTTTTAGGCATGTAAATTATAAATTTACACCGGCCTCTGAACGCAACGAGCATCTCATCAATGCAGGTATTTGGACCAAGAGTATAGTTTTTCTGAGAGTTAGTCACCAACTTTTCAAAAATACAAGATACTGCTGCTAAAGAATCTGTCTTCAAGCGTTCTTGGCGATCAGCTCCATTGTCGAATCTGAGGCAGTTCAGTAACGTACAGAATCTATATTTTGACATGACACAGCGAAAAATTTCATGTCCTGTGCCGTCTGTTGCAAACAAATAGTTAGCATCTGCATTTAAATACTGAACTGTAGTAGAGTAGACCAAGCAAACTTCTCATTTCTCTATCATCAGTGTCTTTGAGCTCAGGTCTATCTGTGTTTCGAAACTGTTCCCGATACATTCTCAGCTTTTGATTGGTGTGTATGACTATTGTCATAATCATGTCGGAATCAAACAGTTTTGACCAAAGATCCATAAAACTTTGAAAGATCAGTGGTTCAGTCGGTCGAGAAACGTGTAGGATGTTATGAGCAGGAGTTCTACTTGATCTGCCAATCTCAGTTTTCGACCATAGAAACCCGTTTTTTCCAATATAATTAGAAACAGCTCGTCCTCGTTCTTGGGTAGAAAATGAGCTTAGTGGCAGCTCGTCCTCATTTTCACTGTCGTTACCTTCGCTCTCATCACTTTCATTTGGTTCCCTTATAATATCTTCTTGAGATTCCCTGTTTCCTTCATTCTCAAGATTTTCCACTCGTTCGTCAGTTATAAAGTCAGGGTCTTCCACAGAGTCGTCAACATCACTGAAGTTATTTTCTTCTTCTAAATCTTCAAGCCAGTCTTCAATGTAGGTATCTATATTTCTTGGTCTTCCATTAAAACTTCGTTTGGAGGGTCTGCTATCTATGTTCCCTGGATTCGACATCTGAAAGTAAAAAACATACTTGAAGAATAAATATAATTACAAGAAAAATAATAAACTGAGGTTACGTAGGAGAAACACTATGGCAGTTTACATATTTTTACTGAGGTTACGAATGTTAGACACTATAGAACTACAGTCGATCTTTATGAGGTAACGTCTGTCAGAATTAGATCTTATTGCTGTACTTACGTCTGAGGGACACCAAATGCTCGTAGCACCAAACGTGTAGATCGCGCGACCGCTCACGCCACACTGCCCGATGCCGCGGACCAATACAGGAAGGTACTGAGGGAGACAGAGCTACATCACGCGATATTGCGAAATGGCAACGAATTTTATGATTGACGGTGTCTGATATACTACCACCTCAGTTGCAGAGGGTTAAAGGAGCGCTTCTTTGGCCACCTGAAGAAAGTATTTAATAGTCTTATAACAGGCGGAAACAAGGAGCGTGCCTTCAACGGTTGGGTCATGCCGGTTTCAAAGCACTTGATGCCCTGGATAGGAGGGTCCGTACGCTGCTGACTACATATCGAATGCACCACCCACTGTCATCGGTAATGAGACTATATATCCCGCGAAAGTGTGGAAGCCGAGGCTTTTTAAATGCTAGGACGCTAAGACCCTCCACAATTGTGAGATATGCAGCCTCTGGGAATATTTCCTTGAAGCCGACATGGGAATGCATCGAGATGTGATCGCGGTGACAAGGGCTTTACTATGCTCTCCTTGGCTAAAGAGAACTGGCGCAAGCCTGTAGTGCTTGACACTAACGATCGCAGGGAGGTATGGCAGAGTAAGGAGCTTCACGGATGCTACTTCCGGGCCCTACATGGGCCCAATGAAGATTTACTAGCGTTCGTAGCCAGGCTGCGTTTTGGTGACGTCTTTGGGGATCCCAGGTTTTGTTTGTTTAATTATGGATGAAGTTATGATGACGAACAATTACCAGAGATTCATTGTGAAGGACGGCACGGTTGACATATTCTGTCGGGCATGCCACCGTCCGGGAGAATCAATCCGACACATTATCTCCGGGTGTTCTCGTCTAGCTAACGAAGAGTACTTGCATAGACACAACCTTGTGGAATATCATGCCAGGAATATCCATCAGCAACTTGCTCTGAAATACAGCCTTATAGAATCGGAAGTGCCCTAGTACAGGTATGTGCCCGACCCAGTTCTCGTAAATGGAAATATCACATTGTACTGGGATCGATCCATCATCACTGACAGGACTATTGTTGCCAATAAACCTGATATATGTAGTGGTGGTGGATCGAGGAGAGCGGCGCGCAATGATTATTGACCTAACGGGGACCGTTAGGCATGACGGAAACCTCGTGAAAGATAAACAAATATCAAGTATCTTGACTTGCCTCGCGAAGTTGTTAACATGTGGGATGTGGACTCAGCAATCATTGTGCCGATACTCGTATCGGCTGTACGAAACCGTACATTACTCTACCGACTTACGTGCCGTGCATTCTGCACACAAAGCATTTGTACCTATTATTGCAAATAATTTATTTAATTTATTTAACCATTTATGTACACACATATATAAACAGAAAAGAAGAAAAGAACAGAACAATATGTACAAAGGTGATGCTTATTTTTAAAGAAATAAAAATATATTTCAATAAATCTGTGTTTAACGAATATTCGAAGCAGTCGGTTTTATTTCATCATCCCAATAGAATCGCCCCGTTATCATACTTCTAAGTGTAGGGATCCCATAAATTTATTTTTTTGGCCTTCAAGCATTACAGGACCTCGTCGCGGTAAGGTTCTGTGATCGAACCAGTGTGGACTCATTGAGTAAAAAACACACTTCATCCTTGACTTGAGCAAATATAGCTTAGGTCGTGGTAAGCATATCACGGCGTGACATCAACATCACCGGGCTCTGTGGAGCTGATCATCAGGCGGCGCGAGCGTTTAGCATCCGCTATCAACCCCTTTGGGAGCATCAGGTGCAGACAGCTACGGGGATCATCATAATTATAACCAAGTAAAACTGTTCCTTTACCTACATCAGGGAAGCTCTTTTTGCCCGTCAATCTGAAATCATCACTAATTTTAATACAATAAACGTGAACTTCAACAAGGACTCGGATTCTAGCAATCATGCCGAATACTTGAGAAAACGGTTAGAGACGTAAGACAACCTCTGGGGAGAGTTAGAACAAAATCACCAAAAAATATCTGAGCATAAAAATGTGGCGGTTGAGTATTTCCTTGACAACACATATCAAAAAGGTAAAGACTATCTATCTATCTACTATATTATCAATCGACTCGTAATCTAATTTTATCTTACGGCAAAACATCAAAATCTACTCAACCAGATGGAAAGTTAGACGAATTGCTATCTTTGCAGCTCACTAATTTTAGGGCTTTTAATCGGCTAATCAAGCGTATCAAACAACAGATAAATGGGAACTAGAAGATGAGCTCAAATACGTTCAAACTAAGTGGACAATAATTGATGCTCAACATTTGCAAATCGATCACATACTTGCTGGTGGAGATAATATATCATACGACGAGGAGTTTAACCATCACGAATTGGCCTCAAAAATATCAAACGTGAGTTGAATAAGAAAATCTCATCAGCGACTCACTTTGAAAAATCAACTCCGCACATTGAAATACCATCGTTCAGCGGGAACTACACACAGTGGCCAACCTTTTATGACTTGTTCACGGAGACAATTCATAACAATAACTCTGTCACTAAAGCTCAGAAGATGGAGCACCTTAAGGGAAAACTTAAGAGCAAAGTAGAACGTCGCATCTATCATCTCCATATTTCATCCGAGAATTATGATACTGCGTGGGAGATCTCGTTACATTGGTACAACAATTCTCAAGTTCTTTTCACGAACCAAATCGAAATGTTCCTCAATCTACCCAACATTCAGAAGCAATCATCATTTGAAATCAAAAGGTTGTATGATACCTCAGTCGAATGTATTCACGCGATTCACAATCTCGGCGTTGATACGAATACGTGTGATCCGTTGTTAGTTCATTTATTGTCCAAAAAACTGGACCCAGAAACTTATGCTGACTACAAGGAAGCACGTAGGACACCTCGTGATTTACCAAGGTGGGACGAGTTAATGGCATTCCTCGAGAGTAAGTTTACCGGTCTCGAACCTTTTCAAAAAATCGGCCAAGTGCGTGTCGGATCACGCACAATGAAGGGTTCTGTAGTTGGGATGAATTTATCCCAAGAACAAACTTAACATTGTAGTTGAAAAACGTTGTTTTTCAAACTGCAAATTTAAGTTCGTTTATTATTACTCGTTAACCCGTAAAGCCTACTTGGCTGTGATAGTTTTTCTTTTAATTTTGTTATATATAACTACTGCTGTAATTTTTTTCACAAATCCAAGTACAACTATTTAGCTGGCAGGGGGCAGAACACGTAAATCTAACAAAAATTTGCACTTTAAAGCTTAATATTTCGCAAACGGATCCCTGAATTGAAAAATGGTTTTCACAGGCCCGCAATATTTTTGAACAACATTTCTAACGGTATCCCACACCATGGGATAGACGAGAAATAAAAACATCACCACTTACCGTGCAGGGAAGGTTACTAACAAAAATGATCAAGCATCATTACTCAAACTTCAAAATGCTCTGTATGCAATTCTAATAATGCTCGCAATTTATTTTTGTGCAAAAAATTCTAAAATATGACACCGGACGTGCAATTGAAGACGTTGACAAACTCAAATATTTGTCAAAATTGCCTAATCAGTCACGATGGAAGTCAATGTACTTTGAAAAAACGTTGCAAAACCCGTCAAGGTGATCATCATTAAAAACTCCATGAAGCGAATGTCCCATCATCAAAAACAGTTTCTCAAGCAACTTCATCATCATCATTTGACAGGAGGCTCTCGTTGGGCAGCTGGATTAAGGGCTTGATTCAGAAAGTGGTACTCCTGGACACGGCTCACATTGTTGGGAGGTTCCTCTCTCTGGTGTCCTGACCACCGGTAGCTTGGACCATGCTCCCATTACCAGTAGGCTACAATTTTTTTTACTGTTTTTATATGATTTTATTCTAATATTTAAAAATATAAAATAGGTATATGTAAGTAGTGGAATAAAGGAAATAATAAAACAATA
Organism: Xanthia icteritia; assembly: GCA_949128155.2. Lineage (NCBI taxonomy): Eukaryota > Metazoa > Arthropoda > Insecta > Lepidoptera > Noctuidae > Xanthia > Xanthia icteritia. The sequence goes on along the minus strand of OX421951.2, from coordinate 20,220,645 downwards.
ATATCCCCACCGCCGTATCTCTGTGTTGACGTCGTAGTGGGGCTTGCGCGCCCCTAAACTCTGTGTCTGTGCCGGTAGAGTTTACTTTGCCAAAACAGGTCTAGAGTGAGGAGCCAGACCATAAGAGATACATAAACGCGCAGGGCAGCATGTGGCTAGCTGTTGGGCAGTAGTGACCCCACGGGTGAAGTCAAGTCCCTCACCTCTGGCTTGCCTTTTTGCTGGCTGGAGTGAACACTGACGAGGAACAGAGCTCCCACCTCTTTCTTGCCTTTATTGGCTGGCTTGAGTGGAGATTCGCAAGAGCAAACGTGCTCGGAGGAAGTAAGTATTTCAGTAAGATGCTGGTAGGGATCTTGACCGTACTTCCGGAGTTGTCCTTGGCTTCGGCCCTACACACGCCTACCAAAGGTCCGGGACCCGGGTCCGGGTCCTGAGACATGTCAAAATCGTAAAAATAATACACACATCAAAAGTGTCTAGGCATTAAGTCCGTTTTAAAGTATCGCCGCAATTGAGGATTATTATTTTAACTTTTTTTTATCGTTATTGATTCTTAATTTTTACAAAATATAGGGATAAGTTGTTAACTTAAACATAGGAACTAAAGTAAGAAGCCAGTCTGGAAGACTAGATTTGATAAATATTAATTGGTTTTTTTATAGTTAAAAATGTTTTTGATCCCTAGACACTTTTGATGTGTGTATTTATACATTTTATTCTAATATTTAAAAATATGATTTATATGTAAACAGTGAAATAAAGGAGATATAATATAATAATATATTAATAGTAAATACGGTATAGAAAACCCTCAACTATAATTATTCACAATCACCAGAGTAATCCCTACCTTTCAAATTAATCACAAAACACTTAATTACATCACCCCATAAAGAAGACACTATCCATAGCCATCCCGCCATCACTCACGGGGCTCGATCAATCAGCCTTTGGTGCGGCGTAACTGTGTACTCCATTCAATAGGCGGGGTCGATCGTACCCCGCGTCACCGCATCATGGCGAAGACGGCTTAATAAGCAATTCATCTCTCGACCACTTCAATTTGTGCAAATAAGTTCAGTAAACAAGATTTATATAGTGTTCTTCTGAAGTGGATTAAAAAAAGTCACCCTGTTTATTGTTTTCTAAAAGAAAATTAAGTATTTGTAATTTTGTACATAATGTAATGAATACATAATAAAAGTTAACGTACGTTTTCATGTCTGTCTGACTGACCGCGTTGTTTTTCTAAACTCCGTAATGGATTTTGATGCGGGTTTCACCATCATCTAGAGAATTTATTTAGGTAGATAATACATTCTACTAATCTAATCTAATTAGCCTGTATTGTCCCAATGCAGGGCAAAGGCCTACCTCTCACCTTTCCACACAATTTTGTCTATTGTTAGTGTCGACCAGTCCCGTCGGTAGGAGTCAAGCTGGTCCTGCCATCTTTGTCTCGGCCTATGGCGATGTCGCCGTGCGTTAAGTGGGACCCGATCGGTGGTTCTCTTAGCCCATTTGTCTTTTGACATACGGCAGACATGTCCGACGCAATCCCACTTAAGCTTTCTGGATAACGTCCGTGATCTTGGTTTGGCGCCCAGTGTTGTGTTCCTTATACGGTCCGAAATTCAAACCCCCAGTATACTACGCTCCATGGCTCGCTGGCAAACCTCGAGCTTGGACCTCTGCTGAATTTCAAAGACCAGGTTGAGCACCATATGTGAGAATGGGGAGAATACACATGTCCATAATTCTCCGTTTGAGACATAGTCCTTTTAGAATATCTTTCATTAGGCAATAGCTCCCCCAGACGCTCTTGGTGCGTCGAGCAACTTCTTTGTCTTGTCGCGCCTGGAAGGAGACTACTTGGTCCAGATAGATATAGTCATGGACATATGCAATCTTCTCACCCTCAATGTATAGTCTCCTTTTGATGCTATTTGTTATAAGTTTGGGTTTTGACATGTTCATCCTAAGCCCAATCTCAAACTCAACTCAATGTGACTGTACCTAAATTACCCTAGGCTGATAAAATTTTCGTTTTTCCTAATTACATTAATATTAGTGTTTGAGTCGGTTCCCCCTTAGGGGGAAGTGCCGCACTGTTGTAAAACCTACTTATTCAACTTACTATTTGTTAGGTTTTATGAATATTTTTCTAATGTCAATAAAAAAATGTTTTGTTTTTAAAAGAAAAAAAAACTTTGAATACAGCAACCATCACACACGTCTACGTTTTTCTTTTTCCTTAGCAATCCTAATATTTATTAAGGAACTCAGTCTACAACTACAACACGTTATCAGCACGAACGGCTCTGTATCTATATTTGATCTACGATCGAACTTAAAAGAAGATTGGTGGTGAAATAATTGATACCTAGTTAACATATTGGTCATCATGTCGTCTGCAGTTCATGGGTTGTGGGAAACTGTAAGCGGAGTAGTTGTCGTAGGGAGTAAGACGCCCGACGATGTACGGAAGGATGAAAAAGCTCTTTCTAAAATATGCCTTACTGTGGATGGTGCTGCTATTTCGATTGTTCGACCAGCTAAGACCGCAAAAGAAGCGTGGGATGCTCTTATGAAATCCTACGAGGATCGAAGTTTGGGTCGTAAACTGTCGTTGGAACGTAAGTTGTACAGGTACACCTTATCTGACTTTTCTGATTTAGAAGCTTACTTAACGGCAATAACTACAACTGCACTAGACCTGGCCGACATTGGCAAAACCATTGAAGATAGTTCTTTAGCAGCTATTATTTTGGGAGGTCTAACGTCTCGCTACGAGCCCTTGATAATGGCGCTTGAGAATGGGAGCGTTGAAGTCACAACAGATTTGGTAAGAAGTAAGTTATTGAGCGAAATGACGAAAGAGACTAAAGATGATGTGGCTGCGTTGCATACTAACAAGCAAGTTATTTGTTTTCGATGTAAGAAGCCAGGGCACAAGAGTCCTAATTGTCCTCTCAAAAAGAAGGAGAAAAAGGCAAAGGCGAGTTGCTCAACAGAAAGTTGTTCTAAAGATAAGGGACTGACTGTTTTTAGTTCAGGTAATATGGATGCATGTGTCACGGAATTGTTTTTGGATGGTGTCACGGGACTGGCTTTGTCTGCACCAAGCGTTCAGATGTCTGAGAAGTGGATAATCGACTCTGGTGCGTCTACTCACATGACTCCACATGCTGAATGGTTTAATAGTTACAAATCCTGTGATGGGAAGATAACTGTAGCAAATGGTAAATGTTTGCCGGCTGTGGGTTTAGGAGATGTTGATATTGACACAAAAACCAATTTTAAGAAGATTATTAATGTTGTACATGTTCCTGGCCTGGATTGTAATTTACTCTCAGTCAAAAAGGCAGTAGAGAAAGGTTTCTCGATTGTTTTTGATACGAATGGCTGTAATTTTTATAATTCTAATGATGTTTCTTTTAAAAAGGATCCTGTTTTACATGGTTCTAATTATGGTGGATTGTACACTTTAGATTGTACAGTAAAACCGCAAGGTATTTCAGCTTATAATGTTTACACTAATTTGTCCCAGTTTCAGCTTTGGCATAAGCGTCTAGGACATCTCTGCCGTATTGGTATGGATCTACTCAAAAAAGGTCTAGCTGTTGGTGTAGAGTATACTGATGTTGACAAAGAACCATGCGTACCTTGTGTAGAGGCTAAACAGGCGCGGAAGCCTTTCAAAGGGATTAAGTATAAAAAGGCTTCGTCACCATTAGAATTGGTCCATACGGACGTTTGTGGTCCCATGACCACTGAATCTTTTAAAGGTAATAAATATTTCATTATTTTTGTTGATGATTATACACGTTTTATATACCTTTATTGTATGTCATCTAAGACAGAAGTTCAGAAGTTTTTTTGTGCTTTCCAAGCACTTGTTGAGAGACAGACTGGTACTAAGATTCGAACCCTTCGGTCAGACAATGGTACTGAGTATGTCAACAAGGACCTGACAGACTATTTGCAGGCTCAAGGGATACGACATGAAACGTCTGTACCATACAGCCCTCAACAAAATGGGGTAAGTGAACGTAGCAATCGTAGCATTGTGGAGAAGGCCCGTTCCTTGCTGGCACAGAGCTCTTTGTCGAAAGCTTTTTGGCAGGATGCTGTTGAGACTAGTGTTTATTTAAAGAATAGGTCACCTCATCGTGCACTTAATGGTATGACGCCATATGAAATGTGGTGTGGTAGTAAACCCGACCTGTCTCATTTAAGAGTGTTTGGTTGCCGAGCTTTAGTTCATGTGCCTTCATGTCAGAGAACTAAGCTAGACATGAAAACTTCTGAACATATCTTCGTTGGATATTCAGACGATCCAAGGAGTTATTATTTCCGTAGCGCGGAAAACCCTCGAAGGTTGATTAAGTCACGGGATATTACGTTTTTTGAAAATATTTTTTCAGGATTGAAGGACAAATTTGTTCAGCCTGAAGCTGCTGTGAGCCCTAATGTCATTAATCTTTTATTACAAACTTCTTCAGATACCACATCGCCACGGGCGATTTCTATCTCATCTGCTTCTACTTCTTCACCTACTTCAGAAAGTGTGGACATGGAGGTAGAGCAAGTTGACGATTTTGTGGACGCGACTGAAGAAGCTGGTGGGGTTTGTGACACGGAGTCTCTACATTCAGGTGAACAACGTGTTCTGTCCCTGGTTCCTTCAGTTGAACTCAACGATGCATGTCCTGAGAGAAGGTATCCTGAAAGAGTACGTAAACCTCCTGATTATTATTCATACGGCACTCACGGTGTTGATTTGTTGTGTGATGATCCAAAAAGTTATCGTGAAGCTGTTAATAGCGATGATAAATATAACTGGATCTCCGCAATGAAGGATGAGTACAACGCCTTATTGAATAAGCAGACTTGGACATTAGTGGATAAACCAAATAAAAAGGTTATTCCATGTAAATGGGTGTTCAAGATAAAGAGGGACCCGAACGGTGCAATAGTCAAGTATAAGGCGCGACTAGTTGCGAAAGGTTTTAGTCAAGTTTGGGGGACTGATTATAACGAGACTTTTGCACCTGTAGTTCGAAATTCATCTTTGCGTACCCTTATAGCGTTGGCTGCAGAAATGGATTTAAAGATCCAACACATGGATGTCGATACCGCATTCCTCAATGGGGACTTAGAGGAGGAAGTGTACATGCAACAGCCTGAGGGATTTGCTGAGCACGGGGCAGAAGGTAAAGTCTGTTTGCTCAGAAAATCCATTTATGGTTTGAAGCAGGCAGCTCGAGCCTGGAATATCAAATTGCATCAAATTCTATCAAAAATTGACTTTGCACGAACATCTGCGGAATCATGTGTTTACATAAAAAAGTTTGGTAATGAAACCTTAATACTTGCAGTCTATGTTGACGATCTAATTGTCTTTTATAAAGAAAAAAGTTCGTTTGACGCTGTCAAAAATGACTTGGAGAAATTTTTCTCGCTAAAAGATTTGGGTGCATTGTCGTATTGTTTAGGCTTAAATGTTAACCGTGTTGACGATAAAATTGTGGTCAGTCAGAAGACCTATATCCAGTCAGTGTTGGAGCGGTTTAATATGCGAGATTGCAAGGAAATGTCTACACCTTTGGAGAATAACAAATTGGAGAAAGGTAATCCAACATCTCTTGGTGAATATCCTTACCAAAACTTGGTAGGATGTCTCATGTACCTAGCTGTTAATACGAGACCCGATATAGCTTATGCCACAAGCTATTTAAGTCAGTTTAATAACTGTCATGATAAGAGACATTGGTTGGCCGCTAAAAGGGTGTTACAGTATTTGAAAGGTACTATGGATTACTGTATTACTTACAGAAAAGTCGGTGGACGTCTGTGTGGATACACGGATGCTGACTGGGCGAACTGTGTACATGACCGTCGGTCGTACACTGGTTATTACTACACGCTAGCAGGTGGACCTATTAGTTGGGAGTGTAAGAAGCAGCCGACGGTAGCCTTATCGTCTACAGAAGCTGAGTATATGTCCTTGAGCAGTGCTGCAAAGGAGGCTATTTTCCTCAGACGGTTAGTGTATGACATTACTGGTTTTGCTCATAGGGTGTTGCTATACAACGATAGTCAAAGTGCACAGAAAATTGTGCTCAATCCTATCCACCACAATAGAACTAAACATATTGATACGAGATATCATTTTATTCGTGAAAAGGTTACTGAGGGTCTTATAGATATAAAGTTCATACCTACGGATAAAATGACAGCCGATGTTTTAACCAAGCCCTTAAGGCGCATAGATCATCTTAGGTGCGTTGTTAATATGGGTTTAATGATAAATAAGTAGAATATTTTTTCTATTTATTTATTTTTCGTCGGTTTATGTTTTATATTTTTGTTTAGTCTGGTAGTAATGTTTTATTTTATTCTATTGTGTTCAGTTTTACTACTTTATCTTTTTATTGCCATTAAGGGCGGATGTTGTAAAACCTACTTATTCAACTTACTATTTGTTAGGTTTTATGAATATTTTTCTAATGTCAATAAAAAAATGTTTTGTTTTTAAAAAAGAAAAAAAAACTTTGAATACAGCAACCATCACACACGTCTACGTTTTTCTTTTTCCTTAGCAATCCTAATATTTATTAAGGAACTCAGTCTACAACTACAACACGCACCCCTCCCCGTGCAGCACTGTAGAGCTCGTCTCCAGACTGGACACTCTCCCACCGTTATAAGAAAGAGAAGAATTCCCATAAACTAAACTGCCCTGTCCCGACTTAGAAAAGCTAGGGGACAGGGAGGGATACAAGGTGAAGTTATTATTGGGAATTCACAGTTAGTAAACATAAGTATTATAATACTAATACAATATGAAGCTAAGAAGATTAGAGGGTATGCAAAATATATGATATATATAATTTAGTATAATAAATGTTGGAGCGCCAACGTCTCCTCCTCTCGCAGTTGAGCACCTATATCTGCAATACAGTCTTGATCAAGTGAAGGAGTAAAGGGATCGTTACGCTTGCGCTTTATATAATTATTTATAGTTACTTTAATTTGTCTGTTTATAATGTACCCACTTTAGCGAGACCGGGAACCGTTTAACAACGTTTGCCTCATTATACCTGATCCGTTAGACCTAACGCATAGAACCTCTGAGGAAATATACGATTCTAACGGAACACGTTCCCTAATCACAATATAAATATCTTACCCAATCCTAAGACAGAGTACTGCGAAGTCCAACTGTTATTGAGTAAGATAAGTTTAGCTTTGAGTAGTTCTAAACGCGTAGTAATGTACAAGACTCCCTTACGGCGGCCTGGCCCCTTTTACTAATAGGTATAATAGAAAACTAGCACAAGCGCATCGTAGACTCAGTCTCTAGCAGAATACAATACGATCGAATCTGGTGAACGCCGAAGCGGTAGTTCGTCACTTCATATTTCCTTAATCTGCCCCATTTAGAGGATGCGATGCGGCTATTAGCGGCTTTGCATCCCAATAGCGTGTTTCGATAAACAGTGTCGATTTAGTAATAGTCCTACAGAACGGACGGGGTAATTTTATCGAGACACGGTCCCTAGCGTTCTTCGAACGTCTACCAATTCAGTTTGGGGTACTTGGTGAAGCCTAACCCCACTCCCTGGAAATATGCGTCAACAAACCTCACGCAAAGTATTCTGTGGCAAGACCTTTTTGGATACAGAAATCATCATTAACATTTGGTTGTTTTATAATCCAATTACAGATTGACTTTATAGCCTAGTTCAATTTTAAATGAACTGTGAGTATTTATGGTTCTGCCTTCCAAATATGGTGCGTCAGCTCAAGGTCAACAATCGTCTAAAGTCTGGAGCGTTAGTGCTCAGTGTCAAGTATGGCGGAAGGCCTTCGCCATTTCCCTATAGCCAAATGTAAGTGACAATAATCTGCCAAGGTACGGATTAGGACATAGACACGTAATACACGAGAATGTACATTAGTTATAATACACGATAATAGATAAGAGTTATTTCGCCTTTCTGGTATAAACGATCAATAATAACTCGACAGCGATATCACCTAGCTGTTACCTATAAAATTAATGCAAATCAGCTAGCAGGAACAATATTATAACAGAGGGGTTCTTAACTATAAATTTACATACTACTACTAAAGATAAAAGTTAATTAAAGTTGACACTTACCAAATAATTCCTTAGATTACAACTCACTTACAAAATACTGCACACATTACCAGCATAGCCTCGGGTACCGCTCTTATGCTTCGACTGCCTCTCGGAGCGTCTCCAAACTAACTGTCCCACTTGTCGTAAAATATCCGTCGCCTCAATCCCCAAAATATTCCATGCAGATTCATTTCATGGAATTTTCGGCCCCTTCCCAAGTTTTTGTAACAAAGACTTAAACGATTTTTTGTTCATCTCTTAACATTTATGGTAACCAGATGTGTGGCTGCAATACTGTGCGATTCCTTGGTTCCAGAGAATATCAACCTTTGAGACGGAAGATTCAAAAGCTACGATTTGTATATATTTTATTATAAAACATACAATTATGTTTTTACCACAAACCCTATCATTCTCCTATTAACCAATCATGTATTTTAGCTATCTGTTAGAATAATCAATCAATCAATCCAATAGCATAACTACAGTTATAAGATAATAAATAGTTACATCCATGGGAGCATTGGCTTTGCATCCCTTTTGAATGGCTCATAGGTAATTGTCGTTCAAAGTTTCAAACATGACTCTAGATTTCTATTTTTTTAGTTTCCTTACTTTAATTATATTCATGTAAGAACACGCTTGCTCGCACTAAATTTGAGAACCGCATGTTGACGAACTGAGCACCGGTTTTTACTTACAATCTGCAAGCCATAAAGTATAAATGGAAAGGAATTCTAAGAGGCTCAATATTGTTTTACAATTTTAAAGAAATAGGAACTATTGTTGTTTATTAGGGTAATTTATTAGGGTGGACGAGCTGACCATGTGTTTCTTAGTGGCCCCGATCATGTGCCGATTTTAAAATAAATATAATATTTCGTTATTCATTTAGTTTAAATGACACACAGTCACATCAACTCAAAGCATTTATTTCAATTAAACCATTTACAGGCACTTTTGAATTGTCAAGAAGTCGGTCAGTCAGAAATATGAAGCTAGTTGCCCATTCCAAAGCGTAGTAGGTACCTATGGAGAAGAACGGGCAAGAAACTCCACGGACACTCTTTTAAATAAAAAAATTGTTACAAAATATCGGTTACATCATTAATGTTAAAATTATACATGTGAGGACAATGTAGAAAGACGTGCACGTTAAAAGCATCCGTAATAAAAATATAAAAAACAAAGAACAATTCAAAAATTAAAATATTAAAATAAGCCATGGCAGCTAAGAGATGACCAGTCTCTACTGACGGCGCCCGTTCACGAACATGACGCATGGATTAGCACCATTCAGCTCAACCATTTTGAAGGGAGCTAAATGATCCAACACACGCGCCACCGCCAGCGAGACATTAGAGTGAGCATGACATAATCTCAGCCGCCAGGGCACATTCAAGTCAATGAAAGACATACCCAGTACCTAAATGGTAGCTTTATAGTTGGTACATAGTACTCACACATGTGCTATGCAATTATACAGTGCTAAGACATTGAATTTATACAATGCAAAGATAGTTTTTAAAATCTTCAGCAGCTCCAACGGTATTTTCAAATGCTAATTAATTAGTTTATGCTTGTGGAGCAGGACCAGCAATGAGCCAAGCATTTTTATCAATTATGTAATCCCCCAACTTATAATATGCCTGCCTACATAGTGTGCGTTTTATACAAGATTTGAATTTCGTCTCATTCAGTTGAAGTATGTGGGGAGGAATTTTATTGTAACATTTTAAACAGTACCCCATGAAAGATGAGTCTACTTTAGCCAGTCTGAAACCTGGTTGAACTAATAGATCCCTATTTCTTGTACTATAATTATGTCTATCACCTCTTTTACTAAAAAGATGTAAATTTTTTCTTACGTACATGATGTTTTCATAGATATACTGACAAGGTACCGTCATGATGTTAATGTCCTTAAACAGTTCCCTTAGAGAATCGCGCCTACGGAGATAATATATGGCTCTGATAGCTCTTTTCTGCAGAATAAAAATAGACTCTATGTCTGCAGCCCGTCCCCACAGCAGAATACCATAAGACATGATACTATGAAAATAACTGAAATAGACTAGCCTGGCGGTATCTACATCAGTTAATTGACGGATTTTTCTGACAGCATATGCTGCTGAACTTAGCCGTCCTGCAAGAGATGTTAAATGAGGACCCCATTGTAGCCTTGAGTCGAGCCAATCTCGAGTCAATCTCGAGGCATGCCTTGTTTAAGTCTGCGAGCACATTACCCAATTCAGCCGCTGATGAGGAAAAATGTACAATGTCATCGGCGAAGCGGAGGTTTGATTATCTCTTTTCACCGTTGACTAATTCCTTGTCTACCCAGTTTTCTGCCAAAGTTTTGAAGGCTTCCTCAAGAGTGGCAGTAAACAGCTTAAGGGACAACGGGTCTCCTTGCTTAACTCCTATTTTAATCCAACAATCCAACTTAAATAAAATTAAAATACCTCGATGTTTAGTCCAGTCGAAAAATCATGCGAAGGGCTGGGATGCTAGTAATGTAATAATACAAAAGAAAAAACGTAACTGAACGAAGTGATGAAATTCGGAGTTCAAAATGAAAGTTCGAAATTCAACAAATGACAATATACAACGCTACAAGGTTATTTTGGCGCGTGGCCAAAATCGTAACTAAAGCTACCATCTTGTTTTGTGAATAGAATTTCTGTGACAACTTCACAAATGTTTACCAACAACGTCCCCCTGTCAATGTCATTCAGGCGCCGAAATATCCTTTTGGCTCTCTACATAATATTAATTCATAAGATTGAACAGGCAGGTTACTGTGTGTGTTTTGTCCATGACATATTATCGCAAATACCAAAGTAAAATGTGAAACTATAACTAAGGCAGTATTCACACAATTTCAAGAATATATACCTACAGCTGGAAATTCCTTGATTTATCTCCATAAATTCAAATCCAATTTTCAGACACAATAAAAATTCTTCAACCCTTCAATGACAATAACGCAAGATGGCGGGACCATTAAAACAGTCGGTCGGTGGTGGAGACCGCCTGGCCACTCCATTACGTCTCGGCTTAGCAACAGATCCATTTCGCTCAGTAACGCCGAATGAGCTCCGAGTAAGGAGAGATAATCAGTCTTGATAGTATTACTAATAACTTGAGACGTGCTTCAGAATGTAGTACTGGTTGTTTTAAAGTTGAGAAGAGAGAAATAATGTACAACTACTCATTGGCTGTACTGTTACTAGGAATGCCGGAATTATTTTGGTAGTGTAACTTTTCAACTGTTTCAAAACTGGTAAAAAAAAAAACAAAATAGATTTAAAATGTTCTTTTTTGTGTTAATTGTTTGGGGTCAACGACTGCTGGTCATGTAGTTACTTGAAGTATGAGTTGAGAAAATCGGTTTTTTGTTTTATCGTGTTTAATTATCCATATCTACCAATGAAGTTTACACAAAAAAAAAAGATTTTTAACGGATATTTCAAACATATCAATAATTATTTTTTTAAATTGTTTTATCATGTTTAGATATCGACCCATCACGTCTGTGGAGTTTCGCTAGCTAATTTGATCCTGTATTTTGCAGGTATCGCTTGCCGGGGTTGGTCCGTGGATGGGTGACCACCTTAACATACCGAGACTCGTTCGTGCCTCGGAAAGTACGTTAAACCGTTTGAAAAGATGATACTATCGAACTAACGAAGCCCAATGATGGCTTCAACCTGCGATAAAGCCCCGAAAACACACGACTTTCAAAGTCATATAACTTATAAAAGAACAGTGTGACTACTCAGGCCCGAAAAAGATAAGAGTATACACCGACGGATCGAAGACTGACTCCGGTACCGGAGTCGGAGTCTTCTCACACGACCTCAACATAAATATATCCAGACCACTGGGAATGTTCAACACCGTCTATCAGGCGAAGTGCGTGGGCATCATATTTGTGGTCCACGCCCTAGAAGCCAGGAGGGTTACGGACACCCACATACGTTTACTCTCCGACAGCGTCTCAGTTCTCCAATCCTTACGGAAAAATATATTACCTCGAAGCAAACAATAGAATGTCACAATGCATTAGAATAGATAACGATATCTAGCCGCAACACGGTGACACTACAATGTATAAAACGACACAGCGGGTCGCTAGGTAACGACGCAGCTGACGAACTTGCCGGACGAGGATCCAGCACGGCAGTCTGTAGACCCTAGTCTATCGTTCCCTTCAATCAAATACGAAGGTGTCTGCAGGAGTTTACCCACACATAAGCGGAGAACTGATGGTCCTCGACACCGGGACAACAGGCAGTCCAAGAAAGCTATGCCATCCTTAGACAGCAGGCTAACCAGGCGTTTATTACACCTGGACAGGACGGCCTGCGCCTAGTGACGGGGACCATCACGGGACACTGCTCACTAAACAAACACTTCCACACAATAGGCATAACGGACAGTCCTCTGTGCAGGGCGTACAGGGAGGCTGAGGAGAACGTTGCGCACGTGATCTTTAAATGCATAGGCGTTACCTTCTGGAGGGAGGTGGGCTGGTTGGAATAAACCACCAAACGCCATTGCTCACGCACAATGGTCGTAGGATGCGGTGACATCATTCTGTGAAACCGTAATTTCACAGAAGGAGGCTGCGGAAAGGGAGAGGGAGATTGAGACCACTCTCTTAATCCGTAGCAGGCGGACCGAGCGTTGGCGGAGGGCGGACAACGCCCTCTTCCAACCCCCGTAAACAGGTCCGAGTTATACCCAACCATATATAAAAAATATAACTAAACATCCTAATTGATAACCTCCTCCTTTTTTGAAGTCGGATAAAAACGGAATCCTTATAGGGTCATTAAGTTGTCCGTCTGTGTGTCTGTCAGTCTTTCAAACGTCAAACGTCATTGAAATTTTTATTTTTTTCTTCAATAAAAACGGGAAAGAAATCCTCGAAGATTGGTGACCCAAGCACGGAGAGAGCTTTTTTTTTTCAATGATTTTGATTTCTGGGGCGTTAAATTTAGAAAGTGTCTGAAGTCTGTCAGTATTGTCCGCTGAGTATAGTTCACATTTCGAAAGATTGAGTTCAAGGCCAATCAAAGTCAAAGCCAAAGTCAAATAATTTATTTCAATTAGGCACAAAAAAGGACTTTTAAACGTCAACATTTACAATGAAATGAAGTTATTTTTTTATGAATTGAAGGTCATTCAAAACAGTTTCTACATCGCCTCCCAAGGTTCATCGAGGTACTAAACGTTAAATTTGGAATATTATTTAATTTTTCTTTTTCCTTTTCTTTTTCGACGCTATATTTTAGTTTGTATAATACTTAGTTAGTTGTATACACATCGTTAAGATAGACCCTTTTGTTTATGTTAATTATTAATAAGACAAAATAAAAAAGTTAAGAAGTTTGTAAAATCATTTAACAAAATTATACTACACTATTAGTCACGCGGGGTTTGTTGGACCCCAAACACCTCCATGCAGCACGTGTAGTCAATGTTGCGGCTAGTGGAACGCTGAGAATGGAGGGGTGCGTGAGTTAGGAAGCTACTGGAACGAATACGTACGCGACCGTACGTATAATATTGGCTAAAATATGATACAAATAAAGTCACGAGAACAGAAGGCTTATCTTTAAGTGAAAGAACGACGTTTACGCCTCAACCTTCTAAGAAAATATTAAAGTTCTATGTTTACGTAAGTTTTAGCCCAATTAAAGTTTGTTTAAAAATATATATTTTAATTATATTTTATTCTAGCATTAGAATTTGATAAAATATGTGTTCTATCACCTTTTCTTGTAAGGTCCAACATAATAGGGCTACCGGGTAGAGGTGTTCCTGTGGCCACCTTCCGGCACTATAATCACACCCTAAACTACACCTTGTCAACCTACATGACAAAACAAATCGAAATGGCTTCAACACAACGGAGCTATCTTGTCAGTACATGGCAAGACAAAACCAACGACCGCCAAAAAACATTTTCTGTCTTGTTTAGTTGAGGAGTTCTTATGGGCCTGGACAGCAATTAGTGTAAAAGCACTTGTCAATACACAGTCTAGTGAATCGAAACGATAGTTCTAACTTGTTTGGTTGAGGAGTTCTTATCACCCCCTCGCAACAAGTTCTTTCATTTGATATGTCACACAGTACAGTTTGTAAAACTTTTTTTTTTCTTATTTGCCCGTGTTAGAAATAAGGAAGGTTAATACTAAGAAAATAATATTCAAGCAATTTATGACAAGTATTTATTTTTAAATATACCATTTGTTAGGAATAGGACGATTAATACTAAGAAAATAATATTCAAGCAATTTATGACAAGTATTTATTTTTAAATATACCATTTCAGTATAATAAAGATGTATCAAAGTATAATTAAGATTCATTTATGACAAGTATTTTCTTATGATTTATAAAGATTAATAAATGGAAAGTATTTTGAATAAACCATTTTAAATAAAAAATAAGGATTAAATAATAGCAAATATTTATTTTAGACAAATTATTAATTAATGGCCAGTATTAACTTTAAATAAACCAGTACAATTTAATTAACACATATATAACGATATCAGAAGTATAACTGATACCATTATTCAATTATTTCACACATATTTTAGGAGAAATACAACATAGCAATATTATATTTATAGTCATACATATACAACAATAAGAAACAGGAAAGAATATACTTAACCGGTGATCTGCTCGGTCCGAAGGCTCGACAAAGAATGCCCCCCAAGCGGTTGGGCTCTAGCTTTTATACTCAGTGACAAACAAGTGGCGTCATCGAGCCGTCGGTACAAAGAACACGTGTTCAAAATTGATCATCCGATCCATTCTTTACTTAATTTACTTAACTAAAGCGATATAACTGTATCAAAAACTATAATTATAAATATCATAATAATTAAATGGTGTAAAAGTAGTTTTAACAATAATTTTATGATTTGAATCACAACCGAAACAACTTCCGGAATCAAGCAAATTCAATTTTACTTAAATAATTAATGTGGGTAAACAAAAACATAGTGCTAAAAATTGAAATATATAACACCCGCATAGGTGATTCAAAATTAATTTATTTATGTTACACTTTCGTATTTGGGTCATAGAAAGTCAAAGTCAAATCATTTATTTTAAATGGGCCCTTATAGGGCACTTTTGAACGTCAAAATTTTTAAAACCAAAAAAAAACATTCTAGTCGCCCCTTCCAAAAGATAGTTTTCACATGGAGAAGTCCAAGAAACTCCACCGATACTCTTTTAAAATATTTTGTATAGGTACATTAGTATAGTATAATTATATGTGAAGACGATGCACCTAGAATAAAATTACTATACCACAATAGGTAAAAAAAAAAAAAATGAAGCAACAACAGATAAATTAATATGTGATAGATACATGGTGCTCACATATTTACAAACATTGTAGAAGTAGACGATTGTCCTAAAATTTTACAATTAATAAGTCAGTGTGTAAGGAAGTAATCACATAATGTAAAATCAATGTATTTAATAATAATATATATAAAAAAAAAGATATAATATATAAATTATACAATTACATTAGTAACCATTTTGATTTTGTCTAGATTCTAAATTATCCTATGGAGCAGGACCAGCATGTTTCCAAGCATTCTTATCTTGGATATAATCCTCTAATTTGTAATACGCTTGATTACAAAGTGTACTTTTAATATGAGTTTTAAATTTTCTTTCATTTAATAGCAAGGTATTTTGTTGTAACAGTTAACACAGTACCCCATACTTTAGATAATCTGAAAAATGGTTGATCTATTTAATCTTTATTTCTAGTATTAAAAGTATGTCTATCATTTATCTGATTAAAAACATGTAGATTTTTTCTTACATATATAATATTTTCATAAATGAATTTGGGAGGTACCGTTATAATATTAATCCTTTTAAATAGTTCCCTGAGAGATTCGCGGCGACATAAATTATAAATGGCTCTGACAGCTCTCTTTTGCAAAATAAAGATGGATTCAATGTCAGCAGCAAAAAGTAGAGAAATACATGTGTACCAAATTTCAACTTAATCGGTTGATTAGATTAGGAGCAAATTGGCTGTGACAGACAGACGGACCGACAGACAGGCACACGAGTGATCCTATAAGGGTTTCGTTTTCCTTTTGAGGTACGGAACCCAAAAAATAAAGAATTGTGTTTCAGGGTTTTTCAAAAACCAACCCCTGGCGAGGCATTTTAAGGGCGGATTTTACTGCGAAAATGGGTATAATGTTATGATTTCTTCATAAAAACAATCCCAATCGAAGTGAAAGGTCTTATTCCTTTGATTTATAAAGTTGAAAATCATTAGTTTTCAAAAAATATAGCTTTTGAAATGGGGTGGCGGGGGTTTTAAAAAAAATAGGGGAAAGAAAGTACGAAAACCACGCGGACGAAGTCCCGGGCGAAGTGCTATGTGCTAAAATTTTAATGGTATTACCATTAAAATTTTCCTTATTTTCGTACCTGTAATTATTTAGGTAACTATAGAGGCCATAAAAATGATGTTAGCAATTTCAGGCCAATTTCTATTTTACCAGCATTTAGCAAAATATTTGAAAGTTAATACTCAAGCAGTTACTAAGACATTTTAATTTAAATAGCCTCCTTCATAACAAACAATATGGCTTTACAAAGGGTCGTTGGACTACAGATGCGGGTGTTGCTTTGCTGAAATACATATTTAACGAATGAAAGAACTCGAAAAATGCTATTGGGGTTTTCTGTGATCTCTACAAAGCCTTTGATTGCATGCAGCATGATATGCTTATGTGTAAACTGCATCATTACGGTGTGCAAAATGAAGCTCTGAACGTTATAAATTCTTATTTATATAATGAAATCTTCCAGTTCACTTAGGTGTACCTCAAGGCTCAATACTGGGTCTATTCTTGTTTTTAGTGTATATTAGACTTACCATTCTATCTAAAGGGTATCTGTGTACTGTTTGCAGATGATACTTCTCTTATTTTTAAAGTAGACAGGAATAGACAAGATTTTAACGATTTAAACAGTGCACTCTCAATGATTACGGATTGGTTTACGACAAATAACCTAGTTCTCAATGCCAAGAAAACGAAATGTATAAAGTTCGCCCTTCCAACTGTTAGAAATTTAGGACCCAACATCGTCTTAGATAATATGTTTTTTATGAGTTGTATTGCAATATGTGGTTATCTAGCGACCTCGACAATTGACCATATTATTTTTTGCCTGAGCAACCAGCAGCAAGTTCGTCATGCTCGCTCAACTCGGTTGAGGTGCCTCCTTCCTTTAAATATGGCAAGGGGGGTAATGGCTGATCTTTGCGTTATGCTCGTGAACGGTACTGCTTGTGGTGACTGGTCGTCTTGCTGATCATGGTTTTGTTATTGTTATTAGTAATTAACTGTTTATTTATTTTACCTCGATGGTCCTACTTTATCAATTATAACTCCCAGTTACAGCTATGTATAGCTATATATAAGCGGGCATGCCTTTTATGCCTGGAGGCTTTTATTTAGATATTTTTTACGTTTATTTGTGTTTTATTTCTGCCTGAGTATAGTTTCTTAAAATTTCTTAAAACAAAGCCAAGGCGCTTAAAATACTCCTTCGTAGTGGATGAGATGTGGTCGTGAAAAGTGAGCTTATGGTCGAATATGTCTCCTAGGTCTTTCATGCAATCAATTCTTGTAATTGTATCTCCATTCAGTTTGTATCACGTAGTATTTTGATTTATTAAATTCCATTTTATTTTCTAAACTCCACGTATATACTGAATCAATGTCTGATTGCAGAGCTTGGCAATCGATCTCTGATTTTATTTCATAAAATAGTTTTAAGTCATCAGCATATAAGAGGGATCTGGCATTCGCAACCACATCCGGGAGGTCATTAATCATCAAAATGAAAAGGAGAGGGCCGACTACCGAACCTTGACTCACACCCGAGCGAGTGTCGTATGAGAGTGACACGTACAAACCTAATCTGAAAAAATTTTGTTGGTCCCGCAAATAATCTGCAAGAAGCCGTAGAAGCCCCTGCCCTATCGCACTTAGCTTTAACAGCAAGACGTCATTGTTGACTCTGTGAAATGAAATGAAATTGTTTATTCTGTAAATATGATATTGGAATCACTTAAAAAAAAAACACCACGTTAAAAAAAAAAATTGCTAGATGAGTTCGACGTTTCCTATCTGACTACTCTGAGAAGAAAGGCCGAAACAAACTCAGAGGTCACAGTCTCTTTTAAAGTCCAGACATAATCTCGGTCAGGCCATATGAGGACCATATGTAGATTAGTGTCTGAAATGGTCTTTTGAGAAAAGACACACAGACACACACAGATTTGAGTGGACCTGTCCTGTCAGTGCAAGCATTTGTCAGTAATCGTGGAGCTCAACTCAGAACTTAAGGAGCTCAACTCGACGAACAATACCAAAGAAAGGACATTTGGGTAGGCCACATAAACTACTCAAACTGCCAGACCATCATTAAAACTAAATCAGAAAGAAAAAAAAAAAAAGAAACATATCCACATAGTCCTCACACTCACAAAATAATGATGTCATTTTGTATGTAATGTTTAAAAAATACTGGTATTGATTTTATGATTTTATCACAAGGCTTAGCAGCTCAATCCCAAGCTTTTTTATCTTCTAAATAATCAAAAAATTTATAGTACCCTTTTTTTACAAAGTTTGGTTTTAATACAGCATTTAAATCGTTTAATGGGTAAGTTTCGAATGTCGATGGGTAGTTTGTTGTACATAAAAGCGTATACATTGACCCATGAACGAGTTGCCTACTCTGTGGAGACGAGTGCGGTGTACAGCGAGGTTGTGTTTATTCCTGGTATTTAAACTATGAATATCGGAAATCTGTCGAACGCCTTTTGAAAATTAGTCTTGTAAAACGTCTAACTGGCGTCTGCGATCAAGACTAGTAGAGATATAATTAACTAGTGTAGTAATTAAGTTTGTATCGTCGGATCCTTTTTCGCGAAACCCATGCTGCTCATTGCACAGGGGCCGAATTATGACGTATTAATGCCATCATTATTCCAGTGTGGGTGAGAGACGGAGCTATACAAGGCCGCTAGCACCATCCTTTTTTCGCAGTGGAATAATTATGGCATTAATACTTCATAATTAAGCCCCTGGTACTGTTCCACTTGCATGTAAATTCCTTGATGTAGTACATTCTCGAAAACTTTCACGGGAGAAGATAGTATCGCTAAATTGGACGATATTCATCGACTGAAGAATTATTTGAAGATTTCGTTATGGGAGTTACACGTGATATCTTCCATGGTGGTGGATATATTCCAGATTTTAGAGCTAAATAAAAAATGTGGTTCAGGGGCCGAATGAGAAATTCCTTGGATTGACTATATTCTCGAGGTCTAACTTTGGTACTTCAGTTTAGAAGACGCTCGCGAAATATTCTGCGAACGCTTCAGCAGCTGCTAGACTTACCTTTGTGGGTTACGTTAGGCTCAAACCCGCCTTTTGATCTTAGATTAGAAATATGCTGCCAGAATTATTTGGGGATTTTCCCTTCGATGCGCCTTATGTAAGTTTCATAAGCAGTCGATATAAGAGACTTTGGGCTAGATCTATAGTCAGAGAATTATATATTAGTTCACAATTACTCTTCTTCCAGGCGGAATGTAATTTAACTATTTTTCTGTATATCCAGAATAGTATTCAACGTAAACCAGGTAGGATATCTTCTAGATAACTTTCTGTTTCGGCGTTTTTTAGAGATACAAGCGTCAAATACGCTGTAAATAATATCATAGAAAACTTGAGTGCTAGTGCCAACATCATTGAATAATATAACTGCATCCCAAGATACCTCAGAAAGAATTTCGTAAAGGAGATTGCGATTACATTTTTTGAAATTCCAGTCCCTACTACCGAGAAGAGTGAAGTAGGCGACCGAAAACGTATTATCCGCGAAAGCATAGCCAGCGCGAATCGCGATCGGACCCTGAAGAGATGGTACGCGACCGGTCACGAGTACGCGTAGGTGCACAAAGTTGCCGGACGTGGAGCCACGCGACCAGCCGCTAGTACGCGAAGGGAAAACCCAGCGCGGAAAACGGCCGGATACTGAACCAAGCGGGCGGGGGCAGGTACGCAAAGGGGCAACCAAGCGCGAAGCGCCTCCGCATGCGGCAGAGTCTGCCGGGGCAGCCAGCCGACCCCAAGACACCAACAGAACCCACGACCGACCTCGACCTAGACATGCAAGGGACAAGCGTTCTAAAGCCTCATAACAGGCGTTGCTGGCAACTAACACCCTGCCAGGTACCTCCAAGCCAAACAGGTTGACTCTATCGTAGTTGGTATTAGACGATTGTACGAACAGTGCTTAAGAAACACCACCTTTTGCTTTACGACCCTCAGTACCTTACTAAAAAACGACGCTCTGATAGGATCTGCAAGACTGAGCTCTGCAGGTTTGTGTTGATAAGTTGCCACTTCAACCACATTAGCTCTAAATTTTATAATAATATAAATAGGAGAATCAAAATCTACCCTTTAACAAGGAATTTACTAAGAAAAATATTGACAGACTGGCTTAAATCCATGTCCTATGATTCAACTGAGCAACTTGTGGTATCATATATAAATTCTCATGCTAGTATTCTCTCGTAATAGACTACATAATTGCACATCTTACACACACTCACACTCTTTCACGCACAAAAACACTCACTCCACATCATTACATATTTAGGTACATAATTTTAGTGTTTTTTTTCTTTACTTTGTATTTTTTTTAAACGGTTTTTAGGGTCTTTAAAAAATATTTCCACGTATTTGTCGTTGATACCTGCGCCACAGTATTTTACTTTTGCAGCTATCTTCGTGTCTTTTGTTAAGTTATATCTAAATTGTTCCTAATAAACTTACTTTACTTTATTCCAATTGTTATTCATCATTGTCTGCCTGGTTTTTTTTCTAATTATGTTGGGGTCGGCTTCCAGTCTAACCGAATGCAGCTTCCATGAACACCAGCCGGCAGAACTGGTGAAGTGCGAATAGATTGGCAGTACTTTACGTGTAGTGAATGCCTATTTGACCTTCACAACTGCCGCATTACCCATTAACGGGTAATGGGTAATGTGATATCCATTGGTAAGATTGGTGATCTTCAAAATACAGCCGGGTCAAACGGCTTACCATGCTTTCTGAGGCACGGAGAACGGAGGGGTCTCGATATTAATTTAATGGATACCCATCCGCAGACCGACTCGCCAAGCGTAGCTCAACCTTCGATCGACCCATGCCAATGATTTCGTGATAATCTTTGAGATTAATGAAGCAGACAACAAAAAAAATACGTATTGATTTTAGCAAAACTTTTTATTTCTATATCAAAGGTCCTTGGTAGATTCATTTGCAATCTGTCAATTTGAAATTGAAGTGTACAAAAGTAATTTTGTATTCTTATTGGTACTGGTGAAGGGTTCCCTCTATCTGGCAGAATCTTGATGCTCCGAAGTTTATTTGGCATAACACACTTGGCATAAATAATAATCTTCTTTAAAGGAATATTTTAAAGGCATAAAAATGATTTAATATACTCATTGTTTGGCCGAATGTTTGTATGTCCGAATTTACAATGGCATACTTTTAAGATGGCAGAATTTTATTAGGCATATTGCCATTTCTATAAAACAGCATTTTTAATCTTAAATTAAATTCAAATATTGTCTTAAAAAGTCAATATGTTGTGCTACAAAAATTAGTGACTGAAACGAATCGCTACAAAACCGACTGTGTCTGTGCTAACAGACAAGACTACGTGGAGTCGGTTTTGTACCCACCTACCCCTAGAGTGTAATTTAAGCCCGCATAGGCGCAGAGGGGCGAGGCGGCCAGCAAGCCGAAGCTGCGGTTGTGAGCGTTAAAACCATCTGCGACGATAAGCTCGCGTGCGACCGCCGGAGCCCCGTAGCGCCGGAGCTGTGACAGAAACCACGCCTGCTGCATGTTGCATGCTCGCTTGCATGCTGCATGCTTGCTGCATGCATGGTGTATGCTTGTTTGCATGTGTGTGTGAACTTTCTGCGATTTGATGATTCTGCTTTTTAATTATAATTAATAATATGAAAGTTATGCCTAAAGATGATTCTGACTTACAAAATTATGAGTTTTGAATGTATGATAAATAAGTATTTGCCAAACGATTTTCTGCGAAATGAAGTTTATTCTATCCGCTGTTATGAAAAATAATATTATGACATAAAAAGTTCTGCTATAAAGGGTAGACGTACTGGTGAAACGTTACAAGAAATGCAACACATTTTAAAACAAATTCGCCTAGTTATTGTGCATACACTTCATCTTGCATTATATAAATTAGGAAGACTAATTTGTTTTACATTTCATCTTTGTTTCACCCATCAGTACCCGGAATTACATACTATTAAATTATTACCTTTCTACCCTCAATTTATTTTTAGTCAATTAAATCCAACTTCTGTCTGACAACATATTGGCAGTCCACCTTACAATCACTGTCCTTCTTATCCGCTACCTTGATTTCGGTGTCATTAAAACGACTTTTTTGGACATAGTCACCCGATGACTTGCTGCTAACGACACCGCTTATAGAGATTATTGTCTGGTCGGGCAAATTACGTCTTGATGGAGTGTCAAGCTCATGATAGTCATGTTTATCATACGTTGCTTTGCCTTCCTCACACATTAATTCATCAATCACACTCGCAAGCGTTTGATTTGACTTGTGTACCCGTTTTGTGTAAGCATCATCGGCTTTTTTGTGACATACTTGAGTACCGTTTGACTTTACTAAACAATTGAATAAATAAACAGATTTGTCTGGTATGGCCTTAGATAAGAACGATAGTTTGTCCAAGTGGTTTAAATGATTAAATCTTATGGTTTTACACTGATATGTGTGATTTTTTGTTGTTTTTGTAAAGCAGGATTTCAAGATCAAAGAGGCATTTAGTTCAGTAATAGAGGTAAAATTATCCGGTAAACATACGTCGGTATTGGTACAAACAAAGAGCACGGTTTTGTTCTTGGGTGTAATATAAGTATCGTCAGATAATATTTTGACATTATTATTTTCAATTGTTTCAACCATTACGTAAACAGCTTCTTGGCCCTGAAATATGAATGAATTTCTTATTACTATCAAGCGTTGCCTTACTGCACCAAAACCGCTCGCCTCATAGGCGAGTGGTTTTAAAAGGTAACTAGAAAAAACAAGCCCCTTGCATAGTGCGGCGCAATCCGCTCCTATTACCAGAGCCATCGCAGGTTTGCATACGGAGTGATTGGGTGCATTCCTTGAAAACGGTACTGCATGCATACTAGGGCTAATTTAAAACTATTTTGACCCGATAAATTCAGGTCCAAAATGAGTTGTTTTAGAGATATCAATCTGTTTCAGTTTTTTTGGAAACCGAAAATTTGCGAGAAACTCATTCCGCTTTGGACGCTATAACATATACTTTCTGATAGCTCACGAATGAATTATTCCATCAAAAAACAATTGATCAAAAAAGTACCCAAATCTTTAGGAATTAAGCGTCGTGAAGTTCAAGTTATGTTTTCTTTTTTAACTTCTCTGGGTTTTCATGGACAGTTGACAGTCGTTACGGGTCGTCAGAAGCCCGAAAGTCTGACAACCAGTCTAACCAAGGGGTATCGTATGACCCAGTTACTAGGCTGTGGAGGTCAGATAGGCAGTCGCTCCATGTAAAATACTGGTATTCAGCTGCGACCGGTCTTGGTCGATCAATTCAGGAAATTTCTATTTCTATCTGTATCGAGTATTTTTACCTAGCTATCAGATACAACAAGCAGTAACTTTCTTCTGTTTGACCATCATAGTTTCAGCAGGATCAGTGGCCCAGCATGAGTGTAAACGTAACATAAATTCAAACGATTTTTAAATTGAATTCGTTTCACACATAACTTTTAGTTTAAATTTTACCTCTTTTTTAATATTAAAATATTATAGTTTCTAAGATAATTAATATAAACGAAACCTAAACGCTGCGACACTTATTTTTAAACTAGCGCTGCGACACTTAGTTTTAATGTCGCAGCATCATGCTGACTGAGCCTTTTGGGCTCGTACAGTACTTTCTGTTTTTATTTTCATTTAACTTTGATTTTTTTGATGTTTCTTTGAGTGTGTTTAATTTGTGATCTCCTGTGCGAGTTCCAATAAATACTTTTCTTCTTTCAATACGTAGTACTTGTCAAGTCGTAAAAAATACTCTTTTATGAGCGCTAGCATGGCATGCACTGACTTAACCGTAAGAGATACATAAAATGAATGTTCGACAGAATAAAATTGAACATCTTAAAAAAATCATGTCATTTTAATTTTAAAATTTAGCTCTTGGTTCAATTCAGCGTCTTTCTCTCGCACATAAGTTCCGAGAGAAGAAATTAGGAACATAACCGTTAAGCCTTGAAAAAATCTTCACTCTGAATCGATACATAGCCATGCCAGAGCTGAAAACACTCTCGAGCTTGGTTACTCCGGCAAGTTATCGTTTTATTACACTTCACACGAATAGACCATGCCCTGACTTTGGACATAGGATATGTTTATCCCGGTACTAGGTATCAAGGGTCCCGTGGGGTAATTTCCGACCTTCATGCAGGTGAAGCCGTGGCCAATGCTAGTAAGACAATAATACTTTAAAGTCTGCATTTTTACCTGAGTCGAAACACATGTTACATTCTTAGTGTATACCTGAAAATAACAACAACACTGTAATTAAATCATCATGAAACTTATACAGATACGTAAATGGTGGAATAATGCGTTAATATGCGGAATTACAATGTTAAGAGTAAATCCGCCAATCTAGTTCATCAAGCCAGGATGCAGTATGCAGCGCAGTCTTGCCTGCACAAATTTTTTGAATATACGGGTCATCGCAGACATTGCAGCAAAATGCTGGAACACTGATAAATTAAAAATAAACATAAATCATAATTAAAATTGAGTTGCAAATAGCAAGCAAGAGATGAATTCCTGTGGCTTGTCTGGTGTCCGAGCATACTCGTGGATATTTTTACTCAAAACTTGACATCAAGGAACAAGCGTGAGCATGCGCAGTCGCCGCGCCGTGTGCAGATCATACATGTGTCGGTGCTTGCTGGATGTTGTATGAACTGTATCCAAGCTGGCTTGAACTGGTTTGGTAGAATAACCTTTGCATGCTAATACTTATTTTAGTGTTTTTTAGGGCTTAGTAGTCGAATAACACGAAAATACCACCTTCAGGAGTACGTGGTAGGCTTTTGATACTTTATGGAACAAACCCATGAAAAAAGAGTGACCGAAGCCAATGTACAATGACCCTTTCATTGTGCTCATCATTTTGAATTACTTTTATTGTGTGAAAAACCAGAAATCACATAACAACTTAGCTGTAGACGATTTCAAGGTTGGATAATTATTGTCTATAACTAAAAGGAAATTACATCTTTTACAATGTTCCGTAATAAGTTAGACTCACCTCCGCTGGTTGAAGACAGCAGTTTAATACTTGTGTGAAGAAAATAATAAGCAAAAAATACATTATTTATGTGTTGATAACTACTTGAGACTTGTTGGTAAGTGGTAACAACACGACTAAGGTTAATATCTACGAATAGTCCGTATGTATAGGAAGTTATGTCATCGGTTAACTGTGCTCCGGTCCATTACACCTTAATGGAAAAACAAATTGGAAATGTCTTGATAACAAATTCAACTAATAAAAAAAAGGTTCTCAGTGGCAGGTAATCTGAAAAGCTCAACGCAGATGGCGCTGGCTGTGTGGGGGTCATATGAACTGTCAAACATTAATTATGTCTTTGGAGCGACGAAGTATTCACCAAAGTTAGTTAATTTTCTTTTTTGGATGTATATGGGGTTAAACCCGATTTCCAGCCATTCGGGTGTAAATAATTTGTGTAAAAAAAATATACCTAACTTGTTGTACAATAACCGTACGGAAGAAACGTAATCCCAAAAGAATTTGTGAGATCGACATACTCTTTGTGAGTTACTGTAAATATTAAAAACATTAAAACAAGTTCTGAGAGCTCTCGAAGTTGTTGTTTCTGTCGTATGCTGCCAATCTGAAACAAAACATAATATGTTACTTATATCATAGATTCACATAGAAACTTCTCTATATCTTAACATATAGGTTTCAATTTTGAAGGCTATTTTCTTGGAAAAAAAAACATATTTTGGAGTTACCTACCTCTCTACCAAGTCTTCCTTTTTTTCAAATACTTTTGCATTTTTATTTCGAAGTTCATTCTTTCACATTCCAACCACCGTATCTATAAGTAATTTTTTCATCAGTAAATCTCGAAATACCCGGAAATAAAATCAACACACGAAAAACTGAACTGTCATGACCACCAAACATACCAGCCATTCAGCAGAATCTTTTTACATAGATAGATCATCTTCATAACTCTTTAGGTATCAACATTGACCCGATATCGGCACGATGTTGGCGGACGACGTCGAATAATTTAAACGCATTTTTACTACTACGATTTGCTCCGAATTTACTGGACCGATTAAGTTGAAATTTTGTACCCATAAATATGAATTTCTGTGACCCAAATAAGAAATTGAAATTGAAAATATTTATTTGAGACCAAGCACACAGTAATTGGTACAAGGTCATATTATGTTAGTAGGTAGATACTTATAACTATGTTAATAAAAATTAAAATACTTATTATTTTGGACATGCATGAGTGACCAATCCCTCAGGATTTGGCTGTCCACTCTGTCCGCTGCAGAGTATTACGAAGCTGGCACATCGCATGTGGCTTGCTGCTATTTGCACCGCATCTAACATGCGCTCCCTATGGCACTTCCAAGGCTTTTCGTACGGGCTGAGAGGAGGACCCCTTACTCAATCCTGCACGCTACCTACTGCTGATGCGCAGCTGTGCCGCACGCTACCTACGCATGCTAGCGAGGGTTATCTAAGGCCTGACAAACCTGTGGCCTGCTACCACGAGCCTGTGCTGACAGGGCTCCACGGCCTACCGCCGCGAGCCGCTGCCGCGAGCCTGTGCTGACAGGCCTCCGCGGCCTACCGCCACGTGTTTCTGCCGTGCATCAGTTAACGGCCTGCTCAGACTACCTGTAAAGCCCTAGCCGTTACACAGAATTAAAATCATTTTTTAGGTATGTTTAACTATTACCGCAATTTTATTAATAATGCTTCATCAATTAAGTCCACTGCATAATTTCCTAAAAAAAAGATGAGCCTTGACCAAGATACAATAATATGACGAAGCAGTGTTGTTCATTAAACGCGAATTATTTTTGAAACCACCTTATTTCATTTTAATTTGGAAGCTTTGTTAATTGTATCGGTCGATGCGTCACCGAGCGAGTTAGGCGCCGTTTTGGCCGAAGGTGGTATAGAAAAACCAAAGTCACGTTCACTTAATGCAAAAAATATCCACATAGTCCTCTCATTCACAACAATTAAAATAATATAATACTTTACAAAGTAATCATGTCATTTTGTATGTAATATTCAACAATGTCAAAGTTTATACAAAACTATATATACTATACTATATGTATATTTTGATGATTTAACTGAATAAGTATAATGTCAAGTTTTATGGTTATATCACAAGGCTTAGCAGAGTCAGCAGCTCAATCCCAAGCTTTTTTATTTTCTAAATAATTTGAAATGTTATAGTACCCTTTTTTACAAAGTTTGGTTTTAATACAGCTTTTAAATCGTTCAATGGGTAAGTTTCGAATGTCAATGGGAAGTTTGTTGTATAAGCGTATACATTGACCCATGAACGACTTGCCTACTCTACGGAGACGAGTGCAATGTACAGCAAGGTTGTGTTTATTCCTGGTATTCAAACTATGAATATCGGGCATTTTCTTAAAATTTGATATATTTTTGTGTATATGTACACATAGGTTTTCAAATATATATTGTGAGGCTAGAGTCAGAATATTTATTTCTTTGAATTTTTCTCGAAGAGAATCTCCCGGACCTAGGTTGTAAATGGCTCGAACAGCCTTATTCTGTAAAACAAAGATAGTATTAATGTCCGAACAGGTTCCCCAAAGAAGAATCCCATATGACTATGAAAACAACTAAAATAAACAATTCTGGCTGTATTTACGTCAGTTATAAGTCATTTTTTTTAATAGCAAGGGCGGCTGAACTTATCCTTTCTGACAATTTTCCTATATGTGGGGGGGGGCACACATGTTGTAATTTACCGTCAATAGTGATTCCAAGAAAAAACTGTCAACTCAACAGTGTCCATCTCTATTCCATTAACTTGAACATTGGTAGTTAGATGCCTGACATTTGCGTTGAAAATTTAATGAGTTTGGTTTTATTTTCATTCAGGAGGAGGAGGATTATTTACATTAAATCAATGCACAAATTTAGAGAGTGCATCGTTAACTAGTCCAAAGTTGACTAACTGACGTTTAATTTAAAAAATAAGGGAAGTGTCATCTGCGAATACTACGATTTGTGATTATTCCTTATGTGGTAAGGCATTTATATAAATTAAAAATAAGAAAACACCTAGAATTGAACCCTGCGGAACACCCATAGTGACCGTAAATCCTGCAGATCTCTTACTGAATTCTGTTGTTCAGATAAGAAATCAGAATGTCGAGAGCCTTGTCCCTCATACCATAGTGGTACATTCTGCTGATGAGTGTATCATGATGTACGCAATCGAAGGCCTTGGACAAGTCGCAAAAAATGCCAAGAGCATCTTTCGACTCCTCCCAGGCCTCGATTATGCTCTTCAGTAATTCCACGTTCGCGTCTGTAGTTGAACGACTCTCTGTAAAACCAAACTGTTTCAGATGTGGTAAATTATTAATTAAAATTATTTTTTCAAAGATTTTGCTCAATGTAGGTAATATCGAAATATGCCAAAAATTCGTGGGATCAGTTGTGTTACCAGACTTGAATAATGGCATCACTTTGCTAAGTTTCATCAGATCAGGAAATACACCAGATGCAATACAAGAGTTAAAAACAATTGTTAAAAAGGGTGAAATAACATCAATTATTGAAGACCTGATAATATTATGAATTGATAATATGTACTGATAATCCCCAAAGGTAGGCAGAGTCAATATAATAATTCCTTAAAAAAAAATTGAGAAGTGTCGTCAGCAAATAGAATTATATTCGATACGTTAGCCATCATGTAAGGAAGGTCATTTATATAAACTAGAAATAAGAAAGGGCTAAGAATTGAACCTTGAGGCACGCCCATTTTAACTAGAGACCCCGAGGACGTCGCCCCATTAGCGTTTACTTTTTGTTGCCTGTTTGATAGATAGGAAAGAACAAGGTCAGCAGCTTGTCCATGAATTCCTTAATGGTGTAATTTACAGATCAGTGTATTGTGGTCAACGCTTTTGAGAGGTTACAGAAAATGCCAATTGCATCCTGGGAATTCTCCTAAGATTCCAAAATGTGACTGATGAGTTTTACTCCTGCGTCAGTCGTCGACCCACCTTTCGTGAAACCATACTGGTGACTATGTAAAATCCCATTAGAGTTAAAATGTGACAACATTTATTAACATTTCCACGTCTAGGATTTTGCCAGAGAAACGATTAAAATGTTGGTGATACAGTAAAGTATTCTTATTGTGCTTCTCTTTAGTCGATTCTAAAAGTTAAAAAAATCTACTACAGTATTATTAGAAATACTAGATAATACTGTTTCGTCACTTAACCTTATCTCAGTTAAAACATTAATAACTGCTTGTATATTGAAGGCAAATAAAGTAGCTAATACATATTGGCTTTTCTTAGGTAACAACATAATAATTATGCTCCTGAGTCAACACAAAATCTCTAACAAAATTGTGAGTATCGTTAATACGAGTATGTTGACTTAGAAGCTTGTTTTTTTTCTTTAAGGACTACAGACCTACACGTATTTGATATTAATTTCAACTTGATACCTCCACGCGTTCCTTAGTAAAAGGGGCCAGACTGACAGACAGACAGACGGTCGGGCAGACGGACAACGAAGTGATCCTATAAGGGTTAAAAACACAAATAGACCAAAGAAACTTTAAAGGATGCCTCGTTTATAATTCTAGCCAGGTACAAATATGGTTAAAACAATATTTTTTTTAGGTGTAATTTTGTTTCAATTTTATTGGAAATATTCCTAAAGACACAGCTGTGTTTGGACGTGTCCATATCAAATACAAACCAAACCTTAGGGGACGTCTATTAGACGTCGCGTCTCGTAGCACGTAGCGCGTAGCGGACACGTAGCACCGTAGCTGCGCCTGACAGCGTAGCAAGCTACGCACAATAAGCGGTTACGTTATTTACTGCATATTGTATGAGCTTCGCTTACATATTCTAAGTCTGTGAGACAGTTTAAAATCATCTTTTCTTTCCTTTTTTATAAGATTTGCTTCCTTTTCCGTGTCCCAGTTTATCTTAATTATGGAAATTGATTACAGCTTATTATTAAAAGCTCAGACTTTTTCTTACGATAAAATTGAAGCAACTTAATTAAAGTTTACTCCAGTTATTGGAGCGTATTATTTTCATTGCTATTTTCGCAAACAAAATAAAATAAACATAATGTTTATCTTTATTCTATTCCGTTGAAATTTTTGACTTAAATCTGTCTATGACAGATACAGAAAAACCGCATAATTTCGTATCAACTTGCTAACCTTTATAAATGAAAAAAACGGCTAAATGCGTGTCGGATCACGCACAATGAAGGGTTCAGTAGTTGGTATGAATTTATCTCAAGAATAAACTTAACATTGTAGTTGAAAAACATTTTCTCCCATACATTCCAACTGCAAATGTAAGTTTGTACGCACAATATTGAGAGATTTACCTTGTTATTTTAAGACCATAGACTTCTTATAGGTTTTCCTGTAATCTATGAGTAAAAAACAATTCTCTGTATTTTTTTCAGAATTTTAGGTTAAGTAGTTTCGGAGACAAGGAGGAAATGGATAATTTTCATAAACTTTCTTTATTATCTTTAAAAGTTTAACAATTAAAATTAATGAAAACAAATTGAGATCTTCGCAATAAACCTTTTTATTTGATATGTCACACGGTACAGTTAGCAATTTTTTTTTTTCTTATTAGCCCCCCAAAAGTTACCCACATATTCAAAATTCATTTATTTACGATACACGTCCATGTTTGGGTCACACAAATACATAAGTGTACCAAATTTCAACTTACTATCGGTCCATTAGAAGAAATTGGCTGACCGACAGACAAACAGACAGACACACGAGTGTTCCCATAAGGGTTCCGTTTTTTCCTTTTGAGGTACGGAACCCTAAAAAACAGTTAATCATTAATTAAAAGCCAACTCATAATTTAGCGAAACAGTGGCTATTCAGTGAGAGATTTTTATAAATAAGCCTGTTTTAGTTTAACTTCAAGCAAACAATTAGGGACTAAATTGCCGTTATACAGTGAAAACCAGTTATCTCGACATTTTATGAAAAATGACTTAACAATAATATCCTACTCTATTTTTCGTGCTTTTTGCATTTATTGTAAAACTGATTTTTGCGTTTTAAATAATTTTCGCTGTATAAAGGCGAAATTATGTAATAAACATCTGACGACAAATTAGAGGATTATATCCAAGATAAGAATGCTTGGAAACATGCTGGTCCTGCTCCATAGGATAATTTAGAAACAAGACAAAATCAAACTGGTTGCAAATTTAATTGTATCTTTTAATTTTAATTTATTTATTATATGACATTGATTTTACAATCTGTGATCAATTCCTCGCAGACTGACTTATTAATTGTAAAATTTTAGGAAAATCGTCTAGTTTTACAATGTTTGTAAATATGTGAGCACCATGTATGTATCTATCACATAATTAGTTTATCTGTTGTTGCTTCATTTTTAATTCTTAATTCTTTTTACCTATTGTGGTATAATAATTTTATTCTAGGTGCATCGTCCTCACATATAATTATATAGCTAATGTGCTTACACAAAATATTGTAAAACATTTTAAAAGAGTAACGGTGGAGTTTCTTGCCCAAAAGGTAGTTTTCGCATGGAGAAGCCATGCGAAAACTACCTTTTGGAAGGGGCGACTAGAATCAATTCGATTTTTTTTGTAAATTTTTGACGTTCAAAAGTGCCTTATAAGGGCCGATTTGAAATAAATGATTTGACTTTGACGAGGTAGCGGCTGGTATGAACACTAACCGAATCCAAACAGCAGCACGGGTCAATCGGTGGTTAAGCTACGTTTGACGAGGTCGGTCCGTGGATGGGTGACCATCCAATACATAGAGAACCCTCCATGCCTCGAATAGCTCATTAAATCATTGGTCGCATCTATAATTTGTGGATCTTTCACAGTCGTTAGTGTCAGAAGTCCGAAAGTCTGACCACCAGTCTTCCCAAGGGGTATCGTGTTACCCAGTAACCAGGTTGTGGAGGTCAGATAAGCAGTCAATCCATGTAAAATACTGATATGCAGCTGCGTCCGGTTAGACTGAAAGCCGAACCCAGCATAGTTGGGAAAAGGCAGGCAAATCATGATGAAGGATTTTTATTTCTTTAGAATTACCTACGTTTGTATTATGCTGCAGATGGGTTGTCGAATCCGCTGTTTTACAAAACCGTTAGTTGTGTTGTTCAGCTGGATTGCCATAGCGCTACGTTTAACTAAACTGTTACCTAAGTTTAGACGTAATGCAGAATGTCTTATCTGCATTCACAATAAGCGTTTGGTGGGGCTTTTAATGCCGAATTGTACGTCGATTCTGTAAAATTCAAACAACAACTCGCATCTCACTTCGCTATTCACTCTCACTTCGCATAAGGTTCAAAATTACCTTGATTTTGCATTCTGTAAGCATCACCCAGTCACTTGCGAAGTGAAGTGAGTTCCGAAGCGACCAATATTGTACTAGTGACTGCCACACTCAACAAAATGTTAGTCGAGTTTTATCGATTCCAGTTTTTTGACACAATCGTTATGTTTTTGGCACAGAATTTTAGCTAATATAATGTTTAAATTAAAATTTCTTATTTTAAGGAATTTGAGGCAGCTAATAATAAGTAAAAATACAGAAAACTCTAAATTTGTGCCATGAATATAATCTATGCTTCCCTTACGAAAAAAAAATAATGTCAGATTGACAATATTTTGATAGTACGTTGCGTTGCTTTGCTTGTGTTTCATGTCTTTGATTTGATCGTTCAGTGCCGAATGACTGTGAAATAATCATGAAGTAAGTTTATATTTGTGGTTGTGAAGTTTAAAAATGATATTAATTAAAATAGTATTTATTTTGTTTTCTAATCCAACAATAATGTTCCAGTCCAAATGAGACACGTTCTTCCCACCCATCGTCGGCTCAGGATGAAACTCTGGTAGAGTTTATGGAAAGAAACCCGGCATGGCGAAGGGTTTTTTGAGAACTCAAAATACCAGAGAGCGAAGTCGACGCCAGTGGGAGGAACTAGCCGTGCGCCTAAATAAAATAGGTAGCACAATCAAAAAATGCAAACAGTGGACCAAGGTTAGCATCGCTTTTTTTTACTATACTCGTACGTTATTTAGAACCACTTAACATTCCTCAAAGCAAACCACTTAAAATGTGCGACGAATCTTGGTTTGAAGTGTGTTCCTTGATTTCATAAATTGTATCATATTGTTAATTTTATTCAATCAATGACTATTAATCGGTTCAGTCCTAGCGGCACCCAGAGGGGTCGGTTACTCCGCGCAACCGTTAGGGACCGGTGGCACCTCCCGCCATCGCGCGCTGGCTCCCTAAGGCGCCACCTGTAGCCTTCGTGAGTCGCGCAACGGATGCGCGCGGTAACCGGCCCCTCCGGGTGCCGCTACGACTAAACCGGTATAAGAACAGCACTATAACTCATATTTTCATCTATAATTGCACAGACAAAACCTTCGGTTTCCCCAAAGAGTCGACGCTAGTAAATCTACATCGGCTCCATGTAGGGCCTGGAAGTAGCGAAGTGAAGCTCCTTACTCTGCCACACCTCCCTGCCATCGTTAGTGTCAAGCACTACATGCTTGCGCCAGTTCTCTTTGGTCAAGTAGAGCGGGGTAAGACCCTTATCCACCGCGACCACAGTCGACCACAGTCCACCCTGAGACTGCATATCTCGCGATTGTGGAGGGATTTCGCGTTTAAAAAGCCTCGTTCTCCACACTTTCGCGGGATTTACAGTGTCATTACCGATGACCGTGGGTGATGCATTTGATGTGCAGTCAGCAGCGTACGGACCCTCCTATCCAGGGCATCGAGTTCGGTCTGTGTCAATTTGAGCATGCCGAAAGAGTACATCAAAACCGGCATGACCCAACCGTTGAAGGCGCGCACCTTGTTTCATAAAAATAACTATCAAAACTTAATTTTTCAAACGAATAACAACGAATAGCTGCTATTTAAGATTTTTTATTTACGCATCATAGTAATCGGTGTTCTTTTTTCAGCATCACGTCACACGTCTTCAGTTGAAAGAAAGAAAATACATTTATTTGCGGTAAATATGACGCAAAGAAAAAAACACGAGAATAACAAATTAGGGGAAAATGTGTCACATCCACGCAAAACGGCCATCGCTCAGCATAATGCTGCGACCCTATGCAAGACAGAGCCCCAGCGCTGGTTTTCAGCTGCTCCTCCACCATCTCAACGGCGAAAGGAATTCTCCACCACTACTGAGAGACTCCTGAGGGTGGAAGAACAGCAGCTGGAGATACAATAACTAAATGCACAAATTCTACAGTGCTTTCTGGAGAGGAGTGCGGAAAGAAAGAGGGCCATGGATGAAAGGAGTGCAGAGAGAGATAGAATCTTAGCCGAAGCTGTGGCTGCAGGGGGGAAAGGGCTGCAAGCATTGGCAGAGGTTATGAATAGGGTGTAGTAATATAAGTTAATATAATATATATTGTAAATATGTGAGAACTAAGTATAGTATCACATAATTGATTTATCTGTCATTGCTTCTTTTATAATTCTTTTTACCTTTTGTGGTAGACTAATTTTATTCTAGGTACAACGTCTTCACATTATAATGAATGTATACAAAACAATTTAAAAGAGTAACGGTGGAGTTTCTTGCCCTTTTTTCTCCATACGAACACTACCTTTTGGAAGGGGCGACTAGAATCAATTCTATTTTATTGTAATTTTTGACGTTCAAAATTGCCTTAAATGTGCCTATTTGAAATAAATTATTTAACTTTGAATAAATAAAACACTTTTAAACAGATACCTGAGCGGTTTTATTGAAAGTCCATCGGTGATTAGTTTGGATTTGATTTGATTACATACATTTCCCGATATGCTAAAAATAGAAATCTATTGAATCTACCACCATTTCACAAATTGGGAGGCTTCTCCAAGAAAGAAATGGCGAAAGTAAACTTAGAAAGGGTTGTTGACCTCCGTCTTTTATATTTATCTATTTACAAAAACAACTAACTACCATTAGATTTGATCCTGCAGTGTGTATTTTAGGGTGGGGCTTTAACTTGTGAATTTATCACTTTTAACGAATACTAGCGCAGTTTTATTGAAAGTCCATTGGTGATTTGTTTGGATTTGGTTTAATTTGACACTGCAGACTTATAATAATTGACTATGTCTGGATGATAATTAGGTATCTATTATGAAATAGTTACATGTTCTTTACCGTGAGCTTCACGTTCAGAGTGAGTTCATACTCACTCTGAACGTGAAACATGTAGCTAACATGAACATACATAGGTGCGATTTGGAGCCGCTGACGTATCTCAACAGCGGTAAGGTAGCGGTTTCTTAGAATTTCCAGGACAATAAACCGGTGGTCCCGGGCCGATGTGCATCTAACTCCTCCGCTGCCTGGTCTGCGAGAGTAGTGGCCTGTCTCCTGGTATCATTTCGTGGCATACTGCATTGACTAACGTGGTATGTTAAGCACCACAGCAACTTCGCGCTGTGTAAAGCCTTGGTCGATTAAGGCTACAGCCTGTGCAACCTTTGCTGGTGTTAGTGGCATTTTTTGTATTATAAAGCACCTTTAGTGTTTGAATGAAAAGCACAAAAACACAATAACTGAATAACTTAACCGTAAACTTTCACAACACACAAATTCAAACTTGCAATTTAGTCGCTCAAGAAACACGATTCAACTAAGAATTAAAAGTTACGCTACAGTGCACTCAAACATAATGAATTACCATCTTCAACTAAGGGTAAACATTTTTTGACTTAGCTTCATAAGAAACAACCGTTAGAAACCATCGAGATATAAGTACTAACGTACAGTACTTATATCTCGATGTTAGAAACACTTAAAGCTATCGCAAGTATTTGCGAGATAAGCGGTTGGCCAAGATTTCATGCCGCTGAGTAGTTATTGTACTAATTTTTAACACTGTGACATAAACATATTATTTTAACACTATTTATATAGGATTTCTTCTATTTTCACTCGTAAAATAGATGCTTTTTATTTGACACTTTGAATCGGCCGATCTATTCTGTAAAAATCTCAAGGTGAAAACTTGCATGAAGTGAGCGTGAAGTGAGCTGTCATTCCACGTGCTGCTAGGGACTGACAGCTCACTCCGAGCTCACTTCACCTAAGTTTTCACGGTGAGATGGTTACAGAATAGCACTGCGGGTTCGAGTGCGAAGTGAGCGTCGAAGTGACGGCGGAATTACCTTACTGAATGCCACTTCCTACGTCATCTCATACTTTATCGGTCAAAATCTCACGTCAATGTAGTTCAACTCGCTAACACGCTCGCAATGGTAGCGCTAGTGTAAATTCGAATTCACAACCGAGTTTTTAGAATGCCAATAAAGAAACTCACAGCGGATTCAGATTCGAACTTTAGAACGAGGTCTTACAGAATCACACTGTTGGTCGCAAGCAACTTAGCTGGGGCACCCTGACCAATTTGCTTAGGTTAAATTAGGAAATTACAGCAAACAACAGAAAATAAAGAACAAACTTTGTTATATTTTCCCATGAATTGACATATCAAAAAGGCTCTATTCATGAATAGGCATTTCAAAGGCTCTGTTACGGAACATCAAAATGGCTTCTTTAGAAATAGATCAACAGCCACAAACTTTGCCAACTTTGTCGAATGAACGCTAGAATGTGAAATGAACGTGAAATGTAAGCTAGATTTACATGAGTAACGGTAACGAAATTGATGCCATCTATAGCGATTTTAGCTTTTAACAAAGTTGACCATTGCATTTTGCTACAAAAGCTCAAAATCACATTCGGTGTTCATGAGTCACTTCTAAAATGGTTCCAGTCTTACTTAATTGGCCGAACAGTAAGAGTAGTAAATGGACACTCATCCAACAACTTCACGCCCACATATGGCATACCACAGGGGACATATCTGGGCCCAATATTTTTTACAATGTTTGTCACTTTAATGTCATCAACATTAAATATTCCATGCAAAATTCTCATTTTGAAATCTATGCCGAAGATTTAAAATTGTATAAGGTTGTAATGACAAAGAACGATGAAGCTCTTTTGCAAAAGGATATTGATAGGCTCTGTGTGTGGTGTCAGAAGAACAACATGCAAGCTAATGTTGGTAAATGTTGTCATATTAAATTTTCTCGTAAAAATCAAAAAAATAATTCTATGTACATAATGAGGACATTATCTAACTTCAGAAACTTTACTTAATACACGCTGCGGGCACGCTGGGACGCTGCGGACTCTATACCGATTGAAAAATATATTACCATTGAGTACGAAGACAATGCTTGTGCTGTCCTTAATCTTCCCTATCATCGATTCCGATGACCGTCTTCTCAATAACTGCATTCGATTCGTTTTCAATCTGCGTAAATATGATCATGTCTCTGCGGATCGGTCGCTTCTAAGGTGGTTGCCCATACGCCAGCGCAGAGAGCAAAGGGCGCTGACCACCTTGTTTTCATTTATTAACTCTCCCTCTTCCCCTAGTTATCTGGGCCCCACTTTCAGCACAATTACGCGAACCACAATAGAAATCTACGTTCATGTCACTATCGTCTTCTTCAATGTCCCACTCACCGCACAGACTTCATTCACTCTTCCTTCTTCATTCAGTCTATCTCTCTGTGGAATGCGCTCCCCCAGGAAATCAGGATGGCGACCAACCGATTATCTTTTAGAATTAAAGTTCGCGAGGATATTCGCAAGAAGCTAGCAACATCATCACAACGGTATTGTTTTCCCATTGTTTGTCTTATTTGTACTTTTGTATAATTTGGTGTATTTATTATATTTATAGTTTTTAATAGGTATATATGTATATCTTTATATTTAAATATAAAAAAATCTTCAATTCTCGCTATTGCACCTACCATTGTTTGTCTCTGCATCATCCGAAGGTTGACTGGTAGAAAATGCCCATGGCATTAAGTCCGCCTCTATACATTTGTGTGCTTGAAGTATTAAATAAATAAATATTTGGTATATAAAGTAAAGTGTCTGAAGTTAGAGATCTGGGCATCATTATCGACTATGTAATGAAATCTCAAACATACACCGAAACCAAAATAAATAAAAGCAATAGAATGCTAGCATTTTTAAACCTTAACACAAGACAATTCAGTAATTTGACCGCACTGAATATTCTGTTTTCTGCATTAGTTCGTAATCATATAGAATATTGCTCCATCGTCTGGTACCTAGTACATAATAATATCCATATTCAACGCATCGAAAGAGTTCAAATAAAATGTATAAAAAGCATGTATAAGGAATACAGTTAAAAACTATGAAGATAGACTGAATTACTTTAAAATGAAATCTTTGCACTGGCGTCGAGATTTTGCAGGTCTAATTTTCTTATTCAATATATTAAATGAAGGCGTGGATTGCTTACAGCTTATATCATAAATTAAAATTAATACGCCCGGTCGTCAGCTAGATTTCATAATTATAAGTCTTTTGCTCGAGGTGGCCGCAAAACCGCCCCCCTTTCCTATATTCTCAGAAAGTGTAACGACATTTTTCACGATTGTGACTTTGACATATTTTCAGGCAGCATCACTAAGTTTAAAAGAGCCGAGCTCAATAATAATGTAATTTTTGTTCTATAATGTATTTTTTGTTTGTGTTTTTTTATTATGTTTTTAGTTTGTTCTTTAATTCAATCTTATTTAATTTAATTCCAGTTAATTTTAAGTATAAAAGATTATTGATATTAGTTCTAATTACATTGTTATCAATCTCCATGTGAATTATTATTGTATAGTGAGATCTAAATAAAATGCTTACCTTTAATTGAGATGCATGCAATGGTATTGTATTTGTAAATGATATGTACTTTGAATGTCTTTGTGTGTATTAAGTTGGTTTGCCAAAATAAATAAATATTCAAATAATAAAGTAAAAACATGGAAAATTATTAACAATGAAACGGGTAAGTTGCTTAAACAAGAAAAACAACTTGAGATTATAGTCGACAACAAATTAGTCGATAAAACAGCCGACGTAGCTGAGACATTCAATGAACATACTTATAACTACGACTCGCTCCTTAAATTCGTCCCGTCTAAAGCTGAAAGTGGTTAATATTTGTAACACACTTAAGTCTAAAAACACTGGTGATTATTGGGGCATTTCCATTAAACTATTAAGTAATATAATAGACATCATAGCCCCCTATCTAGCTGTTACTTTTAATAAATGTGCTGGTTTAGGAACTTTTCCTGACCTCATGGAGAGTAGTAAAGTCATACCATTATTTAAATCAGGTAATAAAAATGACGTTGGCAATTTCAGGCCTATTTCTATATTACCTGCATTTAGCAAAATATTTGAAAAGTTAATACTACGGCAGTTGCTAAGACATTTTAATTTAAACAGCTTCCTTCATGTTGAACAATTTGGCTTTACAAAGCGTCGTCCGACCACAGTTGCGGGTGTTGCTCTGCTGAAACACATATTTAACGCATGGGAGAACTCGCGAAATGCTATTGGAGTTTTCTATGATCTCTCCAAAGCCTTTCATTGCGTGCACCATGACACGCTTTTGCGAAAACTACGTTATTAAGGTGTACAAAACGAAGCTCTAAAAGTAATTAATTGTTATTTCCATAATAGGTTCCAATGTGTTAATGGTGTGAAATCTTCCGAGCTGCCAGTTCAGTTAGGTGTATCTCAAGGCTCTTCCATTCTTATTCTTAGTGTATATTAATGACGTACCATTTTATTTAAATGATATCTGTGAAGTTGTACTGTTTAGAGATGACAATGAATAGACAAGATTTTACGATTCGACGTAAACTGTGCACTCCTAATGGTTACGGATTGTTTTACAACAAATAACTTAGTTCTCAATTCCAAGAAAACAAAATGTATAAAGTTGGCCTTACCGAATGTTAGAAATCTAGGACCCAACATCGTCTTAGATAAAGAGGTGCTTGACACTGTAGACTCGGCTGTGTTTCTGGGCATAACAGTACATGCCAAACTTTAGTGGGGCCCACATATATCAAACCTAGCGGGAAGGCTCAGTTCGGCCGCCTGCGCTGTCAGGAAAGTAAGAAAATACACTGACGTTGATACAGCTCGGTTAGTGTATTTTAGTTATTTTTATAGCGTTATGTATTCTGCTATGGGGCAAAGCCACTCACATTCAATATATATTTTTGTTCTTCAAAATCGAGCTGTTCGTGAAATTTACCAGCTTGGTGCCAGAGTTTCTCTAAGAGATATGTTTAAAGATTGTATTCATCACAATTCATCTTCGCCAACATCTTATATATAAAATATAGACCTATACACTAAAACTCCATTTCACCGGCTTCATTAGGTTCATAGCTCATTTGTTGGGCTTTGTATAACCTTTTATAAGATTTGCCTTTTATGGGTTTATAGCTAAAGTAAAAGCCAACCTTTGTTCAAAGGTATACAATTCTATCAACGACTACTTAAACGATAAGAATAGTAGATTGACTCAAGACAATGTTTATGTTTTTTCTCCAGAATTAGCTTGCCTGCTGACAGGTAATATGAGTTATATAATTGTTTATTTTATTTGACTGTATAAATCAATTTACTTTAATTTTATTTCCAAGTAGTATTGACATAATTTAGTCATTACAATGTTTTTTTGTTATTAATTGTATTGCAATATGTGGTTAGATAGCGACCTCAATGAGAAACCAGTTGCTGCCGGTTTGTCATGCTCCCTTAGATGTGCTGTGTGCACTGCTTGTGGTTGCGTCGGGGGTCGGGTTGCCTCCTTCCCTTAAATATGGCGTGGCAGGTAAAGGCTTTGCGTTATGCTCGTGAACGGGTGCTGCTTGTGGTGACTGGTCGTCTTGCTGACCATGTTTTTGTTATTAGTAATTAACTGTTTATTTATTTTTACTTTGGTGGTCCTAGGTTATCATTTGTGACTTTGAGTTATAGCTTTATTAGCTACTAGCGGCCCGCTCCTGCTTCGCACAGTTTTTTACGACTTGACAAAACATCGAGATTTCTCAGGTAAACGTAACTTTAATATTAACGTATTATACAAATAAACCTTATGGAATAAATTCTCTAAACGATAGTGAAAACTTCATTAAAATCTGTTGCGTGGTTTAGTAAAATAAAGCGGACATACAGATATGTAAGCGGGCACGCCCTTTATGCCTGGAGGCTTTTATTCGGGTATTAAGTTCTGTTTACGTTTTTAGTTTTTATTTTCGCTTGAGTATAGATTTCAATGTTTTTTTCGAAATATTGGCGTGTGCTAGCTGACATTATGGCAAATAATTTAATTTAATGTTTTGTGTTGAGTAATGTAAATTATTTTGCATATCTACTATTATATTGAATCTTTTTTCTAACTGAACAAACAGCTGTGTTGCTATGGAGTTTGTTGTGTCATTTCTTCTTCCCAGTTAAAACACAAGAAAGTGGTAAAGAGCGGGCGTTTTTTGGGGACTGTCTTATGTAATTTTGACGTTCGAAAAGTGCTGATTCTCAGCCTAGTTTGAATAAATGACCTGTAATTTGACGTATTCCTTCTAGGACGTGATATTATGACCCGTTTGCAATAATTAAGCACCCCATAAAGCCTAGTCGAAAATTCATGGGATTCGGGGTTTTCCCGAAATTTTGGTTTTTTTGAAAATTTCCCAGAATTCGTTGTTTTTTCTAAACTCTCAAATTGACCTTCATTTCATTGAGTACCTAATACTTTAATAAACCTTTCGATGTAACCAAATTTTCTAAAATATCAAACAGTAAAAAAATAAAGGAAGAAGTTTATTAACTATTTTCAAAAATCATCTACGTACTTGAAGTTTGACACCAGTTATCTCAGAATTTTGCTATGGAATAAAGCGTAGAAATTATCTGTAAGACATCTTCATTTGATCAGCTATCTAACGAGGGACAAAATTAAAAAAAATATTTAGAAGTGCTGATGAAAATTTCGATAATGCTGGCAAAGGTCACGTTTGGAAATTGTTGAAATATTAAAAAAAACTGTGTAATAATCGGATTAATTAACTTGTTTATGCCATCTACATCTTTTTAACAAAATAAGTGATAGACATAATTTTAATACTAGAAATAAAGATAAAATAAATCAACCATTTTTCAGACTATCTAAAGTACATACATCTTTTATGGGGTACTGTGTTAAATGTTACAACAGAATACCTTGTGATATATTAGAATTAAATGAAAGAAAATTTAAAACTCATATAAAAAATACACTTTGCAAACAAGCATATTACAAATTAGAGGATTATATCCAAGATAAAAATGCTTGGAAACATGCTGGTCCTGCTCCATAGGACAATTTAGAATCTAGACAAAATCTAACTGGTTGCTAATTTAATTGTATAATATACATATATATTTATTATATTTTTTTTTATATTGGTTTTACATTCTGTGATTACTCGAACTCACACACTGAGTTATATTACTTGTAAAAATGCTAGGAATATCGTATAATTTTATAATGTTTGTAAATATGTGAGCACCATGCATCTATCACATGATTAATTTATCTGTCATTCCTTAATTTTTCATTATTTTTACCTAACGTGGTATAGTAATCTTATTCTAGGTGCATCGTCTTCACATATAATTATATAATTGATGTATACAAGATATTGTGAAAACATTTTAAAAGAGTAACGGTGGAGTTTCTTGCCCATTCTTCTCCATACGAAAACTACCTTTTGGAAGGGGCAACTAGAATCAATCATTATTTAAATGTTGACGTTCAAAAGTGCCTTTTTTGTGCCTAATTGAAATAAATTATTTGACTTTTGACTTTTGACCATCCCACTACTTTCTAAACTCCAAGCAATCCATAACACTTTACACCTCCAGGTTATTATGACCAGGTCATAAGTCGTGGAGCAGCATTTGAGTTTTTAACACGACTCACGGTCTACTCGCTGGTCACTGATCAGTCGTCGCTTAGTTTGCGTGTATAAACATACAGCGCACGTAAATACTCTAATAGTTTGACATACGTCGCCTGACCTTACTCCTCTAGATTTCATGTTTGGGATCATAATGAAAAGGCTTGTATACTCGACACGAGTGCCTTCAGTAGAAGCACTAAGCCAAAGAATAATACATGCAGCAGAACACATAACAACAATTTTCTTTTTAAATTTTACCTAGACAAAAGTTAGAAGAAGAGTAAGGGCTAACCAACAGCAATCAGCTTCAGGTATTAAATGATATCACAAAAATTGCCAATTTTATATTTTTTGGCATCATCGACTGTCGTGCGCTGTATGTTTAAATCACGCAAACTAAAAACAAGCGAACCGTGGCCAGTGAGTAGACCGTGCGTCATGTTAAAAACTCAAAAGCGGCTCCGCGACTTGTGATCTGATCATGACGACCTGGGTGCCTGATGTGTGATGGATTTCTGGGAGGATAGAAAGTAATGGGATGGCATAAACCAGTTAATTCATTCGATTATCTTTTTTTTTATATTACAACAGTTTGTCAAATTCGACCTTTGCCAGATCGATATTTTCATCGGCACCTCTAAATATGTTTTTTTTTTACCTGGTTAGATAGTTGATTAAATGATGCCCCGTAATTTATAAGCTTAGTGCCATAGTACAATTTTGAGATAGCTGGTGTTAAATTTCAAGAACGTAGATGATTTTTGAAAATGGTTAATAACCTTCTTCCTTTATTTT
Source organism: Xanthia icteritia (assembly GCA_949128155.2). Taxonomy (NCBI): domain Eukaryota; kingdom Metazoa; phylum Arthropoda; class Insecta; order Lepidoptera; family Noctuidae; genus Xanthia; species Xanthia icteritia. Next base: position 20,176,230 of record OX421951.2, on the reverse strand, counting down.
TTAATGGGAACCCAATGGAATTGCAATAAAGGCCATTCAATTTGAGAAGTTAGAGAAAAGTGATATTAAGTGACGAATTCTGGGAAATTTAAAAAAAAACATAAAAAATCGGTTTTCTCGAATGCCATGAATTTTCGCCTAGGCTTTATGGAGTGCTTAATTGTTGCAAATGGGTCACACTATCACGTCCTAAACGTAATACGTCAAACTACAAGTCACCCTGCATAAACAATTAAGGATATATAGAAGAATTAATGTTTTGCACACCTTATTTTTCACACATTGCTAAGTATGTTATATCGCTACTTGTGGAACCCTAAATTCCTAAGACAATGACTAAGACCACCCTGTTCTCGTACCGTGAGAATCGCCTTCTCAGCAATCCGAAGGCGTAGGATCGAAGTTAGTGCTATATCAGTGAATATTGATTTCGTGTATTGGTGAATCACTCTTGTTTCTGACATCGAACAATTGTCGCGCACCTTAGTTTTACCGATTTAATTGCAATTTTATCTTAATTAAATGTATAAGTAAATTATATCTCGGTTTACTTTGCATCCCCGATTGCAGCCGAACGTAATTAGTATATTTTAAGGGTACCATAGCGTGTTAGTTAGCCACAGTTTCATTTTATGTTTGAATTTAAACATGATTTAAATCTTTAAACCTCTGAGCATGGACTTCCTAATGACAACACTTACCACTTGACAGACGGTTTAGTGATCGTAAAATGTTTATGCTAGCAGTAGGACAGTACCTACTATCTAAGTTCCAGATGTAATTAATCCCTTAGTTATCTTTTACGACCCCCGTGTTTCGTATTATTATGCAAAGGGGTAGACTATAAGTCACTTCTAATAAAACGGAAGTACAGTACGCGGCGTTAATAAGGCACATCCAGTTTGACCCTGGAGTGTTCGTATCTATCATTCTCTTACTAATAGGCGTGTATTTAATTGAACCTCAAATAATTCCGGTTTTGGTTTCCTAAACAAAACGTTTCATTGAACACTCCAAAATGAATGCGCTCTTGTTGTGAACCTCAAATAATTTATATTTTGGGGTTCTTGAAATACTGATTAGCCAAGTAACTGCGACTAATTTGGATGTAGCGCTCGCCGGCAGCTGCCGCAGCACAGCTTGCTTCGCTCGATCGCTAGCTAGCGGTTGGACACAGTTCTAACCTAACCTAGCCCATTTGGTCGGGGTGTAGCTTAGTTACTGCGTTAATTCGTTTAAAAAAGCGTACATCATTAGAAGGTACATAGTTATGAAGTAATTCAAGTATTGTATCATTTTTGCTACGATTAACAGCACGTTTTCACTTTATTGCTAACTAGTTCCGTAAAGGTTCATTTTAACGGGACATTTAAGGTTTAATTAGGATTTAAAAGGGGTCTTTATTACCATAAGAATGTAGAGTTAATATTAATATTCTTAAGACCTTTGCAAATCTTTTTATAGGTACTTTATGACTTTGTCACTGAGGTCTCTTTTAGTAGAATGAATGAGAATTGATAGCCATGCTCGCTCTGTTCATCAACGAACCTCAGGCAGTTGAAGGCATGCTGGGCATCACGGCTCGCTCAACTTGACACTTTCACATAACCTATTCCAGCTTCACTCACGTACTTCACAAACCGCAGCGTCTCCTCCCGCAATGCCCTCGCGTGTCACCAATCTCAACTAATTGTCACATCGCTCCGTGCAACCGCCGCCGCGCCGCCGCCGCTCGGATTGAGCCCGACACTCCCCGCTAATTACTTTTACTACCGCCATTACCGGTGTTTGGAGACGTTCATTTGCCCCATTCCTGATCATAGAAATGTAAAAGCAACTAGATTTCGATGTTTATACTATCCACTCCGTCTGCCTGTCCCAGAAGGGACCAGATACCTTATTATGACGTTGAACACCATCATGATTACAGTGCGCGAGAGAGACGGAACTACACCTGACCGACACCACCATACTTTATTCGGACTGGACTCATGATAGCATTCAATTAATCAATGAACTCAGCCCATCGTAGTCCACTACTGGTCATAGGCCTTATTATGACGTTGAACACCATCTTGATTACAGTGCGCAAGAGTGACGGAGCTACACATGACTGACAGCACCATACCTTATTCGGACTGGACTCATGATAGCATTAAATTAATCAATCACAGTCTTCCGCGTTCCACATCCAGTCTGTCCCAGCGACCTTTTTAAGGTCAGTCAATCTAGCTGGGGGACGCACCACACTACGGTTGCCGATACGCGGTCTCCACTCCAGGATTCGTCTGCTCCACCGGCCATCGGTCCTTCGACAAACATGGCGAGCCCACCGCCCTTAAGCTTGCTTACTCTAGATGGTATGCTGGTAACTATTCCGGGTTTTTCATTTCTGATCTTATATCCTACACGACTCTGAGCATAGCCCGCCCGCTCTATGATAGCATTATTACTTCATAATTCGCCTCCAGGGCAGGCAGAAGAATCGTATTAGGTATTTACGCGTTGGCGCAATACGATATTCATGATTAACTCAAATGCCAAAAACGATCACTGAGAGTCATACGTCGTTATCATAATAATGAATTCGTGAATTCATGACCATAGGTAAATTTAAACTTACTCGTAGGTACCGCAGTACAGTTCGGAATCTAAAGTACCCTTACGCTTACCCTTACACGACATACAAGGTCTGCGCTACTCGTCCACTAGGGATGAGTTTTAGTCTTATACGATACCCAAGCGAGTGACAAACAATCTGGCCAGATATTTACAGGAAAACATGCCGGAAAGGATAAATATTATTATTCATAGGTACTGTGCAAAATTTATATTACCAAACCATGTTTGTTTCAAATTGTTTCAAGAAATAGGTAAATGCCACGATTTGTGATAAATTTCACACAACACTAAAACTACACTACGCAGCAAATTCAATTGTAATTTCTACATGTAAATCACAATGTAAACTTCTCTAACGGGGCCGCAATAGCAAACTCATTACAATATTACGCTAGAAACTCTCAAACTAACTAATAATAGAAATTGGAAACATTTCCAACTACTTACACAAACTTGGATAAGTTTTAGCCTGCTCTACACGTCGACAGATTCATCAGCAGATGTCATCTGCGGATGCGTCCGCCGACGTATAGACGGGGGAATTTGCTCGTGGTATTTAACGTCGGCAGATGCGTCTGCCACCAATTTGTTTGTTGTCGGTTTTTATGGCACGCAACAAAGGATTTCAGCGCGAGCGCTCGGCGTCTGTCCAGACTTCTGACGACGCATCAGTGTATGGAAGTTGCGAATGAGAGTGCACGCGTGCTACTTGCAGTTTTTATTAACTTTAATAACTCTACTGCGATGTAGTGTCGACGTGTAGAGCAGACTTTACAGAAGTGCCAGCCCTAGCTACTTTTAATTTTGTGATTACTATAGATTGTGTCCGTGTGAACCAATAGGATGACGCTGTTCTATGTGTGCGTTTGAAAAGTTGACGTGTGACATCAGTTGATGGGCTGTCAATCCATCTACTTGAATATTGTGGAATATTTTGTTTTACCTTTGTTACAAAATGTGATTTATTATTATTGGTACTCCAAATATTTGTGGAGTAAAAGGAAAATATTGAATGTCTCAGCTATTGACGAACCTGAGGCAATCAACTGTGATATTATTTATTTTATTTCGTATCAATGGCTTATTGAACGTTTCGTATCAAATAATTTATTCAAGAATAGGATTTCAGAAATGTTATTCTCTTATTTGACTGATAACACATTTCTTATGTATTCGTGAATATGGTTTCCGATGGCTGAAGTACATCGCTGAATCAGATAGTGATACAAAAAATGCTTATGCAAAAATATTATGTATTTAGTACGGCCGCGGCCTTTTTTTTTTTTGGATGGGAAATTATCAAATAGCTTCTCCCGCTCTGGGCGGAGCGGGAGGGCGTGTCAGACTGTTACTGACTAAAACCCTCCCGTGTCCCTTCAGTTGCCTATACGTTGCCAGGGGCCACGGTATCCCTTTCGGACTTTCACGCAACCCCGGCAGGCGCGTTGTGCTGACATCTCTTTGAGGCGCGCATGGAACACAACGCGCCGTCGACCTGGGCCTGGTCGTTATCGGATGGCGAGCTACCCATTGCTCACCGTCCGCAAGCCCGCGCCTACGGTGGCCGGGAATCGGCCTGTGATTCCCGACACCCAGGGCGTCTCCTACGGCGGCTAGGGGCGTGAGAGAGTGAAGTTTGCCTTTCCCTCACGCGTTCCGCCTTCTCCTTCGCGAGCATTACTGCTTAACAGAAGGAGATGACAGCCTCCCATGCCTCTCGCTACGTACCATGGCTTGGACCAGGGCCGGACGCGAGAGATCCCCGCCACTGCTCGCCTCCACGAGGACACGGCGATGCTCTGCCCAAGCCGGGCAGACCTCCACCGTATGTTCCACCGTGTCCTCCGGGCAATCCACGCAGTGATGACACCCGGGCGTTTCCTTCCGTCTGATACGAAACAGGAACCTCCCGAAACAACCGTGTCCGGTGAGGACCTGCGTCAGGCGGAAGGACGCCGTGGCGCCTCTCTAGCCACTCCTCAAAGAGGGGACTTATCGCTGAAATTTTGGCGTGCCCAGTACGGCCGCGGCCTCAAGTATTGTTTTGGATTTTATTGAAACCAAATAATAGGTCTTTACCTATGAAATTGCCGTTTTGTATGAAAAAATTTAAACGAATTTTTTTTATGTATTTTTTATTTGTATTAATCGAAGTAATCACCCATGCAATCAATGCATCTTTGCCAACGCAGTGGCAGTTTATTGATGCCCTTCTTAAAGAAATCAGCTGGACGGGAGGCAACAAATTCTTCAAAGGCATTTTGTACTGCCTCTCGGGTATTGAATTTTTTTCCCGCCAAGAAGTTATCCAAATTCTGGAAAAAGTAGTAGTCTGTAGGCGCAAGGTCTGGTGAGTAGGGCGGATGACGGAGAGCTTCCAACCCCATTTCTTGCAACTTGGAGACCATCTGCTGTGCAGTATGAGGTCGCGCGTTGTCGTGCAGGAGCAGCGGAGACGAGCGATTGACCAATGCTGGTTGGAGATGTGCCAGCTTCTCCATCATTGTGTTCAGTTCTTTACAGTACACATCTGCAGTAATGCTCACCCCGTTTGGTAAGAAGCTGTGATGAATCACACCGGCGCTAGACCACCAAACAGTGACCATCACTTTTCTAGGGGTAAGTTTTCGTTTAGGGCATTGTTTAGGTGCTGAACTAGGATCCAACCAACTTGCTGAGCGCTTGTGGTTATCAAACAGAATCCATTTTTCATTGCAGGTAACAAAACGGTTCAAAATTCCTTCATTTGTGTGTCTGTTGAGCAGTGCAAGGCACGTCTCGACGCGTACTTCGCGCTGGCGATCATTGAGTTCGTGGGGCACCCATTTGTCAAGCTTTTTTACCTTGCCAATTTGACGCAAATGGACCAATATTGTTTTGAAGTAACGTCGAAAGCTGCTGCTAATTCAGCCGTAGATTGTGTATCATCAGCTTCCACAATCGCCTTTAATTCGTCATTGTCGACCAAAGTCTTCCCGCGGACGACCGCGAGGTTCATTTTTCAGGTCGAAATTTCCAGAACGGAAGCGAGCAAACCAATAACAGGTGGTGCTTTGGTTTGTAGTGCTAGCTCCGTAAACGTCGTTGATGTTGCGTGCCGCTTGTGCCGCGTTGCTGCCACGACGGTACTCATATTCCATAATTACTCGAATTTTTAACGTATCCATGATGACGAAAAAGATTGAAATGCGATGAAAATGGAACACTAATCAATAAACAAATGACTACTTTTGGAAAACTAATTCCATGTTTTTAAAATAAAATTAATTTGAAATTAGAATTCTTAGCCAAACAAAAACTATTTTGATTTGAAATGGCCAGTACTGCAGAACGGCAATTTCATAGGTAAAGACCTAATATATTTAAGTTATTTTTAAGTACAATTCAGAAATTCAGATAAAACCTAAAATGATGAAGATATGCTGCCTCGTGACCATGAGGCAGCAGACTGTACTTACAATGAATTAGTGTTCAGTACTATGCCATTAACGAGTAGTAATACCGTGACCCTATTTACCGTACAGTGTACCTTCAGACACCTTGGATACAAGGACCCATCTCAATCCCTTACATAAAGTGATATTAGGCGAATAAGCCTGTTATTATTAACCCTTCGCAGCACCTCGTAGATAGGCACAGAACTTCCACTTGCACCAGCTGTAACTTTATGAAGTTAAATGAAACTGAAAAGAAAGAAGAAGAATAAATCTGAGAAAGAAGAGGGGGTTAAAAGTTAGAAAAACAAAGGAAGAGAATAGTGAAACAAATAACGGCAAAAACATTACCCTTCCTTTGGGTTTCACCGCAGTCGGGTTGAAAAGAGATAAGTTGTTACAATAAAGCGTACCTATTCTATCTATCCTAGGAAAAATAGACTTGCAGAAAGAGAGATTTTTTATGAGAAGGATCAACATTCATCTCTCTTTTGCGATGCGTAACTCTGTAATATAATGATGTTGTCGGTAATAGTATGGAGCACCATTAGGCGCGTAGCATCGTACAATATTGAGCAAAAAACGCGGATTACAAAAAAAGGGTTGAAATGTGGTTCCTTATATCCTTTAATTTTTTAATTCATTTTATTTTTATTATTTGTTCTAGCTGTTCTGTACTGTTTGTAGCGGCAATAGAAATACACAATCTTTGAAAATTTTAACAGTCTACATATTACGGTTCATGAGATACAGCTTGCTGACAGACAGACGGACGGACAACGGAGGCTTAGTAATAAGGTACAGTTTGGCACCTTTTAGGTACGAAACCCTAAAAATAAGATGGCGGCGTTATTTCCAACTTTGGCCACGTGCCAAAATAACCTTGTACAGCGGTTCTTCTGTTGCCTTCCTATTGTTAGCACCTCGCGCATTAATCAAGGGGCATCACGGGAGTTATATTAGGCTGCGGCCTCACTGACAAGGGTGAAACACCGCGCTCATTGAAGCGAAACTATTCACTGCCACGATGCCATGTTTTTGTTTGTTTAGCTTTAATGGGAAGTGTTCCTTGTCTTGTTTTACCAAACGATGTTGAAAGTGCACTGATATGGATAACGTTCTTTCTTCTACTGCTTCTTGAACTCTTGTAATCAATGTGAGTGAGAGTAATCTACGTATCTAGGTCATTATCATTTTATTGCAGTACTTGATTGACACTTACTGCTCTGAGGTCTTCTTATTGAAAGTGTTCGGAGCTACATGAACACATCAAAGTAGGCTATCATGCTGGTGTTGGATGACTATCTTAGGTAACTATGTTAACCATTCAGATGGTTGACGACAACCGCAAATCTAGATGTAACCAGTAAAAAACGACTGACGTCTGTTAGTATTTGTACCAACTGGCGTCACGAAAAGCAACTGCAGACATGAAAAGCAACTTGAATTTATAATACATAATTATAAATTAAAGTTGCTTTTCGTGTCTGTCTGTGTGTTCTTCTAGATAGATAGATATAGAAGTGAAAGATTCACCAGCCGGCTGTTTTCTCTAGAAAATCTTGCTCCAAATAATAAATTTATGTCAAATATATTTTTCTCGAAGACAAGCATTCTAAATACAACATACAGCAAACTTCTAAATACAGCATTCTAAACACTACTACACACACACTCACATACATCCCTCACTCTAATATACACACATATACACCATAAAAGTCGTTTCCTATATCCCTTATTCTTTCGTTGTTGATTGTATTATACAAACTTTGTTAACCTGCACTGTCAATGACTATTTTTGTAATGTTCAGAACACAACTTAAAAAGCTTTCTGGTATCACAGTGACAGCAGAACACTGACTCCTAAGTCACAGGATCACCTAGTTTAGGGGTCAGGGTTTACCTTATCCGTATGACCTTTAGCTAACCATTTCATGTATCCTAGTTTTAAGCAATGTCAAAGGTTGTTGTATCAATAAAGATTTTTATTATTATTATTAAATATCTCAAAGAAACTACCTTCCGTAATTACGTTATGTTTACCTTAGCTACCAGGCACATAGAGGCCGCAAGAACTCAAATAAAAATATAATCCCAGAGTTTACTTAAGGGATCCCCTTATGGCTTTTATACGTGATTTGTAAACGGTTTTTACACTAGGAGATTGCTTGTATAGACCCTTTAATAAACCGGTTTTTTTATACATTGACAATGGGCCAACTGTTACCAATTGATGTCAGTAATATCTAAGGTATCTATACTCTTAAAACTGAAAAAGACATGCCGCTTGGTGGCAGAAATAGTTACACTTAGTAGTTCCCTACAACTTCTTTAATAAGCACACTTCTCTTACGAGCAGTACGTTAATGAGTTCTGCTACTACTGAAACTTAATCTTGCCGTCAGTTAAGAATTAGTGACACCACTGCAGCTGCCCAGGAAATTACTTTTTTCTGAAGAACAATCCATGCAGTAGGTATATAGGTATCGAAGCTTTTAACATCACTACGAAAGGCTGCTATGCTAAAGCAGATAACATCTTTAGGATCTTACCAGAATGACTTAACCGGAACGTGGTCCTCTTAAGAGATTTCGATGATTGCTGTCTTGTAATCCTAGAAGTGTACGGTCTTCAATTAATAGAATAGGCCCGAAGAGGGTTAATGTAGACATTTTTTTAAGCTCTGGATAACACACAATACTTTAACACCAAATTGTTTTATTTCATTTAAGTGATAAAGACAAAAGTGTTCTACAACAATGTTGTTCAGTTGCTTAGTATGCGGCGCACAGAACGGCTTTGAACGAGCCCGCCGTAATTCGATTCACTTTAAAACAGTTTGAAACTCGTCAACTGGGAGGTCATAAATTTAAACAAGAAAGGGTTCACAAAGTAATTTTTGAAAGAATGTTGCGGGAAAAGAACGTTTTGGGGTTAAAAAGACGTTTTTCTGAAGATTTTATTCGAATGGAATGGGATTTCAGTTTTTTTAGGAAAAGTTTGTTTGGAATGATTGTTTGAACGTTTGAAATAAGAGAATGATGCTTGTGGTTTTCTGGGAGAGAAACGATTTCTTCTTTTATAAGATTTCTCATGTTTAGCAGTGGACGCTGTGGATGTGTGCACTAAAGTGATAGAATTTTCATTATCTGACCATACGGGCCAACTGTTAAAATGTCCTGTAAAAAATAGATACAATAGTAAATACTGGAAATAAACAGAGATTATGCTAAAGAAAATATATTGAAGTTCAAATCTTGTTTACAACGTGGTCTTAAAATTTTTTGTAAGAAAAAGAGGGATCTCTTAAACAAATATAGACTTAAACCGTCTGAAACAAATCAATCTCACTTTATTAAATACTGTATTTTTTTTTAAATATACGAATACTCAAAATAATTATAAAATCAAAACTTCTGAGAATATATATATATAATAATGAATATATGTTTAATACTAAATTGACATTAAAAATAATAAATAATAATCTAATTACAAATACGGAATCAATGGCGAATCAATTCAATAATTATTTCACTGACCGAGTTGTCCCTATACAAGAGTCGGGAAAAAACGTCACATTCAGGCATTTCAAACAGACAAAAATCAATGTTAATGGCCCCAAGTTTACCGTGTGATATCTTAAACATTATAAAACAACTTAAAAATACTAACAGCGTGGATTATGACGGTGTCTCTACGAAAATAGTTAAATCTGTCGGTGATATAATAGCCACTTAAGTCATATCATGAATCTATGTATCAATCTATGTATCTTTCCTGATGGTATGAAAACATCAATAGTAAAACCACTATTTAAAAAAGGAAACAGAGACCTAATCGAGAATTATAGACCAATAGCGCTAATCTATATATATAAAAGAAAGACGGGTTTGTTACAACACTTATAACTCGAGATCTGCTGGACCAATTTTCATGGATTTTGATTCGTTGGATTTGTCTCCGCCCCGAATAGCAGAATACATCTTAAAAACAATGAAAACTCGACGAATACATAATTATGAAAGATTAATCATTTTAAATAAATGTTCCTTTGTTTTGTACCTGTCAAACATTTGTTGTCTATCCTGTCAAATACTGTCTATGTAATGATTGACATTTATGCGTGCGTTCAGAAATAATGACAAATGATTAACATCATTCAAACGTCAATTAAATACATTTGCAAATAGATATGTGAACTGCAATGAAGCAATTTGGCGTATATTCTCATTCCCTATTCACGAACGTCATCCTACTGTTGTACATTTAGGGGTGCATCTAGAGAACGGCCAGAGAGTATATTTCACAGCGTCGAATTCTGCTCAACGTGCCGGAACACCTCCAGCGATAACATTGACCAGTTTCTTTGCGATTTGTCAAAGCGATCCGTTCGCGCGAACGTTGCTTTACTCGGAGATGCCACGTTATTACACTTGGAACGCTACATCGAAGAAATTTCAACGTCGGAAGCAAGGCGATGCAGTTCCTGGTCATCCAGATATGCGTTCTACTGATGCTCTTGGTCGTATTTAGTTCATCCGAAGAATGATGAATTATATTGCATATTGAATTATATTCCTATTTGCGGTTGTTTCTGGTACATGTTCGAGGGCCAACATCATTTGAATCACTACGAACTGTTAATGGTATAGTGTGCCCCACATTTCGTGCAGCATGTCAAGAGCTCAATTTGCTTGAAAACGATACTCATTGCGACACGACAATCGCTGAAGCAATAATTTCTGCATCTCCAAGTCAGATACGCACATTATTTGCTATCATCATTTCGATATGCTTCCCATCGAACCCACGTGACCTGTGGAACAAATACAAAGATCGTCAGAAGACATTTTACATCAAATTCGTGTCAGCACAAGAAATCCCGATCTTGAGGCGAATGAGGAGATGCATAACCAGGCTTTACTCTTGATCGAAGATATGTGTTACCTCATGTGCGGCAGTTTGTTAGTCAGGTTAGGAATGCCAGCGCCAGATCGCGGAATGAATCACGCATTTAATAGAGAATTGGAACGTGAACGTGAATATGATCCACATGAATTAGTCCAATCAGTTCAAACGAATGTACCACTGTTGAATCCTAAACAGAGGGAAGTCTATGATACATTGATTAATGCAATTGATGATGGAAATGGTGGCTTATTTTTTCTGGATGCCCCCGGTGGAACTGGGAAGACATTCCTCATGTCATTGATTTTGGCCACTGTACGTGCGAGATCCGAAATTGCGGTAGCAGGTGCTTCTTCTGGAATAGCGGCCACATTGTTAGACGGATGCCGTACGGCTCACTCAGCGTTAAAATTGCCATTAAACCTTAAAAACTACTGAACAACCGACATGTAACATTTCGAAACACTCCGCAATGGCCAAACTTTTAGTAGCATCAAAAATAATCATATAGGACGAGTGCACAATGGCGCACAAACTCGCATTGGAAGCACTTGACCGAACATTAAAAGATCTGCGCAATGACTCGAGATGTTTTGGTGGTGCAATGATTTTACTATCTGGCGATTTCCGACAAACACTACCAGTCATTCCAAGCTCTACTGCTGCCGACGAAATAAACGCTTGCCTCAAAGCATCAAATCTGTGGCGATATGTGAAGAAACTTCAACTGTCAGTAAATAATTATGAGAGTTGTATTGTTGAACGATCTATCTGCTGATGATTTCTCCAAGCAATTGCTGACTATCGGTAATGGCCGTGTTCCTGTTGACGAATCGAGCGGATTGATTTCATTTCCTCCAAATTTTTGCAATTTCGTCTCATCGAAAGACGAGCTTATCAACAAAGTATTCCCGGATATCATTGCTAACCACAAACATACTAAATGGTTAAGGGAGCGAGCAATTTTGGCGGCTAAAAATAAAGATGTAGATGACCTAAACTTTATAATTCAGAATCAAATCGTAGGTACTCTGTATTCATTCAAATATATCGACTGTGTAACAAACGAAGATGAAGCCACTAATTATCCAATTGAATTTTTAAACTCCTTGAATATGCCTGGTTTACCACCGCACAATTTACAACTGAAGGTTGGCTCGGTAGTCATCATGCTTAGAAATTTAAACCAACCAAAACTGTGCAATGGAACGCGTTTGGTGATAAGAAAACTGATGAGCAATGTGATTCACGCGTCGATACTCAAAAGAAAATTTAAAGATGAGGAAGTTCTCATTCCAAGGATTCCGATGATCCCAACGGATATGCCCTTTGAGTTTAAACGAATTCAATTCCCGATTTGTCTTGCCTTCGCCATGACGATTAACAATCACAAGGCCAATCCTTGACTATTTGTGGCCTCAATCTAGAAAATGCATGTTTTTCTCATGGTCAATTGTACGTGGCATGTTCACGTGTCGGCAAAAAATCCGCTTTATTTGTTCTTGCGCCTGACAGAAAAACAAAGAATGTCGTTTACCACGAGGTGCTTGAATGAAAAGAGTGTATCCGAGTGCATCCCATGCTGCACAACATAGTTTAATTCAATCATTTTTTTTCCGACACGTGTTTTAAGTAGTTAATTTTTGTTTTTTTTTTAATTTTTATTCTCTCTCTGTATGTATTATTCATCATAATAAAATACTTTTATATATCTACTAGCTGACCCGGCGAACTTCGTACCGCCTAATAGTCAATGAAAGTCGTGTTATCTTTTAGCTGAACTAATTTAGGCTTTGATGAACGTAATACAATGATACAAAATAAATGTTAATATAAATAGATATATAAAAGTATTTTATTATGATGAATAATACATACAGAGAGAGAATAAAAATTAAAAAAAAAACAAAAATTAACTACTTAAAACACGTGTCGGAAAAAAAATGATTGAATTAAACTATGTTGTGCAGCATGGGATGCACTCGGATACACTCTTTTCATTCAAGCACCTCGTGGTAAACGACATTCTTTGTTTTTCTGTCAGGCGCAAGAACAAATAAAGCGGATTTTTTGCCGACACGTGAACATGCCACGTACAATTGACCATGAGAAAAACATGCATTTTCTAGATTGAGGCCACAAATAGTCAAGGATTGGCCTTGTGATTGTTAATCGTCATGGCGAAGGCAAGACAAATCGGGAATTGAATTCGTTTAAACTCAAAGGGCATATCCGTTGGGATCATCGGAATCCTTGGAATGAGAACTTCCTCATCTTTAAATTTTCTTTTGAGTATCGACGCGTGAATCACATTGCTCATCAGTTTTCTTATCACCAAACGCGTTCCATTGCACAGTTTTGGTTGGTTTAAATTTCTAAGCATGATGACTACCGAGCCAACCTTCAGTTGTAAATTGTGCGGTGGTAAACCAGGCATATTCAAGGAGTTTAAAAATTCAATTGGATAATTAGTGGCTTCATCTTCGTTTGTTACACAGTCGATATATTTGAATGAATACAGAGTACCTACGATTTGATTCTGAATTATAAAGTTTAGGTCATCTACATCTTTATTTTTAGCCGCCAAAATTGCTCGCTCCCTTAACCATTTAGTATGTTTGTGGTTAGCAATGATATCCGGGAATACTTTGTTGATAAGCTCGTCTTTCGATGAGACGAAATTGCAAAAATTTGGAGGAAATGAAATCAATCCGCTCGATTCGTCAACAGGAACACGGCCATTACCGATAGTCAGCAATTGCTTGGAGAAATCATCAGCAGATAGATCGTTCAACAATACAACTCTCATAATTATTTACTGACAGTTGAAGTTTCTTCACATATCGCCACAGATTTGATGCTTTGAGGCAAGCGTTTATTTCGTCGGCAGCAGTAGAGCTTGGAATGACTGGTAGTGTTTGTCGGAAATCGCCAGATAGTAAAATCATTGCACCACCAAAACATCTCGAGTCATTGCGCAGATCTTTTAATGTTCGGTCAAGTGCTTCCAATGCGAGTTTGTGCGCCATTGTGCACTCGTCCTATATGATTATTTTTGATGCTACTAAAAGTTTGGCCATTGCGGAGTGTTTCGAAATGTTACATGTCGGTTGTTCAGTAGTTTTTAAGGTTTAATGGCAATTTTAACGCTGAGTGAGCCGTACGGCATCCGTCTAACAATGTGGCCGCTATTCCAGAAGAAGCACCTGCTACCGCAATTTCGGATCTCGCACGTACAGTGGCCAAAATCAATGACATGAGGAATGTCTTCCCAGTTCCACCGGGGGCATCCAGAAAAAATAAGCCACCATTTCCATCATCAATTGCATTAATCAATGTATCATAGACTTCCCTCTGTTTAGGATTCAACAGTGGTACATTCGTTTGAACTGATTGGACTAATTCATGTGGATCATATTCACGTTCACGTTCCAATTCTCTATTAAATGCGTGATTCATTCCGCGATCTGGCGCTGGCATTCCTAACCTGACTAACAAACTGCCGCACATGAGGTAACACATATCTTCGATCAAGAGTAAAGCCTGGTTATGCATCTCCTCATTCGCCTCAAGATCGGGATTTCTTGTGCTGACACGAATTTGATGTAAAATGTCTTCTGACGTGTTATCTTTGTATTTGTTCCACAGGTCACGTGGGTTCGATGGGAAGCATATCGAAATGATGATAGCAAATAATGTGCGTATCTGACTTGGAGATGCAGAAATTATTGCTTCAGCGATTGTCGTGTCGCAATGAGTATCGTTTTCAAGCAAATTGAGCTCTTGACATGCTGCACGAAATGTGGGGCACACTATACCATTAACAGTTCGTAGTGATTCAAATGATGTTGGCCCTCGAACATGTACCAGAAACAACCGCAAATAGGAATATAATTCAATATGCAATATAATTCATCATTCTTCGGATGAACTAAATACGACCAAGAGCATCAGTAGAACGCATATCTGGATGACCAGGAACTGCATCGCCTTGCTTCCGACGTTGAAATTTCTTCGATGTAGCGTTCCAAGTGTAATAACGTGGCATCTCCGAGTAAAGCAACGTTCGCGCGAACGGATCGCTTTGACAAATCGCAAAGAAACTGGTCAATGTTATCGCTGGAGGTGTTCCGGCACGTTGAGCAGAATTCGACGCTGTGAAATATACTCTCTGGCCGTTCTCTAGATGCACCCCTAAATGTACAACAGTAGGATGACGTTCGTGAATAGGGAATGAGAATATACGCCAAATTGCTTCATTGCAGTTCACATATCTACCAACTCGATAGCGCGTAATTTCATCGTTGGTATTGGATGTTTGGATACCAAAAACCGCCATGTCGCTGCCTTTCGTGACATATTTGCAAATGTATTTAATTGACGTTTGAATGATGTTAATCATTTGTCATTATTTCTGAACGCACGCATAAATGTCAATCATTACATAGACAGTATTTGACAGGATAGACAACAAATGTTTGACAGGTACAAAACAAAGGAACATTTATTTAAAATGATTAATCTTTCATAATTATGTATTCGTCGAGTTTTCATTGTTTTTAAGATGTATTCTGCTATTCGGGGCGGAGACAAATCCAACGAATCAAAATCCATGAAAATTGGTCCAGCAGATCTCGAGTTATAAGTGTTGTAACAAACCCGTCTTTCTTTTATATATATAGATTTATATTAACATTTATTTTGTATCATTGTATTACGTTCATCAAAGCCTAAATTAGTTCAGCTAAAAGATAACACGACTTTCATTGACTATTAGGCGGTACGAAGTTCGCCGGGTCAGCTAGTACCAATTAAGTCGAAGATTTTCGAAAAATACATTTACAAACAATTATATATAACACGGCGGGGTATCTATCCTGTGCCGTTTCTGACCAGTCTCCGGTGTAATTATTCGTTGATAGTAGAATAGGTAGTTGGTTTTTAATCACACAACTCTTAACTCAAACTCAAAGCATTTATTTCAATTATAACATTTACAGGCACTTTTGAGTTATCACTTATCAAGGAGTAATTCAGTTTGAGTTATTTTTTTGAAGCTAGTCGCCCATTCCAAACGAAGTAGGTTCCTGATGGAGAAGAACGGGCAAGAAACTCCATGGACACTCTTTTAAATCAAAACATTATGTTACAGAGGTTATTTGTTCAACAATTACAATCTCAGTCCTTTCTAACACAACTTTTCTTTTCATGTTTATTACCCACACACGCCATCCGCCTTTGTTAAAGTCGGGCGACGTACCCCGAATTTCAATACAATATCTTATTACTAAGTTTGTTCAGTAAAACTTACAAACAATGCTAAAATGCTTATCAGTTAATTCTTTTATAATTAAACAATGCTAATATTCACAAATACAAAGGTTATTCAGATTAAAGTTGAATTAGAAGCTTCATTACTTTCTACAACTTTTCTATTGCTCCTTTGACAACACTTCCTGTGATTCAAGGAATTTAATCAAACAACAGGTATTCACTAGTAAATTGCATTGTAAAATAATCTTATTACTTTATAGTTGGTTTTCTATTATTGAAACTTATTTAGTTCTAGTATTAAATTATTACATTCAGTTATTGATCATAATATTCGGAAACCGCGCCATCTCAGGTACCGCTTTGTCATAAACAAATTTACTATGTCAAATGACAACTTATTAATATGACTAAAAAAAAATTGGTTGCCTGTAAAGTCGGTATACGGGCGAAAGTTTTACGTGACAACGACTTTGCGTGCCTTTCACTTTTTATGTCTGTCTCTCTCGCTCTTAGGCGGGCTAACCATGCCCGAGTGGAAGGGACGCGTGCCTCTCACTCGCTCTCATTGTGAGCGCATAACGTGAGCGGAGCGTAACGCAGTTTCTTGAAGTGTCACCCGGCAAACCAATTTATAAGACGTTGTCACGTCAAAACCCATAAATCATTAAATAAATGTTCCCTTTTAATTTTAACTTTAGTTTTTGCCCCAACATCGAAGTTAGTAAGTTTCTCTTCCAGTTGACCCACAGTATATTGACTGAGTTCACAAAGTTGGTAATAGATGGCGTTTCATCGCAAAGGAATCGATACCCTTCACAGATGCACGCGAATGGCTGTAACAGTATTCCACAGTTACCCATAGAGGGCAGGATCAAAGACTTTATGGTGAATAACAGTTATAATAAGTAGTTACGCATAAGATTATGTTATAATCTATAGGTAGAGGAAATTTAGAGGTAGACGCTTTCGCGGCGACATATATACGTATAAATGAAAAAAAAAAACTTTATAGTAAACAAAAAGGTTTCAGACAAAATAAGACAATAAATATGGTTGATTTTCTACGCACAGTAATGTTACGGATGGATGAAATGACTGCGCTGTGCTATGCGATACGACACAAGCTTTCGACTACGTTGACCACACTATTTTTATTAATATACTTGACACAAATGGAGTTAGAGACAATATTCTTAATTTAATTGAATCCTATATGTCCAATAGAAAGCTAATCACAGCAATCTCAAGAATAGATCATACCAAAAAAGCGACTAAGTATTTGTCTCAAGAACGTATAGTGAAATTCGGTGTACCCCAGGCAAGCGTTCTGGGACCATTATTATTTATCATATAATTATATAAATGACTTTCCGAAATCTATTGAGCATTCGATTACTCTTTTTGCAGATGATAGCACTGTCACATGTAAGAAAATTGACACGTATAAACTTGACATTAATAATGCTTTAGCTTCTATAATTTACTGGTTAGACAATAATAATTTAAAAATTGATTTCATTAAAATACAAATCTTGCATTTCAGTCAAAGAATACCAGTAAGAAATTACATTAACTTTAAGCTATAAAGATCACACCATATGCAGAGTTAGTAATGCCAAATTCCTTGGACTAACCATTGACAAAAAACTTGATTGGAAAGATCACATTGAAGAAATTAGTAAGAAAATTAGTAGTTCTTTCTACACATTGCATAAACTCGCCCCAACCGTAAATACGGATACATTACTTACTGCCAGCGATTGATTGCTGCGCTGCGTGTCGCGGGTTCAATTCCCGCACGGAACAAATATTTGTATGACCTACAAGTAGTTGTTCCGGGTCTGGCTGTTTGTGTATGTGAGTTTAAATGTTTGTAAACGCACCCACAATACAGGAGAAATTCCTAGTGTGAGGCAACGTTGATTAAAAAAATAAAATAATACGTAACGTTATGATTTAAGAATAAGAATAAGAAATTTTATTTGCTCAAACATGTGTATACATACAGAATTAAAATAATACATGCATGCAAGATCTTAAATAAGAGCGGCTCACGACATGCCTGCCATATCTCATGGCGTGCAAATATCTTAGGTACACACAATTATTATTATTGAATTAATGATTTTTAAATATTACTCTTTAAATACATTAAATATCAGTCATTACATATCATAATGTTTTATATTCAATCATTTACATTATCAATTATTTATTTTCCTTGTCCAATATTACAGATTACAACTATCACAATGAAGATTTATATTACTTTAACAGGCATTCAATTATTATTATTATAAAATTCACAATATAGGCATGACCATAATACTACAATCTTAATTATATTTATTTATAATAGTCACCATGAGTCGTTTAAAAATTCTGTAATGCTATAATATGCTTTTTGTGCCAAAAACAATTTCATTGTTTGTTTAAATTTAGGTATAGGTTGCTCTTTCCAACTTTTGGGCAATTTGTTGTAGATAATTGGTGCCATGCAAAAAACACTCTTGCGCATAAGTGCAGTTTTTGATGTATGTACTATCAGTTTGCTATCATCACGTCTATTTCTTGGAAATTTGTCTGCCATACGAGGAAACAAGTGTGGATTTGTTTTTACGAACATTGCTATTTCTAATATATAAAGCGCAGGTAATGTCAATATATGATATTTAGTGAAATAATTTTTGCAACTATCGGTAGTTTTGAGGTTAAACATTGATCTCAAGCAGCACTTTTGTCTTTTAAAGATGATATCCCTATCGGTTGAGTGACCCCAGAAGATAACGCCATATCTAATGACAGATTCAACCAAACCATAGTAGGCCGTTAATAGCGCTTCTATATTTAGAGTACGTGATAATTTATATAACGCATATGCACCACTGCTTATTCTTTTGGCTAGAGCCTCGATATGCGCTTTCCAATTTAAGTTTCTGTCGATTGTAAGTCCTAAAAATTTTGTAGTATTAGCTGTCTGTATTTTATTATTACTATATTCAATGTCAAAATTAGAGAATAATGATGATCGTTGGCTAAAGTGCATAATCAAAGTTTTATTTATATTAATTTTCAAATTATTATTATTCAACCACGTTACCGCGTCAATTAATGTATTTTTTATGTCCGTTTCATATGTATTCTTATTACGGCATGGTATAGTTATCGTACTGTCATCCGCAAACAGTGTCATGGATTTATGTACTTTGAATTATATTATTATTGTATTTGTACGTCTTTCTAGGCAAAACATGCTGAAACTTTTTTTTTTGTAATATTTCTAACTGATTGTAAGCCTACACGTGTTTTTGACAAATAAATATATCTTATCTTACGCCTTAATGAAGTTGGGTTTACGAATTTAATATTTATATACACTCTTTTAAGCTTTCACGGTTATCAAATACACTTAGGTAATTAAATTATCACAGTGTATTTTGAATTTGGCGCGGAAATTTCATGGCATAACTTGCCTTGTCAAGATTTCCTTAAAAATAAACGCGGACGATCCGTCAATACCCAATCCGTAGTGCATGGACTTAAACATAACTGGCAAAATGTGGGTGTACTATAGGTACACCTCTGCCTAACCCTTCGGGGAATACAGGCGCGATTTATATTTATGTATGACTGATGGAATTCGGCCAAAAAAGTCTGACAACCAATCTTACCGAGGGGTATCGTGTTACCCAGTAACTGGGTTGTGGAGTTCTGATAGGCAGTCCCTCCATGTAAAATACTGGTATTCGGCTGTATTCAGTTAGACTGAAAGCCGACCGCAACATAATTGGTAAAAGGCTAGTTAAATAGATTGATTGAGCAGTGGACACCTTAGTTACAAATCAGACTGTTCAAGTACCTAATAGAACTGGAGTTTGTTTGCATATTTTACCCATTTTTTCCCTGTTTGTTACCATACATTTTATTATTTTTTTTTTTTTTACGCTGGTCATTGTATAATTAATTATTCCGATGATCAAATCAGTAACATGTACTTCACCTGTCTATAAGAGCCTTCCTTGTTCCATTACAAGCAAGCCCCTATTACGTCAAGAATTTCCTCTATATTCGGGCAGGCGTAGGCGGCTACATTTCCGTCGGCTAAACGCTACGTACACGGCCGGTGCGGCGCCCTGTTAGCTAAGTTAATACACGGGCAGGCTTGGTAAATGCTGGAGCCAGGATACTCCAGACATACAATTACGACGATGGCTTTGAGCGTCCTCGTCTATGGTGTTCGCTGTCCGTCCGTCTGTCTGTAAGCAGGGGTATCTCATGAACCGTAATAGGTAGACAGTTGATATTTTTACAAATTGTGTATTTATATTGCCGCTATAACAACAAACAAAATAAAAAATACAAAAAAAATACTTTTTCTGCGTTTTTTGCTTTTAAATATTGTACGGTAGTACGGAACCCTTCGTGTACGAATCCGACTCGCACTTGGTCGCTTGGTTTTGTATTGTATGTAAGTGATGTTTTTGGTACCATCTTTTCGTCTTCTCGGTTATGAAAAGTATTTCTACTAAAATGGTATACACAGGCTACTCATGTTATTAGCCTACCAAAGCATTTTGTTTAGCCACAGTGAAATGAAAAATAGTTAATTGACTCAGGCGTGACTTTGTGGAAATCCAGTAACCTAATGCACTTAACTGTTCTTAAAGAATCATACAAAACCCTGTAAGAAATTGACACGTGTTTCACCTCTCAATGAATCATCCTCAGGATAACGATTGACTTGTTGCGAACCCAGACACGACGTGTTGCCACGTCAAGCGCCGAACGCAGTGTGAGGCACACCGCCCGACAACCCCACTTAACTGCTCGGTTCACCTCGGCTAGGATCGTTATCAGCTCGATAAGGGGCAAATGAAAAATAAACAAAATCTAAAAACGATCATTGGCACTCACCATTTGCCGCCGCTAATAACCACCACTTCACTCACAATATGCAAATTAACCAAACATCCCGAATTCCCGATACGTTACAATTTGCATTTTGCCAATTTTTGGAACTCTTAAAAGGTTAGTTTTAGACCGACATCGACACAAATTGCTACTGCTATCAAAGAGAATTTTATATGAGAGGATTAGTTGTGTTGTGATCGTCCGCCATATTGGAACGCGTGAGTAGAGGTCGCCAGTTCAATTCAAATTACGAGATTCGTATTTTGAACGTTTGGAATTCCAACAATCACGTTCTGTGTCATTTTTAACCCCCGACCATGGACGTATAAAAAAGGTGGGACGGAACTCCCGCTAAGACAAAACTGTGTTCCGTAATGGCGGCGACTAATTTATATGTGAGTGAATTTAGGTTGCTATGTAAGCCAAATTTACCCCTTTTTATTGCTTTATTTTATTACGATAAATACAAGTCGTGTGTAGGCAGAATTATACCGTGCCATTTCAAAAGGTTAATGGTAAGAACCAATTATTATGAAAATGTAAAAGTAAAATAAACAAATTATAACACAGTTAATTGAAAATATTTTAATTGTTTAAAATTTTACTGAACCTACTGTTTAAGCACAGATTCGCACGGGCGTATTATATCGCGGTGACTTTTTTTCGCGAATTGGATTTTGCGACGCTCTGTTTAGCGCCGAGAGTTGAATGTGAAATATGAAAACACAACAACAGTGTGTTTTCTTGACAAGCTGGGATACGCGCTGGATGCGCTCTGTTGTATTCTCAATGAAATTAATATATAAAGTTGAAAATCCAGTGAACAAAAGAAAATCGCCGCGATAAAAATACGTCCGTGCCAACCTGGGCTAAGGAGCCGGGGAGCACGGCTCGCAGCCGCCATCTTGGATTTTCATTTTGACCAAATTCATACTTTCTAATAAATGCTCAGGGACACGACGCCCGTTACCGCGACGCCGCCGTCACCTTCGCAGCACTTCCGTCGCGCCGCCACCGCCTTCACTTGATGTTGCCATATCACTCTACAATCGCGACGGCGGTAGGGCTGCGGTAGGGCTCGCAGAATGGCAAAATCAAGCGGCGCCGGGCGGCGCTGCGGTAGGGCGGCTCGCAGAATGGTAAAATCAAGCGGCACTGGCGCGGTGGCCGGTCAGTCTACATGGTTACTTGGCGCGGCGACGGCACGGTGGCGGCGTGGCGATGGCGTAGTATCGCTAAGCACTTAATGCACCGCCACCACGCCTTAAGCTGTGTATATGCAACGTTGCCAGACCACTGCCGCGCCGCCATATACACAGGCGCGGAGGGCGGCGCGGTGGCGGCGCGTCGACGTCGACGATGCTTCTTTCGCTGTTTCGTTTCGTGACGATTGCTACCAGTTTACTCCCGTTCTAATAAAAATATAATATAATAAAATAGGTCACAAATATTACAATGCAATTTAGCAAACCAGTACATCTTCAACACTTTATAGTTTATATAAATTTCCCATATTTCGGGTAATTTGCACACGTGAATATTGGCAGCACTGGCCTTGTCGAATTTGCCGAATGAAGATTGATTTTGATGTATAAAATCGGGAATTAAATGATTGAACTATTCAATTACCTATGAAACGTGATTCCTGGATTTTTACTACGGTTTTTTACACCATTTCACCACACAAGACATGCTGTATCTTAAAAAAAAATCGCCGCATAAAAGTATCGCCTATGTTGACGTTTGCGCGTAAATGGCTGACTACTGTGTGAATGTGAGCGAGCTGGCCCACTCTGAGTGACACAGTTTTTTTTTAGCGAGAATCTGTCCGACTTTTTTTATACGTCTATGCCCCCGACGCAAAAAGAAGGAAATAATATGGAGTGCATTTTAACAAATTTACAACATTCAAATATGTACAGTCACGGACGTTCGTATTTTAGCCGTGTAATGCAAATCGGTTTTAGTCGGTTATACTCGTACATCCAGACACGGAGAGTCATACGTCTTCGTATTATAGAAGAATAAAATTTCATGCAATATTAACGCTATTATATTCACGTTGCCTAAACTGAGAGCCAGAACTACAAACTTGACAGCAGAGTGACTACCCAAAATCAACCAGCAGCCTAATTACGCAACACATTTTATTTTTGATAGCAATTCTGAATCGAAACCAAGTCCAATTTATATTGCATGCCATATTTGGAATTACGATAAACATTTTTTACCAATCTACGGAAATTGAATAGGGTGGTACGTATAAATTGGCTATAATTTATTAAAAGACACGTTTTGTTCCACCATATAAGCATGATAAATTTTCATATTATTGTGCTATAATTTAATTTTGTTCTAATTACAACTGATGCTCTACTAGTGCTTATAAATGAAAATGTACAATAATTGCCGAGAAATGAAAAACCAATTTTTAAAACACTTTCTACCAAAAACTACCATAATTGAAATACGTAACAAAACGTTTTTCTTTTCACGTTTTTGTTATCTGTGGCCAATGACAAAATCGTAGAAAAGCAGTGTTGTCAACTTAGAGGGATTTCCATTAAACCTGGGGGTTTGGACACCCCTACTGGCGAAGAAATGTTGCTTTTAGTGGCTGGTGGTTTTGTCTAGTGGTTAGTTTAATTCAATTTTTAGAAAACAATACAATCAATTACTAAAACTTTGACTCGAGAAAATATTAAAATAACAAGATAATGGCATGTTTTTTTGTTTGTCTAAAACCTGTGTCAATGATTTTTCGTTTTATTTCTTTCAAATGCCGAAACCACTGCAGATTCGAACGCTGATTTGGAAAGAATGTTCAGCATGATGAATATATTGAAACCAAACAAAGGCTCCGCCGAGTCGAGATCGCAAAACGACGTCATTTCAAAAAAATATATCTCTCGGGTAAATACTACCGGGATAAAAAATCTGCCGTTAAGCCATTATTATGTATCCAACAAACATCCAAACATCTTCACTAACTTTTCATTAATCATTGTGTGATGATGTTTAAAAAAATACTTTGATTACCTATGCTATGTTTTATTTTCATTCTCAAATCTTCAAATGGACCTCCAAAACAGCGACCGAATGTCGGTAACAGAAAAATAAAATTAAAAAATTGTGAGTAATCCATTTGAAATAAGATTAGACAGAGAGATTAGAGCTCCGGCTCGCAGTTTTGATCATCTCTAGTAATATTATTCGGTTGTAAGTACATTGATCAAAACTATTCAAACATAAACAAATACTGGCTTACGCAAAGCTGCTCCGGCCGTGATTTTGTGAAATCGGTTTGTCTAGTTCGGATTATCAATACGATTCGATTTCTGACTCAAATCGGATTTTAAATTCGTTTTTATGTATCTGACGCATGTCCTATAGTGGACTTAGGGAAAAAAATTGGCAACACTGAATAAAAGTTGAAATAACTTCTGGAACGACGTGTTCAGTCAATATATAGCCTGTCTAAAGTATACCTTTGCTCCTCCAACCACATCAGAGTATAAGGAAAAGAACAAGAAAGGCATATAGCATCACATGTTAATAAACATCATTCTTTGAAGTCTGTTGAGAATACGCTATCAACGATTTTGTTTATATTTTCATTTCTTTGATTTCGGTAATATTTTCGTCTAAGCATTGTTTTGCCTTGAATGTTTTCAACATACAAAATTATATTTACTATAATCATACAGAAACATGGCTTACTTAGGCTGTTTTGCTCAATAGCAAAAAGAACCTAAGTCGATATTATCACTCCAAGTAAGTAAGCCAATATAAATACCTTCGTATCTCATTAGATTATTGTAGCTGTCCTGTAGGTACATTATTGGTGGGTCTACATACGGACAATCATTGCTTTGTTTCGTAGACAAGCATCTTACGTGAGGTTACTATGTCCGTCAACCTCACCCGCCCCTAAGATATTTTTGTACATAAGTAGATGCTGAAATAAACTACAGTAACCACTAACCAAATAACAACAAACTACAAAACATATTCATAATATTTTTACAGACGGTGCTAGAACTGAAAATACAAGAATGGAACTCTACCCAACATCAATCTTGTCAATTTCCTAACAAAGAAGTTGGTTGCCAAAGTTGCAACATAGATTGGATAACCTATCTTCTATATTAATCATTGAAGGTAAGCTTTTAGACACATAGTTATGAATCAAGCGTAGCAACTCACTTAATAATAAATTTATGAATGTATTTCCTTGACCGAACTTTCTTCATCATAATTATATTTTATGTATACCTAACTAATGTTTACATAATTTAGTATTACAAAATATCTGGAGACTGAAAAATCAGCCCTAAATAAAGAAGAAATTATACAAACAGCAGCAATGACTAGGCTGATTGCTTTTGTCCAGCCATAGGCCTAATGGAGGCCTAGTTGATATGCCTACTTTACTTTGCAACATAATGTTTAAGTACTTTATTTGAGCAGAAAATAATATCATTTTGTTTTAAAATTGTACAGTTCCTGCGTTCCAGTGTTTCAAATACGAAGACATGAAGGCAGCATGAATGATGTCGCCCCTGCTGCGTTGCCTCACTCTTCTGGTACTTCAGTTTTCAAGCTTTTCAAGTACAAAAGTAGAAGATTCTTGAAAGATAATATTTTTTTAGAAAACTGTTGAGTCTTGTACGACAGCGATATAAATGTATGTTCCTATTTTGTTGATTGATAACAGTGTAAACTTTAATAAAGTGTTTTAATTATGAACTATAGAGGTACAAATAAAAATAACTTGTTATGAAATACTTAAGAATTGAAAACTGTTTTTTTATTTTTATAAACTGATAATTTATTATTATAATGATACTATTTAGAGGTATTTACCTTAATTAACATTCATTAGGTCTCGTTGGTCGAGTGGTCGCAAGAGCTACTGCTGAGTATGAGGTCCTGGGTTCGATGCCCGGGTTGGGCATAGTGTTATTGGGTTTTTCCATCTGGAATTTCTCAGTAGCAGACCGGAGTCTGGATTTGTGCCCGGTTGATGGCAATAAGCTCGCCCCCTTACATAGGACTTAAATATAACTGGTAAAAATATGTGGGTGTACCTTTTACAGGTACACCCCTGCTCAACCCTTCGGGGAAACAAGGCGTGATGTTATGAATGTTCATTAGGTTTCAGTAAATAGAGCGAAATAAATTATGGTAAACAAAAACAACTGTTTTATTATATCGCTGTGACCGCATTTATTCACATTTATGAAATATTTGGAGATGGGGCAAAAAGAAATTGGAAAATAAGTAAGGATTAGTGAAATTTAATGTCTTCCTGTGGAATTCGTCATGGAATATGTATGTACTGCTTGCTAATTTTTGCTGTAAACACATGAGAGAGTTTAAATTATTCCTGAATAATTTAGTTGAGCTTGACATCTGAAATATAAAAAAAAGAATTGTAAGTAAATCCTCAATATATTCCATGATCCATTACATTCATCCACGAATTCTAATATGCCTCTCCCTTAAACACTTCAATGCACAATCTATTTACTTTATAGAACATCAATATTCTGCTATAAACAACAATTAGGTGCAATGACTTTATTTAAATGCTTAAAAGTTTATGTTTGATGGTGCATTTCATATTCACCAACATAACATTGTTGCTGTGCTAAACACACATTCAATGTTCAACATTAAGAAATAAAATAATATTGATATAAAGTAGGTACCTACCTTAAACAGACAGTGATGTGGAAATAAATCTATGTATGGTGGTGTGGTGAGTATGTTCATCGAAGTTCTTACATAATCCATTGACATACAATGCTTCAAACTATGCTTGTTTTTGTTATATTTGTTTCATCTTGTGGCTCATGATAAGTTTGATACAGTACGAGGTACGAATTTGTCTTTCGATAAAATGACCAAAATACCTCGTTTCAGAAATATCATAATATAATTATATTATTATCTTTAGTTTAGGTTGTAAGCACTTGTAACAGAAGATAACTTGGTCAGTCACTTGGTTCATTACTTTCACAATTATTATTAAAAATTGACCTCGCTGCTTCGATATTTAGCATACCACTAATATTGATTTATCATTGAGGTTTTACACTAAAACACATTCACAATTTATCAAAACGATGTTCACTTACATAATTTCGTAATAATTAAAGAGTAAATCCCAAAAATGTTACAAATAACATCAAATGCGACGAGTACAGTGCCTTCATATTACATTTGACAGAAGAAACAAATTACTCGTTGATTTTATACCAACTGACCGCTGTCAAAATGGTTACGTAATTCGAAAATAGCCCTTTTATACGCTTATCGTTCACTCTTTAGCGTCTCAAACAGAGTGCAGTTGATATCACAGATTTTAGAGTTACGTAATTCGAAAGTCGTAAAATTTTGCAATTTGAAGTTTAAATGATTACAATTCCGCTCAATTGTAAATCGAAAATGTGTTGCGTAATTAGATAGCTGGTCTAGCAACCGTACCCTAGCGACAATTGTTTTAGCGTAGCGATAGTAACGTTAGCGTACGGATAAATTATGATTGGTTATTTCGATATCGGAAAAACTCGGAACCATGATTTTATCCGAACGCGTAGCGTCTAAGATGATGTTTATGAAAATTATGATAATTGTTGCACACAACACAGACCCTGCTGATGAATTGTTACAATTCTATGGCGAATTTCTTTGTAAATTAAAGCTGACAATATCGCGAAAATAACTACGGCTAAGATTCACCAAAATTCTAAATTATCGTCTCTGATATCGGCACTTCAAGTTTTCAACTGTCACTATCTTCGGATTATTTTTCAGAAATAACGAGTATTTAAAGAGCTCTTATTCAAAGGAGGTCAATATCAAATAGATTGGATAAACGTATGCAACATTGTATTTATTTACCATTGACAACTTATTAGTCAACCTTCAACTTCTATGGATAAGACTATTTCCGATTATTAGTAATTTCTCTTCTTGTTGACGAGCATGCGGTTTGAGTTCGTGTTTAATTGTGTAATTTCGTGAATGTACAAAACTGCAAAATTGGAAAGTTTCAAAGTGGCTCATCAATTAAAGTCCGTGACTGTACATACCGGGAACAGTTAATATTTTTAAATCTTTATAAAGAGGTTTACCTGAAGTCAATGGTTGCACATCACAAAGAGCACGGATACATTGTTTTTGGGCTATAAATACCCTATTTATAAGAACAGAATTTCCCCATAGCACAATGCCGTATCCAATGATAGAGCCTACATAACCATGATACGCTACGAGGGCTGTTTTGAGGTTAGCTATTTTACACAGTCTCAAGGCGAAAGCGAGACGATTATTCCTATTTGTAACCTTTAAGCAGTGAGGTTTCCATCTGCACCCACTGTCCACTGTAATACCAAGAAAAACGGCTTCGTGTGCTTCGTTAATTCTCTGATCGGAATAAGTAATCATAAGGTCAGAATTTGATTTTCTATTGTGGAACTGAACGAAGGAGGTTTTATCTATGTTCATTTTTAAATTATTATTATTAAGCCATGTTATGTTAGCATTAAATGTTTCATTAATTTCTGTATTATAATTAAGAATTTTGTTCTCCGTGATAACCACCGCAATATCATCAGCAAAAAGTGAGTAGAAATGCTTAGTCCCATTTGTAGGTAGTTAATATATAACAGAAAGAATAATGACCCTATAACACTAACTTGCGGCAATCCTGTATCGTTGCTCCTAATGGTAGACTTACATAATATTTCTTTTTTATTTGAATTTATTTCGGAAATCGCTGTATATTGAGTCATATTTGAAGGATTTATCACGTTCGCATGGCAGTAGTGAAATTGTAAAGTAAAATTTGACGTGATGATTATTATTATTTATGCTTCACCATAGACTGGAAATGTTAATACTCTGTAAATACAACAAGAATTAAAAACGAATATCTTACCTTTACTATTAATTACTTGCAAAAATCAGTGACATCATTTTAAAAAAAAATAGCTTCAATCATTCGAGTAACGATACATGATGTTATTCACAATTAGTAACTAAACGTAGTTCGATTTTTATATCAAACTAACATTCCACGAGACGTATCGCTTTTATCTGATCCCGTCTAACTCGACATAAAGGCCCGCCATTTCAATAACTTTAACGTAAATATTATTCAACAACACTTCGTACAATGCCCTCAACTACTCTTCAAAGGAAATCTCCATCACGAAAATCTAATCAAAACTTAAAGACAATATCAATTTAGTGAACAAACACCTTTCCTTTAGGGCAGCCTTCAACTATGGCGAGGAACAAACAACTAGTGAATTAGTAAGTTGGTGAATTTACCTTAATTATGCATTTCCCCTGGCCGGTAACCGGTGCGGCTACCTGTTCAAACGTCACAAGTTGGGACCGCATCACTTGTTTACTTTGCAACCGATATATTAATTAATGTACACATGGGTAATTATTTCGAAGAACGATGGTTGGACCGACCTTTCTTGGGGTGAAAACTTTTGAATAAATCGACTGCCCAGGGTGCTCTGGACAATGGACATTAATGACATACATGATACAGTGAACCGCAAGTTCATGTTTGTTTTTTATTGTAATTTATACTTTATAAATGAAAATAACCGTATGTATGTTACATTTATGCACAGCAGACCCATCGTACCCCTGACCGCATTTTAGTTAGTGTGTGTTTTCATCTAAAATGTTGTGTAGGTACACTTTAATAAATTAATAAATGATAATTTGACTTTGATAACGCCTTTATCTCGCTCGCAGAACAGATGACCGATGGGGCCGAAAGGTTCTGGGGTGGCGACCGCGTACCGGAATACGTAGCGTTGGAAGGCCTCCCACAAGGTGGACCTATGACCTTGTGAATCCTCGGGAAGCACAGAACTGGTCGAGGTGGCGGTGCTTGGGAGAGGCTTAATGATGATGATGAACGCCTTTGTTTCGCAACGGTTTTTGTAGTTCAAATTGTGTTACTACTGACGTCTACTTGAGAATTGTCAGTCATGGAGGCTTGTCACTACTACCAAATACTTCAAGGTCTGATTAATTTTGCAACATAAAGGATTATATATTTTTTTGTTTTAATATTTTTTTATTAATGAAGGTTTTTTCATATTTGAACACTTCACCCCCGTAAGAAAACATGAAAATATACATTTCACAAAATATATACTAAAATCAACTGCATATACAAATCTTATACTTTATTAACTTAAAGGTGATCTATTCTTAATACCTATATGTGTATGTAAGCCTATAAAGTAATTTGGCCTCCTCTGAAAGAGGAAAGGACAAAATGCTGTTACACCATCCAACATTAAAAGGGGAAACCGCGTTTTGAAGTACCAAATATCTAAATGCTTCGTTACGAACACATTCCATTTTAGAGGCATGAGGAACAGGGTGTAAAGTTCACTCATCCTCATTAGAAAAGGGAGGATTCTCCGACCAGACAGGTGTCGTGTCTAGCGGACAACTGCCCAACGATTGATGTCGGATATTTTTAATGTCGTTTGCGCGGTAAACTTTAATTGCGCGATGCAGGATTTGTGTGACGTCAGGTCTTTGATGCGTCTGCGTGGATCGCCCGGAGGACACGGTTGAGTATACGGTGGAGGTCTGTCCGGCTTGGGCAGAGCATCGCCGTGTCCTCGTGGAGGCGATCGGCGGCGGGGATCTCTCGCGTCCGGCCCTAGTCCAGGCCATGGTACAGAGCGAGAGGGCATGGGAGGCCGTCACCTCCTTCTGCGAAGCAGTAATGCTCGCGAAGGAGGAGGCAGAACGCGTGAGGGAGAGGCAAATTTCGCGCCCTCACGCCCCTAGCCGCCGCAGGAGACGCCCTGGGCGTCGGGAATCGCAGGCCGATTCCCGGCCACCGTAGGCGCGGGCTTGCGGACGGTGAGCAATGGGTAGCTCGCCGTCCGATAAGGACCAGGCCCGGGTCGACGGCGCGTTGTGTTCCACGCGCGCCTCAAAGAGATGTCAGCAAGTGAAGGGGTCCGACAGGACCGATGCCTGCCGGGGTTGCGGGAAAGTCCGAAAGGGATACCGTGGCCCCTGGCAACGTACAGGCAACGGAAGGAACACGGGTGGGTTTTAGTCAGTAAGAGTCTGACACGCCCTCCCGCTCCACCCAGAGCGGGAGAAGTTATTTGATAATTTCCCACCAAAAAAAAAAAAAAAGATCTTTGATGCGTAGTTCGCATGTGGCAATGTAGATGCCGCCACATCATCAAGATTTGATATACGTACTCTATACCATCACATTCAGTACAATTCGAAGAGTTAACTTTCAGGAATCCAAACTCATTTAATGGAATGTGTCTTGAGCGAAGTCTAAAACTCGTCACAATGTCATACCTTCCCATATTGCATTTTTCATACCAAGGGATTCAAGGCACAGCTGGTTGCAAAGTTCTGTACCAAATTCGATAGGGAAAACTCTTTAACAAGGCAAGCAATTGAAATTAATACCACCAACCGCAGCTTCTCTAGCCAGTTTATCTACAGTTTAATTACCAATTAATCCACTGGAGGAAGGTATCCACTGCAATAGTACTTTCTTATTTATAGTGTTAAGTTCGGATAATGTATTTAATATATAAGCCACGGGAATACCCCTGATCAAAGTCAAAGTCAAAGTCAAATCATTTATTTCAAGTAGGCCCGTATAAGGCACTTTTGAACGTCAAAAATTTACAAAAAAAATTAATTGATTCTAGTTGCCCCTTCCAAAAGGTAGTTTTCGTATGGAGAAGAATGGGCAAGAAACTCCACCGTTACTCTTTTAAAATGTTTTACAATATTTTGTATAAGTACATTAGTTATATAATTATATGTGAGGACGATGCACCTAGAATAAAATTATTATACCACAATAGGTAAAAAGAATTAAGAATTAAAAATGAAGCAACAACAGAAAAACTAATTATGTGATAGATACATGGTGCTCACATATTTACAAACATTGTAAAAGTAGACGATCCTCCTAAGATTCCACAATTAATAAGTCAGTGTGCGAGGAATTGGTCATAGAAAGTAAAATGAATGTCATATAATAAAAAATAATAATAAAATATACACTTATCTTTTGAGTAGATCGCATTTAATGATGAAGTGCACTTTTAGCATAACCAAATATTACAAAATTAATATCTTTATTTATTGATCTAAAGTATGACAGTGATTCTGCAATACCGATGAGCTCAGCGTGCATAATGGATATTATAAAACTTGTTACCAACGCCATTCAATTCATATACGTAACCGTGTCATCAAAACAAACGCCACTAATTACCGCAGTAAGCCAACTACAACGGCTCACAGACTACATTTATTAACAATTAACAACTGCCTCTAGCTGCCTTCATTATCACCACACAATCCTCCGTCCTCATTTTAATGAACTTACAATTGCTTTAGCGTCCTCTTGTAATAAATATATAATTTTGACCAAATTCCTTAATAGGATTATGCGATAACTTTTCGGAAGTGACCTTTGTGCCCCAACACTAATTAGGTAAAGCAACCACAGGCACCTACTTAATTAAAGTGGCAAGCACATGAGCCATTATTACTGCACCCACCCTACCCCATGTGCTACTTCGATAAACATTGTTATGAAAACAACAGCTTTTATATCTCTTGGTACGACATCCATTGCGGGTTTCACTCTTTTGGAATAAATGGGTGCAGAATACAGAAGCAATGGTTGCGCAGTGAACGATGCGATCGTAATTTGATTAGGCTGCAGTGTACAAGATAGGGTGAATGTGGTAGTAAAAGCGCCTCTTCAAAAGACTTATAAATTTATTAGCGCGCGTGATTGCTCTGAACATGCAAGTAATTTTCTGTGTTTATTTATTTATTTATTTATTTATTTATTTATTATGGCACACCAACGACTTATTCACAAAAACATTAACATATAAACTAGTCTTAATATATAATTATTACAGCGAACTTGTCACTTATAGGTATGCACAGCACTTACATAGCTTGTCTGTAGGTTATTAGATTTAAAGATAATCGTAAATCAAATAACTTAAAATCATAAAATCAAATAAATTAGTAACAAAAAAATCAAATAAATTAATAACAATAAAATCAAATAAATTAACAATATAAAACACAAATTAATCAATAATAATTTAGACAAGTGAATAGAATTAGAATTTAATAATTGCATTAATTAAAAAAAGTTTATGTTGCAATAATAAAATAAAATACAGAACAAAAAATGTATGATGGAATTCAAAAAAGAAGTTGCCGTGAAAGATGGTTGCGAAATTGTGCTAGGGTGTTGGAGAAGATGTCAATGCTATTAGTGCGAGAGTGGCTTTCATTATATGTCCTCATCAAACGGTTTAATGGCGCTGATCGCCCGAGATTGGTTCGAGCTGTAAATGGTGAAAATACATCTAATTTGCGGTCGGGCCTAGGTTGACTACAACGGGGAACAGATACATTTATATCTTCCAGAAGTTTAGGAACGTGGATCAGTCCATTGACAATTTTGAAGAGCATAATTTGATCCATAATTTTTCTTCGGCTTTCGAGGGATGTAAGGTTGAAGTGACTCAATCTTTCAGGGTAATTAGTTGTGTTGGGGCAGCTGTTCGATTTATAACGCAGGTACCTAGTGAAGCTTTTTTGTACGCGTTCGATTCGATCGATATGGACCTGATAAGTAGGGTTCCACACCTGCGATGCATAATCCAGTACACTTCTGACGAGGGTGAAGTAGAGAAGTTTGAGGGTACGAATAGACTTAAAGTCGTGACAGATACGTTTCAGGAAACCTAACATTTTAGCGGCCTTTTTGACAATATTGTCTATATGGGGAATGAAAGTAAGCTGACTGTCGAGGCAGACTCCCAGATCGCGAATTGTGTTAACCTTCTGCAGCGTTAGACCGTTCAGCGAATACGAGGATGGAAGGGTATTACGTTTTTTAGTGAAGGTCATATGTTGACACTTTTCAGCGTTAAGAGTCATTCTGTTCTTTATACACCAGTTGTGCACTGAATTTAGATCCTCTTGCAGCAAGGAGATATCTCTGGGTGAATTTATTTGCTTATAGAACTTGACATCGTCTGCAAAGAGTGAGCATTCACTGTGCTTTATGCAGTTCACTATGTCGTTGACGAATACTAGGAATAGTATCGGACCCATATGGGAGCCCTGTGGAACTCCGGAAGTAGAACTGTAAAAGGAAGACTGGTGACCCTTTACTACGACCTTTTGCTTTCTGTCAGTCAGATAAGATTCGAACCATTGGAGGAGCTGGCCGAATATGCCGAGGTTAGAAAGTTTCTGCAGTAGGATCTGGTGGTCGACCTTGTCGAAGGCACTGCTAAAGTCTGTATAAATTGAGTCAACTTGTGTGCGAGAGTCGATAAGTTTGCTGAGGTCATTGATATAAAGACTCAGGTTCGTCGTGGTGGATCTTTGTGTGCAGAAGCCATGCTGTTGGGAAGCTAGCTCTATTTTAAAATGAGAAGTTAGAATTGGACACATAAGGGATTCAAAGACCTTCGAAAACACAGACAAAATAGATATTGGCCGATAATTTTTAATGTTGTTTGTTTCGCCTTTTTTAATGATGGGCACTACATTGGCATTTTTCCATTCAGCAGGGAATTGTGCTGTTTCGATTGAGTGGTTCAGAATAATTTGTAGCGGCAGGGCCAAGCTACTCGCGCAGTTTTTAACAAATAATGGTAGAAAACCATCTGGTCCCGGACCCTTGCATACATTTAGTTTTTTAAGGACTTTAACTATATCTCTTTCGGAGAATGTGACCCGACTCAAGCTATTTTGGGGGTACTTGTGATCAGTCTGTAATGAGGCATATGTTTCATCTGATGAGGTGAATGTTGAAGAGAAATGGGTAGCAAAGAGCTTGCAGACCTCATCACCGCACGTGGCTATCTGATTATTTAGTTTCATCTCAGATGGTATGTCATTAGATTTAGATTTTTTTGCCTTTACAAATGACCAAAAGACCTTGGGATTTTGTGCTATGCCCTTCTCGATCCTCTCCACATAGTCTATGTAGTTACTTTTGATCATTATGTTAGCTCTTTCACTTAACAATCTGTATTCGTAGTTGTCGCGGGGATTTTTATATTTTTTAAACCGCTTCCTAAGCTTTTCCTTTTCGTTTAAAAGTTGAATGAGAGCTTTTGGAAACCAAGGGGGGTATCTGTTTTGTGATACTTTCGTTTTTGGCACGAGCTCGTCAATTATATTCTGGAGATGCTTGTATAGTACTTCGACCATTGCATTGACATCTGCGCACTCGGACAAGCATGTAGTCCAATTAATTTGTTTTATTCGATCATTCAACAACGTATAATTCGCATTTCGGTAATTGTATTTTACGGAGCGTTTACATTTAAGTGGAGTAAGTGACATATTTTTAACAATGATTTCCAATGGTGGATGATGAGAGTCTACAGCCGACAGGGGGGATTTACATTCAAAAACGAATCCACCAGGAAAGTTACACAAAATTAGATCAAGGGATTTGCCAAGTTGATTTTTTACAGGGTTCAATTGCTCAATGTTATTTAAGGACAAGCAGTCTATTAACGAGTAGCCTAGTGGGGTATTGTAGTTACTTGGTGACGTGGGTGTACTTTGAGTTCCGGTTTCGTCCAGATTCCATTGAATGAATCCAAGATTGAAGTCGCCAGCTATTAAAGTTTGATTTCCGGTTATGTCGATAACTGAGGTAACTTTGTCTAGAAATGAGTCAAGCGTTGGTTGCTGAACAGGTGGTGGTAGGTAAACAGCACAGATGTTCAGGCGTTGGATCTTATTCCCATTTGTTATCTTTAGGCTCACCCATAAGTTTTCAGAGTCCGTCTCAAATTGTGACATGCGAACAGACCCGATAGACTTCAGGACAGCTATTAATACACCTCCACCCTTTTTTTTTCGTGCATTTGTCGAGGTTCTGTCTCTGCGGTAGATATTGTATCTACAGTCAAATAATTCCCCGTCGTTGACGCTGTCGTCTAACCATGTTTCTGTCCCTATAATAATGTCGTAGTTGTGATTTTGCGCGTTTAGCATAATATTATTCAATTTGGTTTTCATTCCTCTAAAATTTTGATAGTAAATATTGAATGCAAAGAGTTTAGTACAGGGTTCTGTGTATACATTTTTAGTCTTTCTGATTAAAGCAGTGCGACTGCTTCAAGGCTGCGCACTTGCTTAGCTGGTATTCCATCTGATTTCCGAATGAGGATACGTCCGTCGCGCACCCATACATACTTGTAGCCTTTGTCTCGTGCTGCTTTTCTAGTTGCTGCGTGAATTTCCTTGTTAAACGGCGAGAGGTGCTCGGCTACGAAGTGTTGCCATTAGGGTGGAACGAAAAATTTATTTTACGAATTTTTATTTGGAATAGTTGTATTAAGTTGCCAATTGCCATCAATTACCTCCATTAAAAATATAAATATTATCAGACAACGGTAAAAGCCCCCGCCATGACTTCGAACATTTACAAAATCGACAATTTAGGCGCTATTTGCGCGACCTACAAAATAGTACAGAATTTATTAAAATAGGTTTTTATCATTCAAAAACATATTCAAATATAGTTAACTAGCTGTTTAAATCAAATATTTTATTATTCTAATATACTATGGCGCTGTGACAGAGGAGCAAAGTACGGGACGAAGCGGGGGGCGGCACGCGCCGATCTTCTAATTGCAGTGTTTTGTGACAAGACAGCTAAAACTGTTTTAAAAGGATCGAAGAGGTTTAGAATGATTGTACAAGAGGATGAGGAACATATTTCGATTATAAAAGAACCAGGTTCTGTTTATGTTGGGTATGTGGTTCCAACATCGGGCAGTGCAAGAAATATTGAAAGAGCTATCCACAGCTTTTTGACGACTGAAAAGATATCACCAGCGAGTTTAATGGCTGTTGGCTGTGATGGAACAAACACAAATACAGGAAAAGTGGGAGGCGTGATTCGTCTTTTGGAAAATAGGCTATCTCGACCATTGCAATGGATAATTTGCCTCTTACACGCCAATGAGTTGCCATTGAGGCATTTGTTTACTTATCTGGATGGCCCATCTGCAGGACCTAAATCATTTGCAGGTCTAGTTGGTAAAGCATTAGAGACATGCGAGACACTGCCGTTGGCTCACTTTGAGAAGATAGAAGGTGAACTACCTCCACAAATATCAACAGATCTGAGTACAGACCAGAAATATTTACAAGAAATTACTACTGCTGTCATAAATGGATCGTATCCTCCTGATTTGTTACACAGAAGCCCAGGTAAGCTATCCCATGCCCGCTGGTTGACAAGAGCTAATCGCATACTGCGTTTGTATATTAGGTTGGGGAAAAAGTCTTTTCGCATTATAGTATGTATGAACTTGTAATAAAATCTCTTTGGCTATACTATGTGTATCTGGCTGGTTTTGGTATCATTGAAAGTTTAAATTTTAAAGAACATAATTCCAAATTCAAATTAGGAAAATGTGTGATTTTTATTTGTTTTTCGTACTGTCAAGATGAGTGAATCTAATGAAGAAATTCGATACATTTTAAAATTTTACTACAAAAAAGGTAAAAATGCAACGCAAGCCGCGAAAAAAATTTGCGATGTTTATGGTACCTAGTGCAGTGTCTGTGAGAGTAGCACAAATTTGGTTTAAGCGTTTTCAATCCGGAAATTTTGATGTCAAAGATGCACGTCGCTCTGGTCGCCCTATTACGGATAAAATGGATGCCATTTTTGAAAAAGTGGAGCAAGATCGGCATATTAGTAGTTACGACGTAGCTGAAGAACTGGGAATTGACCACAAAACAGTTTTGGCGCATTTGAAAAAAACTGGGTACACAAAAAAGCTCGATATTTGGGTACCTCACGAGCTCACTGAAAGAAACCTAATGAACCGTGTACTCATTTGTGATTCTTTATTACGACGTAATGAAACCGAACCATTTTTGAAGAAGCTGATAACTGGTGATGAAAAGTGGATCACGTACGACAAGAACGTGTGAAAAAGGTCGTGGTCAAAGGCCGGTCAGGCTTCACAGACTGTGGCAAAACCCGGGTTAACTCGCAACAAGGTGATGCTGTGTGTGTGGTGGGATTGGAAGGGCATTATTCATTATGAGCTGTTACCACCAGGCAGGACCATCGATTCTGAACTCTACTGCGAACAACTGATGAGATTAAAGCAAGAAGTTGAGAGAAAGCGGCCGGAATTAATCAACAGAAGGGGTGTGGTTTTTCATCATGATAACGCTAGACCTCACACATCTTTAGCCACTCAGCAAAAATTAAGAGAGTTTGGCTGGGAGGTGTTAATGCATCCGCCGTATAGTCCTGACCTTGCACCTTCAGATTTCCACCTGTTTCGGTCTCTTCAGAATTCTTTAGGCAGTGTCAGGTTAACATCACGGGAGGACTGCCAAAACCACTTGTCGCGGTATTTTGATCAGAAGTCCCAAAATTTCTATAGCAATGGGATCATGTCCCTACCTACAAGATGGCAAAAAGTTATCGAACAAAATGGTACCTACATACTTTAGTTAAATGTAAACATACTATGTTAAAAAATGTTTTGAATTTTCTTAAAAAATGCGAAGAAACTTTTTCCCCAACCTATTATTTCTACGGAAAATCCACAACCAAATCTTGTGACTTTAGCAACGTTTGTCGTAAAATCATACGCTCCTGTCTGGTTTGCCATCAAAACACATTCATCCTGCAAAGATGGTTCAAAACATTTATGGAAGCTCGCTAACAGCACTAGATATTTATCCGACGAGTTGTTAGCGATAGTGGACCCTGTTTTAATTCGAAACAGTTACTTTGCTCATCCAGAAAACTTGTTGTTGAGTATGATAACAGATTCACGTAAGCACATTAGAGAACTCGCTGCAAGACGCATTTTAAAGGCTCGTCAAGTGAATAAAAATTCAGTTTCGCGCGTGTTTGAGGTACCAAAAGTAAACTTAAATGCACTTTCTTACATAGACTTGATTGACTGGCAACAAAATATATACGAACCCCCAATACTGATAAATATTTCCGATGAGCAGTTACAAGATCTGATTGAAAATGGAGAAGATGCAGTTTTGGAGTTTATGAGACTGCCTTGCCACACCCAGGCTGTGGAAAGATCAGTAAAAGTTGTGACAGAAGCAGCTCTAAGTGTATGCGACAAGGCAAGAAGAGAGGGATTCATAAAATCTAAATTAGCGTCTCGAAAGCTCATGCCAAAGCTTGAGACGAAAAAGGATTTTTGCTATAAAAACTGACGTTATTCATACCGACATTACTTTCTAAACCTGTGTTACCTTTTAAAATAAATGATTCTATTAATTAAAATATACTTTTATTTTAACATTTACATGCATAACATATTATATTTACTTAATATTTTGATTATAGGGTGTACTATACAAAACGTCTATAAAAACTAAAAAAATCAAATTTCAAGTCTATGGCGGGAGCTCAAGCTGTTGAGCTAGAACTTCCAAATTAAGGTATGTTATTAACAATTATATAAAGCAATTTTTACCTGGTATTCCGACTCGAAATTTGAAAAAAAAAATTTTTTCATACAAAAGTGTTCCACCCTAGTTGCCATACAACCGACTGAAGAAATACGTGAATGGAAATCGAAAACGATCTCTTTGAGCGTTCTCTGAATATCTCCAAGATTATAGACTTGTGCTAAAGAAAAATATGCGAGTACTAAACGTTATCCTATTCAGTAAAGTAGGGAGTTTGTGTTAGACGGGAAATGTGTCAATTTACATTGAAAGAAATGAGCTCTTTATACTTTGAAAAGATGGAAATTTCGGTTCATGAAGCTGAATTTGAATGTCCTTAAAATATGCTCCGAGTTTTAGCTCTAAAAGTCTTATATTATGATTTGTTTTGGATAGAACTTTGTATTATTTAGACATTGTTGTCCACGTGTCCGGTTGTCCATTGTGTTTGATATGAAACACACTGAAAGTCTTGGCGTCTAACAATTTGTTCGAGTGCAGACGTTGGGCTTGCACGAGGTCTAAAAGACCAGTCACAAAAGTTACAAGACCCCGACCACTGTGGATTTTACAAAATAATAATAATGATTTACTTTGATAAAAAGACCACTCCAAAAAGGATTGAATGTTCTCTTCCTCTCATATTTTCTTAATTCTAGTTTTTCGTAGCGTCTGTGCATTTAATATGAATCCTGCTTACCTCTATAAAATTTTTAGTTCTAACAAAATTCTTTCTTTTAGCGACGCGCTAAGTATGAATTTATTCACGTCATTACAACGTAGAAAGAGCGCTGTAGATATTAGGATGCCAAGCTTGAGCCAAATTTCTTTGGAAGTTTCGGTCGAGGTATGATGGCAAACAATACATTTCGCAGAATATTTTGTAGAACCAGCTTTGGCATAATTTAGAAGTTGTTTTTTCGGTGAAAAGAATGATGTTAATATTCTCTTTAGTGGTCGTTTTATTACTTATATTCAGAACACAGTGCAGGACAAATTAAATATCACTGGCTAGAATTTATCAAAAACAGATAAAGTTTTATTTTCGTAGTTGCTAATTTTGACACTGATTGTACATTAACTTCAACAGTCATTCCAATCAGTTAAAGACAAAAATCAAACACTAAAATCCATAAACAAATATATTTGCTAAATAATATACATACACTCATATAATATACTCTTTTAATAAGTAACATCAAAGCAGCCTAATAGCACTCTCCGCTCTTACGGAGCTCCGCAATCAATTGAGTGCACTTATTCCTCTGGAGTTTGCCGGAGTGCGTGTGAGGCAGTGACGTCACGAACGCGATGCCTCCGTGCAACCGCTTGTGGTCGCTCAGTGTGGCTGGAACGAGACAAAGCAAATAAGACTGTATGATGAAGACATGAGAGTTCGTTTTTTATTCTAATGATCTGACATGCAAACTGTAAGGATTCACTAGATCAGATAAACGAGCAAAAAGAAATGTTAACTTTAACTGTGAAGTTTTAAGGTTTAGTTTTGAAGGTGCCAAAAATATATTTCTTGGCAAAGAAGGTGTTTCCAAGACATAAGCCGCTATAGAAGAGGTTTGGCTTATGAAAAGCTGACGGTTGAACATGGCTAAGGATGTGTGAAGTCTTGCTGTAGTGAAACACGGGATTCTGATTCTGAATATCATGGATGACGCTTTTATTTCTTTGAGAATATGAGATGCGGACCTTTTGAACCAGTATTATACACCTGAAACTGACATTTTGCTAGACGCGTCTTCTTAATAATGTTACCTACCTCCTGATAAGAGTACTTACATTATAGTCAGGGGCCTACCTATAGTGTAAGTAGTCTTGTCAATGTCTTGTACATAAGGAACTACAAATTATGAAAAATAGATTAGATTATTTTTATAAAATACTGATTTTATTTAAATAATCTTTACTGTTTTGGTTGTAAGCTCTAAGCTGCTTGGCTCCAAATCAAATCAAAATAGTTTTCTTTTGTTCTCGAGTTGTAAAAGAAACTTATGTGTTTTCAATTACATATTGTGTTTCCTTTCTGGCTTTAGTTTTCAGCTAGCAATTCCGGTTTGTACTTTATTCAACCATTTTCAATAACACTGAAGTTCAGAAATTGGCAAGTTTGTTGCAACGACTTAGGTATTTGTATGTAGCAGATTCTTGATATTATTATTTGTACAATTTTCTTGGTACCAGAATTACTTTATTGAATCTACGAAATAATTGTTCAAAATGCTGGAGAAAAAAATTGAAATACAAACTAAATTAATCTTTTGATCTCTCGAGGTTTTTGTTACCTGAAGCCAAACCAGCAAAACCAGCGAAAAAAAGGCTCAATAACAGCATATTTTATCCTTAATTACGTTCTCTTGTGATTAATATTAATCCGCCCGCATGATTGTGGCAATATCTGTATCTGTGGATCGTCTTATCTCCTAATGAATGTAATGTTCAATACGGGATGTTTTCTGAATGCTACAATAAATTGCTCGAAGCCTACTCTTATTATTATGTTTTGTCTTAATTTAATAAGCCCTGTCTCTAAGCAGGCACGTGTATTAGAAAACATCGTTCTATTGTTTAGGTAGGTACTTGTGTCCACACTCGTGCACTTTCATCTTCATCTCTCGTCTTCAACTTTCAATATTAATCTTGCGTCTATTCCACGCATCTCTTCAAACGGCAGCTCCTATAGTACCAATACTGCGATCAGTTCTGAAGCATGCGACTGATTGCAGACATATCACTATGCACCCTAGTACAGAGAAGGCTTTATAATGTGTAATATAATGTGAAATTGACTCACAATCAACAAACACCACGCCGTACAGGTCCATCTTCAGACAAACATACTACGCTCTGATGCGCTCCTGGTACTTATGGTATAGAAAATAAATAAAAATAACTCACCATCAACAACCTTGTGTATCTGTTCCCTAGTCACGTCACTAAACTGCTCCAACACCACGGCTGCTACAGGTCCATCTTCAGATAAACATACTACGCTCTCATGCACTCCTGGTACCGAGCTGATCACTCGTTCCACTTCTTCTGGTGCTACCTGTGAAAGGAATCAACACATTTTGAGATGTTGAATAAGCAATAGCCATTTATAATAGTTTCAGGCAATTCCACGATAAATTATTTAATAAAAAATGGAAAGCTCAAAAAGGCGAACGATAATCAGTAACTACTTATTATTAAACGAGACGATAGTGCTCTTTAAGGTTATTTAAGAGACAACAAAAAAAGGTAACAATCGTCGTCTACAAATTGAAGCATCATTACTTTAATAGGTACTCATAATTCATTTAAAAGTACTGTGTAATTAAGTTCGAACAGCCCAAAAAGTGGAACATCTAGCTACAAAATTAAACCAAATTAGATCCAACATTGTACAATACTCTCCGGTACACGCTTCCACAATAATCCAGTTGGGAGGCTAGTTATGACTTTAATCTATATTTGAAGTCCTCATTTTGTGTTCAGAGTTCTTTTGAAATTAACAAAATATGGTAATAAACCGTCACGAAGTAACAAGGGTCGTCCTACTTAACATAATATAATTATTCGTGCGAACATTCTACTACATATTAGGTAATCTTGACGGCCTATATTTTCTCTTTGCATGGAAAGGGAATACTAAATATCTAGGTAGGGTCAGGTAAGGGTTTGAGATGGCAACACTAACGTGTAGGCTGGAATACACAAAGGAAGACGGGAGCTGCGAGTTACATCTGACTGACATTTCCTTTATACGATGGAAATAGAACTCTCTTGGGACAGTTCAATCCCTTTGAGATATCTATTTGCCCGTGGAGACGTTTTGAAGGCGTGATTTTCTAAAAGAATCTTCGGAATATTTTCTTATTTTGAAACACTGTCCCAAACTGATGTTGGAATTTTTCATATTAGCTTGAAACTGTAACGAACGCAGAGCGAATATTAACCAACACGCTTGCTCAATGCATGCATGTTGTCAATTTCAGACCATTTAATCAGGTTTATTTACCACGTATGTAAAAATTCTCATTTGTACCTACAGCAGTATTACGCTGCTAACTAAACCTCTTCGCATGGAGAAAGGCCGAGCATGTTTTAATTTTAAAATATTGACACAATTGCCAGACTTTTAAATTTGATTTTATGGAAGCAGAAATAATAAGATTCGTGTTTGTTTGAGTCAGTCGTCAGTCACCTCTTATAGACATTTGAGTATGAAGTAAAAAAAAATTATGGAGTTATTTTTCCGTGAACAGGCCGCGTGCGGCGACGCGGGCGGTTCGGCGGGTGACCCCGAGGCACCGAGTACAGTGAGCGCTTGCTGGGTCTGCCGGCAGCGCGGCGGCTTTTCCTGGCGCAGGCAACTCCCAAGCGGTTCCACTTCTATCCTCACATCTACCTCTTTAATTAACCTCTTGTACTACTACTAGCTAAATCGTTTTTTTTTTAAACAAGTACTCAGACGACTTAGGTTCATTGCGACGATTATCAATTACTTAAAACGCGGAAATTGACGGGGGCTTTACGAAACGATAGCTATCGAAACGTTCTTCCAAGTCGTTCTAAAAATCGAGTTAAATCACGTATGCCAATGCGCCTAGAGTTCTTTTCCGAGAAAGATAAACCACTGAATAATTGATCTAACGTGTTAATCATAACTTTATTTTTATTGGTCCTTTCCTGTTTTTCTACACAATTAAATCATTTGCAATATATCCTTTGATTTTACCTGAATACCTCGTTTTATTCTATAACCTATGTCGCCCGGGAATCGA
The DNA here is from genome assembly GCA_949128155.2 of Xanthia icteritia. Classification (NCBI taxonomy): domain Eukaryota; kingdom Metazoa; phylum Arthropoda; class Insecta; order Lepidoptera; family Noctuidae; genus Xanthia; species Xanthia icteritia. The sequence continues at coordinate 20,131,733 of OX421951.2, read as the reverse complement.
ACCCTGGACGACATAGGTTTTCAGGGTTCGATTCCCGGGCGACATTTGACTTGAATATGGCAAATCATACTTTTTTTGCTTCACTACCTATTCATTAATTTTTGAACCCCGTAACGTGATATTCAAGAATTATTTCCGTCAATTTTTACGAAATCTGCGTAGATTATATGTATAAAAAACATGTTCCTTACCTGACAACCCATAAACTTAAAGCTGAACTTCTTCCTGACAGCGAAGGTCAATCTCTCGTTCTCATCCAAATGGAACACGTCTCCAGTCTTGTACCAGCCGTCAGAAGTGAAGCTCTCATCGTAAGCCATGACGTTCTTGTGGTAACCCTGTAATTAAAGGACGTTAACACTTTCGACTCCACCCACTTTTCATAGAACTCATGCGCCATGCCGCCATACATATTGGAAGTGAACCCTCCGGGAGGGTTACCGGCATTACGTTTGCGCTAAAGTTAACCACCGCGGATGGTCAACAGCATTAGGTTTACAACCGTGTTGTAAAACACTGTAAAACGAAGTAAAATTGTGGTCTTGATATACGTAGTCCAACCTTTAAAATTTTTTGTAAATATTAGTAACCGTGAACAAAAAAAAAGCTTGGATTTTAAAACCAACGCATTTACTAATCAATCTTGTTAAAATATACATCACATTTTATTTTCACGGTCTTATGCTGTATTCACGAAGAAAAACCGACATGCTGGGAGCCCTCCGCGAGGGCTCCTGGCATCCCATATGCGACTATGCACTTAACGTGTTAAGTGACCTTAAAATGGTATCTGACGAATAAGCTGGTTTAATACATAGATTCTTTTAAGATTGTCGATGGATCAGTGGTAGTTGTTCCTATGATTGAGGCACATTCCAACCTTTCTACAGAACATCCATGGAAATGAAGGTGGTCCGGCAATGTTTTTGGCACGACCTGAAGTTGTATCAAGAAGATTTTCTGAATTAGAATAATTGGTTTTTATAAGTCTTGGTTGAAAAGACAGAGCCCAAAATCATTTAGCCTTCATCAGTAACTTGTTAAAGTATTACCTTAATAACACAGGTGCCCTTAACGTGCAGCTCTCCAGTTTGATTAAGTCCCAGCTGCTGACCCTCGTCATCAACGATCTGGAACGTTCCATCAATTTTTATAACCGCAAGAAAGAAATTCTAGATAATTTCACCAATTTACACTTTGATCCTTTCTACATAGATCCCGTTAATGAGCCATTACTAGATACGACTTATTCTAATCTTGTGCCACTGAAATCTTAAAAGTTTCCCTAATAATATAACAATAATATAGATAACATTAATATAAAATGGCATGAGGATTTTGTTCAGATTAAAATGGCGAGACTTGTAAAGGCTAATAAATTGGATGATAAAAATGAAAAATTAGATATTAAGTAGATATACATATACTGGTTGTTAAATTTGTAGCCCGACTTTATCCCTAATAGATAAAGGAAATTATATTACTCGATATTCCATTTCTAGGGACTTTCTATGTAAATGAAATTTAGTTTTTATGTAGATTGTGACAAGATATAAATTACATTGGTACAAATACTCGCTTCTCAATAGATTGCCCATCCATTAGAATTAGTGACACAAAATAAAAAAAAAATGAGTTTTTCTGCCGGTGTTTATAATTAAAAAGCTTGAAGTCATCAGCGTACAAACTAATTTCGGTAGACCATAAAGGAAATGGAAAGACCATATTATTTGAAGGGGCACAGCTGTTCCATCGATTGCTGGACGATATAAAAGAGTGCGATAACGTGAATACATTTAAAAATAAGCTTAAGAAACATGTATGTACATTATAACTTCTAATACTCTGGAGGAAATTGTATTGTACTTTATTATCATACTTATTACTTTGTATCTCATTATAAGCGGACTGTAAGTTCTTATGAGAAAAAAAATCTTTAAACCGAAAAAGAAATAACTGTCACGTCAAAAACATAATTCCTGAAAAAGACAATTTATCACATGATTTTTGCATGTTTATTTTAAAGATACCTAAATGAATTCATAAGATTTGTTGCTAGCTTGGCAACACAGGATTAATTAAGTAGATGGCTGTCGTTGTCGTAAGTAAAATAAATTGCGTCACGTTCGGCAGTGCGACGAGTTCGAAGGCATGCATTTTAACGAAGTTGGCGCGTCGTTGCAGCTTATTTGTAGAATCTAAATTACGACTTTCTGCTTACGGCATTTTACTGATTTTTTAACAGGAAATCTTCGACTTTAACCATATCAACAGCGATGTTGCCATAGAAATCCAGTCTTTATACTGTCAAATACCGTGCAGTACTAGAACAACGAAGGAAAAGAAGGAAAACATCGTTTATTAACTGTCGTGTGAATTAAGTAAATTATAGCTTGGACGGGCTCGTGGCTAATAATAACAGCCGCTCGGTTCGAAGGTTAACCTACGCTTGCCGCGGTCAGTTCGTGGATGGGTGACCATCCATTACATATCGAGACCCCTCCGTGTCTCGGAAAGCACGTTAAGCCGTTGGTCCCGGCTGTCATTCGTAGATCTTTGACAGTCGTTACGGGTCGTCAGAAGCCCAAAAGTCTGACAACCAGACTTACTGGTTTGTGGAGGTCAGACAGGCAGTCGCTCCAAGTAAAATACTGGTATTTAGCTGCATCCGGTTAGACTGGAAGCCGACCCTAACATAGTTGGGTAAAGGCTAGCAGATTGATTGATTGAACTATGGAATCATAACAGTGCAATTTCTTAATACTGAGTTCAGAACTACTCGACGAAATTCCCTTAATTCTACAAAATAATGAGGTACCTTGTAATACATATAGTTGAACACCCTTCCGTTGCACTTCAGAGGAGCCTCTCTGTCAGGGAGCGCGATGAACCCTTGTGTCTCTGTGGTGCCATATCCGTCACACAAATGGCAGTTCTTTGGCAGTTTTTCCTAAAATTATAAAAGATTTTATAAAACTATTAGCTTCTGCCCACGACTTCGTTCACGTGGAAGTCGTAAGCTACACAATATTATGCTAAAATAACAGCCACATTTTTATAAAACTCCCCCGGCCCCCGACCCACCGCGTCGTATCGCATCGTCCGCCCGCATTATTACTTTGTTTTCGCTTAGCGTTCTTTCATACTTTTTATGTTTTTGCTCGGCCCCTTCGGGTCGTAGCGTGATGTTAAATAGCCTATTACCTTCCTCAAGAATTGAGCTACAAATGCAGCTGCATCTTATCCTATTCACGTCACATAACAATAAGTAGATATAACCCTCAAACAACGCGCTTTGACTAAGATAGGTTCACTACCCCAATAGAAACTTTGCCAAGAAAGCCAATTGGAAAGCTATCTGAATGTGGATCTTAATTGATGGCCTATTGGCTTCAAATTGTTTTTATGGTCGTACAACTAATTTTACTGTTCCATTACAATGTATTTACTACTAAATTGGTTTTTCAACCAATAAATTTTGCTGAACGATCTAACTTCAAAACAATTAACTTTGCCTGCTCATGCGGGACAGGTCACACAATTTTGTTGCTCGATTTTTTTTAAATATACCTAAGTCACATTGCAAATAAATAATTCCTATACACATTAATTTTATTTTAATTATTAATTAATAGGATCAGAAGATGTTGTACTCTAGCATTGGTATCGAACACTGAACACACACTCTGAACTGTTAGCGCTTCGATCTATTCGTCTTCTAAGAATTTCCAAAACATTATAAAGGGTGTAAAAAGAGCCATCACTATGTAACTTTGTGCAAAAATAATTGTGAAAATTCACGGTTTACGATAGTGCACAATGTAACGTAATGTAGGTGCATGCAACCGACCTACAGGGTTCGTAGGAGTATTAATAGTTCAGTTTTAACTTTTAAATAAAAATAAAAATAAAATAAAACTATGTTAGTATGACGAGATCAATTATTACATTTAGGTAACATAATACTCGAAATAAATAATACTTGTTAAGAGCGTTTATACAGAAAGTGGGCAACGTCGCAAATAGGTCTCAAATATTTCAATGTTTTTATTAATTTGGCAATATACTACAATATGGAAATAAGAATTATGGCTAACTATTGAACTAGAATATTATTAAAAAATTGCATGTATAGCACTTAATTTGATGATGTAACCGTTTCAGGTGTAAAAAAGGCATTTGGAAAGTTTCCAAATACTTTGTTAAAATCTAAAACTAAATATTCGGTGTTACGATATTAATTATTGCATTAATCAAAACAGGTAAGTATTTGACAGCTATTTGCGACGTTGCCAACTTTTCAGATGAACTTGTTTTCGTAAAATAAAATCCAAAAAGCTAAATCTTCGACCTTCAATGTCTCCGTAACCAGAAAGTTCCCGAGTATGGAAGAACTAGTGACTTTCGGCTACGTTAAGGATCTTTTTTTTAAACGCCTTATTACGTGATCTTATCTATACTTACTTGAAGGCTAGCCATTAGTTCCGGAGTGGCCGGTGAGCCCAGTAGGATCAGGGTCTCTAGGGAGCTCATCTGATCTGGTCTTATAAAGTTTACCAAAGATACAGCGAATGCAGGTGCCAAGTACGCAAACGTTGGCTGAAATTAAAATATAAGTTTTTGATTATTTAATATTGGTACCAGCTGAGCTACGATTCGAGTTCAGAAGCGGGTGTTTATGCAACCACAATAGGTTTATTTTTTGTGTAGACAACGTATTTTCAGAAAAACTCAGCACACTCTGCAATGATATTGTTTTTTGATGTTCTAAATTACTACAGCTAATAATAATAACACTCTGTATAGGTGTACTCTCACAATATTTATTTATGTTCCCACTACAAGATTCATTAAAACCCACAAACTGCACTAATCTGTAACTGATGAAGATCTCGAACATTTGACTTCTTTCGAGCACATTTCGAGCCATAATTCAATGTTCCTGTAATAAAAGAGGTTTGCCAGCCGTTTGCCTAGCCGAAAACCAGAAATAAGTGTCTTTTAAAAAAATCTGTAAATTGTGGATACTACTCATTACAGTATTAAGTTTACCGTCCACTGCTAAGGATATGCACGGAGAGGTTAACTAAGGTCTGTTCCAAAAGCATATATATAGTATTTCGGCCACGGCGGCCAATCTCAAAGGAGACTAGCCTTCGGCGTGGGAATTATTATAGTGCACAAGTGTATGCGCAGACACAGGTGCACTCTCTCTTCCCTCACTCTCATAGTCCGATGGAACGGCAATCCGTCACGACCGGAGAGAGATCAGGCGCAGGACCAACGGCTTAACGTGCTTTTACTTGTTTGTCCAAAAGCATATTATTAGGATGAAAGTGTAAACAAACCCTATTCAGAAAGAAACACAGAAACAAAAAAAAAATATTTCCTTAGAATAGTACTGTGCGTCTCAAGATAAACTCTTAGGCAAACATTTACTAAAGAGATTTAATAACACATTCACCTGTATTCAGAAGGAAGGAATGAAAAAAACAAGCATATTACAAATTAGAGGATTATATCCAAGATAAGAATGCTTGGAAACATGCTGGTCCTGCTCCATAGGATAATTTAGAATCAAGACAAAATCAAACTGGTTGCAAATTTAAGTGTATATTTTATTTTATTTTTTTATTATATGACATTGATTTTACTTTCTATGACCAATTCCTCGCACACTGACTTATTAATTGTGGAATCTTAGTCGTCTACTTTTACAATGTTTGTAAATATGTGAGCACCATGTATCTATCACATAATTAGTTTATCTGTTGTTGCTTCATTTTTAATTCTTAATTCTTTTTACCTATTGTGGTATAATAATTTTATTCTAGGTGCATCGTCCTCACATATAATTATATAACTAATGTACTTATACAAAATATTGTAACACATTTTAAAAGAGTAACGGTGGAGTTTCTTGCCCATTCTTCTCCATACGAAAACTACCTTTTGGAAGGGGCAACTAGAATCAATTAATTTTTTTTTTTTTTGTAAATTTTTGACGTTCAAAAGTGCCTTATACGGGCCTACTTGAAATAAATGATTTGACTTGACTTGACTTGACTTGAATGATTTTAAATTTTATATTTCACCAACGTTTCCAAAAAAAATAAAAAAATAATATTATATTTAAATTGTAATTGAAATATCATCGACGAAAATTGAGATTAAAAAAGTAACCTCAATTGTCTAATGAAATACATAATTTAAGTTAATTAAACTTATGTAGTATCAAGTTAAAGTATTCAAATATTCAAATCAAAGCACTCAATTTGTAAGTGGCACTCCAAATTGGCATCCACAACGGCAATCCATAGGTTTTCTGATCAATTTGTTTACATTTTCATGACATACTTTTGGAACAGGCAGTACGTTAGTTGCGCGGTTCATTTGTTTTTCAGTCACCCTCCCGTGCGTAGCGTGGCCGTGGGTCGCAGTGAACGATCCCGCCTATATTTTCATGCAAAGCGAAGCTATAGCCACGAGCGAAGCTGTGGGCTGCTGTGGAGCAGCCTTTATGTTGGCTTGGGACAAACTACACAGTTCATTACTAACTGCTGCCTGATAATGGCTGATATTAACTCTGGTATTACATGACGAATTTATGATACATTGCATGTTTTACACAATTAAGTTTGAAGGTTATCGGTAATTTCTGTAATAATAGGATCTCATTACAATATTATACTTGATTGGTACCTACCCGTAAGAAACCAAGTTTGATATTTTTCAAATAATTTATGTGGTTGTTTTTTGTGAGAGACTCAGGTTGAATTATTAAGTTGTTTTTGCTATTTAAGTAAGTAAAAAATATTGTTGATGAAAAGAATTTAATAATACATAAAACCTAATTACCCATTCTAAAGGTATGTGCCGCTGATTTTTTAAATTTTATTTTACACTAGCTGTGCCCCGCGGTTCACCCGCAGAAGTCTCGATTCCGTGGGAATATCGGGATCAAAAGTTTTTTATGGCCCAACCCAGGTCATGGTCTAGCCATGTGCCAAATTTCATTTAAATCCGTTGAGCGGTCTTAGCGTGAAAGCGTGACAAACAAACATTAAAGCTTTTCGTTTAGATTATATAATTAGATTAGATTATAAGATTATATAAAATAATAATCGAATGTAAAATGAGAATTGCCTTTGGAAATTTTCCAGCTAATAACAAAGCACGGTAACAGTATTTAGTAGAATTAATGTCAATTAATATTTCCACTTATAATACAAATATTAATAATCATATTCTAGACAATAAATGGGTTACACTATAGAGTATAACAATTGTTTAAAAAAATTGAGCAAAAAAGTGATTGCTCATTGAGCAAAAAAGTGTTAGATTTTACCATTACCAAGTTTTATTTTATTACTTACTTTTGATGCTGGCTGTACAATATTGTAACTAAAGAAGTAATTAGTATAAACCGAAGAACTCCGCAATTTGTTGTAATTACTGTCTTTACGTAAAACCTTAATCTTCCATAATGTTAGGACTCGTCACGTTTTAACTAAATTCTACTTTAAAAGTTTAGCAAATTACAAATTGCTTCTTTTAAGAACTTCACAGACCTTTACGAATAATAAACAGTATATTTAAAAAAGGCCATTAACATAAGGGTTGTTGTTAAAGGCTCTGTTTCCTTAGGAGTGTAATTTTTATACACAGGCACACAGGTAGATCTTGACCTGGGTTAGGACATAGGATACCTTGAAATACGTTCTTGTGGTACAACTTCCACGCGGGCGAAACCGCGGGCATAAGCTAGTAAAAAAAAATGAGTTTCTTACACGATACTTCTCCATCATGTCAGATACATGTTCCGCTGTAACCTTCTTGGGTGTCATGATGATTGGTATGCGGTGCGTCACACTGGTGGTCACAAACATGGTGAATGTGATCCATTGAATGCTTGTTAAGATCATGACTCTGCTGGTCGGCGTCGGGAACTGCGTGTGATAAGACCTAAAGGAAACGAGTCGGTTATTATAGATTTTCTTATTAGAATGTGGTGATTGTGTAGATTTTGGAAGAGACATGTTGGTTAGAGAAGTTGATCCTAAAGTAAGAAACCAGTCAGATGGATGGATAAATGTAGGCCGGAACAGGAAGCCGGGGAAGCGCGCGCTATTTGATATGACCAAAAGCGCGCGCGGTGTTAGAGTTGGCCGTCAGATGGTACCAACCCATTTTCCGAGAGGTTGGTACTGTCAGCCAAGATGTCAGATGTTACATTATGCGACTACTGTAAGATTCGCTCGTTTTTATTTCGGATGTCTTATTTAACTATACATGTTAAGTGAATAAGAGTGATGAATAGTAATGTTGATAGATGGAGAGGGAGAGAAAGGTCATAAAAAGATAGATTGTGTGACGACTCATATGAAAGAAAAGGGAGTCAATAAAAGCGTGACAGGGAGAATGTAAGAAGAAAACGTGTTGCGTCGTCCCCAAGTGACAAGAAATAAAGGCAGAAAGATGATGATCTTGGCACTGGCCTCTCTTTCCTACCGACCAGGTGTCGACCTCAACCAGGTTGGACCGCGATGGCATATAATTCACTTGACCTTACCACGGTGTAGGAATATTGGTGACTATTCCCCGATGCGTCATCATTGCAGCTTTGGATATTCCGGTGGAGCCACTGGTTGGCAGTAACATTACTGGGTCATCCACCGATGCTGGAGAAACCCTGGAGGTCATAACTTGATGATTAATATTTAATCATCTTATCAATACAATCACAATTTTTATACGAATATTAATTACTTACTCGTATATACCTATAATAAATATGATTGACAATGATTAATGACAATGACAATGATTAATGGATTTATTAAACCAACGGAATTATTCCATTGATTTAATAAGTCAAATATTACATGGCATAATCATAACATTCTTTTTTTTTCCCTGATGGGTCAGGCAAACGTGTCCTTTACACCTGATGAGTTTTGAATAAGTCTTCTGTTATAGAAGAACCAGCCTATTGCCATCAACCGGACACAAATCCAAGCTCCGGACTGAGAAATTTCTATAAGAAAAGCCAAGTAACACTTGGTTGATCTGGGGAATCGAACCCAGGACGTCGAGCCTAGCCTAGCAGCGCTTGCGACCACTACACTAATGAGGCAGTAAGTCAATGATCAATTCAAAAATAGGACTTACTGATAACTGTCGACCTCATCGCTGTACCCGTCAGTGAACTGCTCCAAGACTCCAGGTTCATCAACCATCAGTACTGAGGTGTTCAGGTCTTCACATCGCTGTCGTGCCGCTTGAAGGATTTCGTGGAACTCGCGGTCATAGAACACGAAGCTTGGCTCGATCAGCTTCAGGAAATGGGTCAGTTCATCTGTAGAAGAAATATTTCATAATCACCGTGCTCGGCAAATTGGTGATATCTTTTTGCCATTTTTGCCATCATTTGCCACTCAAAGCATTTATTTCAATTAAACCATTTACAGGCACTTTTGAATTGTCAAGAAGTCGGTCAGTCAGAAATATGAAGTTAGTTGCCAATTCCAAAGCGTAGTAAGTACCTATGGAGAAGAACGGGCAAGAAACTCCACGGACACTCTTTTAAATCCAAAATTTTATACAAAATATTGGTTACATCATTCATGTTGAAATTATGCATGTGAGAACAATGTAGAAAGACGTGCACGTTTGTAAAAGCGTCCGTAAAAAAAAGAATTTAATAATAATCAAAAATTTTAAATAAGCCATGGCAGCTAAGAGATGATCAGTCCCAACTGACGGCGCCCGTTCACAAACATGACGAATGGATCATCATCTTTGAAAATGTTGCCAATTTAAATTTCTTTTCTTAATGGCACGGGTAACATCCTGATCTACCATAAAATAAGTGCCGAAAACTGCAAGATCCTCTAAGCGTAGGTACTCACAGACTGTAGTATTAGGGTCCATCATAAACGGGATCATTCCGACAAACATAGATGCGAAGTAGACCGTGATCATATCCTGGTGGTTCCGCATCAGCAGCATAGCATATTTCCCTCTCGCACCCTTGGCTGTGAGACACCGTGCGAGTGAGACGGCATGCTTGAGGACATGTTCGTTTGTTATCTCTTCGCCGGTTGCACCATTGATCTGGATAATGATGAATGTTAGATTTGTTTATTTTCGAACAACATTTTTTTATTTTTTTGGGTGGGGAAATTATCAAATAACTTCTCCCGCTCTAGGCGGAGCGGGCGAGCGTATCAGACTCTTACTGACTAAAACCCACCCGTGTTCCTTCAGTCAGCTGTACGTTGCCCGGTCCCACGGTATCCCTTTCGGACTTTCCCGTGACCCCGGCAGGCATCGGTGCTAGGACCCCGCCAGTTCTGCTGACATCTCTTTGAGGCGCACGTGGAACACAACGTGCCGTTGACCCGGGCATGGTCCTTATCGGACGGCGAGTTACCCATTGCTCACCGTCCGCAAGACCGCGCCTACGGTGGCCGGGAATCGGCCTGCGATTCCCGACGCTCAGGGCGTCTCCTGCGGCGGCTAGGGGCGTGAGGGCGCGAAAGTTGCCTCTCCCTCACGCGTTCCGCCTCTTCCTTCGCGAGCATTACTGCTTCGCAAAAGGAGGTGACGGCCTTCCATGCCCTGGACTAGGGCCGGACGCGAGAGATCTCCACCGTCGAACACCTCCACAAGGACACGGCGGTGCCCCACCCAAGCCTAGCCATGACGAATTCTCCCGCCTTATCCGGAACTAAGTTCGAACCGACACAGTTGTCAAACTGACAGGCGCTTTACTTTGTGTAAATAATTTCATCACCACTGCTCTCTAAACGGCGAAAGATTCAAACACCTTATGAAAGAGTTTATGCGGGTCAGATCTGCCACTGTTTTGATTTCTGCCACTATGTAGTAGCACTAGTCCTACGTTTGTTGACATAATCTACTCATTACAATGTTTTTTTTATGAGTTGTATTGCAAATGTGGTTAGCTAGCGACCTCGATATTTTTTTAATTTACCTCAATGGTCCTAGTTTATCAATTATAACTTCTAGTTACAGCTATATGTAAGCGGGCACGCCCTTTATGTCTGGAGGCTTTTATTTAGATATTGTTTTCGTTAAGTTATTTTTATATTTTCTGCTTGAGTATAGTTCTCAATGTTTTTGGTTGGTATATTGGCGTGTGCTAGCTGTCATATGGCTATTAATTTTGTAATTAAAATTATGTTTTGTGTTGTGTAATCTAGATATCATTTTGCATACTATTATATATAATCTTTTTTACTGAACAGACAGCTGTGCTGCTGGGGAGTTTGTTGCGCCACTTCTTCTTCCCAGCTAAAGTACTAGGAAGTGGTGAAGGGTGGGCGTTTTGGGGGACTGTCTTATGTAATTTTGACGTTCGAAAAGTGTTGATTCTCAGCCTAGTTTGAATAAATGACTTTTGAATTTTTTGAATTTTATCACGAATAGACCCATGAGGCAATTCAACTTAAAATGATGACAACGATGCAAGTTTTGATAGGCAATCCACGTCAACCACGTTTAAAAAACCTAGATCTTATTTAAGACGCGGATTTTTATAAATGCCAGGTCAATTTAAAAATGTCATAGAACTAGCCGCCACAATCCGTGACGATCCTCTTTTTTGTTAACGTCATTCCCATTGAGAGCCGCAAACAGATGAAATTGCTCAATAACCGTGCCGACCAGGCAATCTGTAACGCTATCTGACTGACCGGGTGGTGTCACGGGGCTATGGCACTAGTACTGAATGAATAGTTTATATTTAGGTTTATTTGAAAATATTAGTTTTTAAAAAGGTTGGCGAAGTATTACAATGGGCGAACTGTTAAGTGAACATCGTCCAGGCCCTAGCACGACCGCGCGACGTCGGTAAACGTAATGTAAATTCGAATCAAATTTAAATTTAAAATAAGCACTCGTTTCATATCTAGGCGTGATACTAATTGAGCTTGCCGCATAATTTTCAACGAAAATTCTAGAGAATATCTAGTCGTATTGCGATTCATAAATCGTACGAATTTAAATCTACTTCAAGCGTTTGTTTTATTTAGAATTCTTAAATAATCGTCATTATACCTAAACCTAAATCTGAATCGTGGGTACAAGATAGATATATAACCCTTGCATATGTGTTTACCCTTTTTTTATAATTATCGGAATATACATTGCTTGGTTTCTGCGTTTCATTGTTGTATCTATGTCGTCTCGGGTTCGAGTCCCAGCCGACTTAAATTAAACGTAGCGATATTTTTTTTTTGCCTCTGTCTACTTGTACATAATTCAAAGATTTTGTTCTTCATTTCTTATTTTAATTAAAGTTCTCAATGGCTATTTAAAAATAAAATAATAAAAGGTAAATATATATTTGAAAATAATGCAATTATTTTTAGACGTGTCATTGTTAGCTTGACTGTAAGGTTATCTGGTTATATGTGATAATATAATACTGATGTAATGAGATAACTACTTGTTTGTTTTTGCGATTTTAAACTGAATTATCATTCTTGTTTTTTTGTTGTTCATCATTTTGTGTAGATAGCGGAAAACGGCATCAAAAATTTTGATTAAAAAAAAATATATATTATAAATTTAATAAAACCAATTTCAAAACTTACCATAAACACATCTTCCGGTCTTTTCCTCAGACAGTGGTACATGATCTGAGGCAGGGTCACATTTTCCCTTTGTGAGGGGTCTGGTTTGACCCCCTGTTCTGTCAGAACGGCGTCCAGGACTGTATCGAGGTAAAGTTGAGCCGCGGTCGGCTTACCCCTCACTACTGTGTGAGACATCTGGAGAAAAGAGATTTTGGACTTTATGACCCACGTCCACAACGCTACTCAAAAGTAATGTGTTACAAACTCGAATCACCAATGAGTCCCCAGAATATCACAGCACTAGTATTTCAATAGGCTCGCCCCTTCTGGTGAAATGTGGGTGTACTATTAGGTACACCTTTGTGTGATGTTACGTTTTGTTATGTAGTATTTCAATCGCGGTCCCTACACAACGCGACTTACTAATCCCTACTAGTTTGTGTACACACGACCCGCCATTGTAATACTAGTGCAGTGACATTCAGTCTGAATTCTTATTGGTGATTAGAATTTGTAGCTGGTTACTTTGAGCAAAGTCGCAGACGACAGGCCTTAAGTAAGTCATAAAAATTCTGAAGGATAAATAAATATTTCCGCGGGACTTCTACAATTTGCCATGCCCCCAATAATTTATCTATTCCTCTCATTCTTGTCTAACCACTGGGTAAAATTGAGGTTTTCCTAAACATACTTGATCCTATTTTGTGCCTATCAAACAATTTCACCTTAAAATAACAGAAAATGCCGAAAATACTTTCCAAATTGAATACAGACATAAATGATCTAAATATTACATCAAAACGTCTATTCCTAAGGCCTAGCTATACCGAATGCTTTTACTAAGACATTCCTTACATATTCGCGTTCGTAATATACATCGGGGGAGGAAATATTACGCCCAGAAGGCACTACATTTTTTGATAAGACAAAAATTCTCCTCAAGGTACTATTTTATTTGTTAGAGGCAGAGAACTCGGACGTTTAACATGTTATATTAGGTTCTTTGTGAAGAATCTTTATGAAATATTGACGCGGTTTTTGTGTTTGCACGTCCGTAGGAAGTATGTAAATGAGTTACATGTAAGATAAAAGTCCGGTTCGTTCCATCTAACCGGACGCATGGGGGTTGGGTACCGACTCCAATTTCATTTATGCCCCAAAAAGTCTAGCCATACTTTACTTTGCTGCCACCGACGATGCCGTGGAAGGGGTGAAGTTTTGGGCCAACAAAATCTACCTCACTGGCGTGCCATCGAAACGACAGACAAGAAGAGAGAGGTGCATTATAAGAGCCATCACTTGTGACAATACTTCTGCATTGTCGATTTCTTAATTGCTTTACTACTGTTGACAAGAATTCTCAGTAACTTAAAACTAGAGGTAGAAACTTGAAACACATAGACAAGACGTTTTCGTTGTATGACCCGCAAATGACAATCAACCTTAGATCGACTATAAATACGTCTGAGCCGAGAGACCAGCTACCTTGTTAACTAACAAATATTTTTACTACGACATGAGCTATGAATTATTGCTTACTTGCTCGCGAAGTCACAACCGAAGTTGAAGAATGAATAAAGTAATAATAATATTACGTGTGTCAACCATCCTAGTCATCAACATCTAATAAATGTAGGAATTTTAAAAATAAGGAACAAATGCCGAAGGTTCAAGAATATTATCAAACCCGAATCTGTCAGTAGGTCATAGGCCAGAGAGTATGATCTGTGTACTGGTACAAACCACACGACACAAATCTTACTTTAATGGATTGGTGTCGTGTGAGTTCGTGTCGTGCCTCAATTATGAACAAAAAAATAAAATAAACTTAAACCCATTATGAGATGTCAAAGATCAATAAACCCATTTAAAATAATTGTTTATTTACGCCGAAATAAAGATGTCAAGCCGCATGCCATATTATCTTACAGCTCTGGTGTTTGATTCTTTTCAAATAACAGTGTCTCCACTGCATCGTCTAAATCCACCGCGATTGTTATCTCATGAATTGTATAACTTTCCACCGTGACACTGCACTTATCTAGAAGTGCACACGGTCGCACTGTGTTAGTGTGATAAGAAACTATTTTTGTGATTATAATCATTGCGTAGTGTTACTGAAAATCTGATAAGTGATTTAGCGCATTTTTATGAATCCATCAAATATTATCAAGTGTTGTAAAATGTTTACTGACACTAATTTACATGGTCCTCACATGATCTGACCGAGAAGATATCAGAACTTCAAAAGAGACTAACCTCTGAGTTTGTTTCGGCGTTTCTTTTCAAAGTAGTGGGATAACAATTACCGAACTCATCACTAAGCTCTTGGGCAATTCAGTGTAAGCAAAATAGCTACAAAATATTATGGTCTGCTCTTAATTTTTTTTTTTTTTTTTTAAAACGGGGAACACTACGAATTTCTCCTGTATCGTGGGTGCGTTTACAAACATTTATTACTCACATACACAAACAGCCAGACCCGGAACAACTACTTGTCGGTCATACAAATATTTGTTCCGTGCGGGAATCGAACCCGCGACACGCAGCGCAGCAGTCAATCGCTTAACCACTGCGCCAAAAGTGTCGTCAATTTCTAATCATGTGACATATTATTTTCAAGCAACCACAAAGAGGCACAAACAAACGAGTATTCATTTTTATACACAAATACCAAAAGGTCAATAGATTACTAAGCATTGATAAGATTATAATTTTAGGACACTGCATTACTGATATTGTTATGTAATCATTAATTTGTTATCGGAGTGTTAATTTACCTTGTACCTATCAAATTAGTTTTAGTAATTCGTAGTTTAACGTTATCAAGACCACATTGAAAATTCTTTGGGAATTTGTCGGTGTTATGGAGACGTGTTGATTGATTGAACTCCATCCTATCTGCGGGAGCGCTGTTCCTACGCCCGTCCTTCTGATGTGCCTTGCAGGTCGCATCTTAGAAACCTGCGCAAGTCCCCTCCCCACTCCACTGACTTCTACTCCTACTCCTGCACTGTGCACGCGGTGCGGTTGTGGAATTCACTTCCGCCCGACATTAGGGAATGCCAAACGGTTGCAGTATTTAAAAGAGTGTGAAAGAACACTATCGTTCCACTTCGTCATAGTTGCTTAGGTATTTATTTTGTATTTTATTTATTTTAGAAGTATGTATGATTGTATGTATGTATGTAAATAAATAAATAAATAGAAAACCAACCAATTTTCGAGTCCGGTAAAAAAAAACTCTGAGAAGTTATAGCCTCCTTCCTTTACAAGTAAGTGATCGTACCTAAGGAAGAAGTGGGTAACGACCTTACCTATATTATTTTATTATTTAACCCACTCCTATTTGGCACGGTTTTTATGACTCGACAAAACATCGAGATTTCTTAGTTTTACCTAACTTTACTATTAACGTATTATACACATAAACCTTCCGGAATAAATTCTCTGAACGATGGTGAAAACCTCATCAAAATCTGTTGCGTGGTTATGGAGAACAATGCGGACATACAGACAAACGCAAAAAGCGACTTTATTTTATTATATGTATTTAGACACACAGATTTAAACACACAAAACGCATAATTTAAAAAAAAAAACGTGAAGATAAAAGAGTATAAAGATGACCTACATTATACCTAACCTATACCTACAGGATGGATTTTTCAGATGGGACGGTAAGGGCAGGTACCTTAGCAGATTAAGGTACTTGCCCTTACTGCCCCGTCTCAGAAATATATCCTGTATAAGAAGCACTTCCAGAATATAATTATAACATTGAGTTCACATCAATTCTCCAAATAGTTTAATACTATTTATACTAAGCCGAACTGTAATTCAATGACATTCAAACTAGTCCTATTTCACTAACATTTTAATCTTTTTTACTTCACATACTAAGGTCACATAAATCTGATGAAAATTTACCTTGACAGTCTGTTGTTTATAATAGAAGGTAGTTAGATGCGTCTGCGCACATTATAGCCTGACGACTGGCGCGCGCCAACCGAAGAAGGTACTTATAAATCGCGCACGCTTATCTATACATATTATAAATTAAAGTCGCTTTCACATTTGTTTGTATGTCCGCGTTGTTCTTCATAACCACGCAACAGATTTTGATGAGGTTTTCACCATCGTTCAGAGAATTTATTCCGGAAGGTTTATGTGTATAATACGTTTGTATTAAAGTTACGTAGAACTAACGATTGATCGACGATCTAAACATAAATCTTTATTGCATAAATCAATCTGGGAATCTGGGTCAAGGGTGGATTTATTTACCTGTTCTCTGAATGAGAGCTTATTACAAATTAGAGGATTATATCCAAGATAAGAATGCTTGGAAACATGCTGGTCCTGCTCCATAGGATAATTTAGCATCAAGACAAAATCAAACTGGTTGCAAATTTAAGTGTATATTTTATTATTATTTTTTATTATATGACATTGATTTAACATTCTATGACCAATTCCTCGCACACTGACTTATTAATTGTGCAATCTTAGGAGGATCATCTACTTTTACAATGTTTGTAAATATGTGAGCACCATGTGTCTATCACATAATTAGTTTATCTGTTGTTGCTTCATTTTTAATTCTTAATTCTTTTTACCTATTGTGCTATAATAATTTTATTCTAGGTGCATCGTCCTCACATATAATTATATAACTAATGTACTTATACAAAATATTGTAAAACATTTTAAAAGAGTAACGGTGGAGTTTCTTGCCCATTCTTCTCCATACGAAAACTACCTTTTGGAAGGGGCGACTAGAATCAATTAATTTTTTTTGTAAATTTTTGACGTTCAAAAGTGCCTTATACGGGCTTATTTGAAATAAATGATTTGACTTTGACTTTGACTTTGAGTTCACAAAAATGACTTTACATGTGGATAAGCTGTAATGGAAAAAATACTATTTAAGACCAAGCTATCGATTTGGGGTAACCAGTAATGCTAGTTGTGTTGGGAATACTAAATAAATAAATAAATAAGTCTTGTGCACAATGTCCAAAGGCATTGTGCAAACTTTTCTCATGTAGTGCACGATCAGCGAAGTTTTTCCAAAATTTTATCTAAACACGTACCTATGTACATTTGTTTGTGAACAGATAAAAATTTGGCCAATCATCTATGTTCATAATAATGTATTTAGAAGACTGCTGATAACAATTCTTCAGCCGATAAGCGCATTGTCACATGTAAATAATTTACATCATATTCAGTTCATCGCACAACACAATTTGTAGTAAACAACTTTTTCACCGATTTCAAAAAGGAGGAGGTTCTCAATTATTCGAATTGAGAACCTCCTCCGTTTTGAAATCGGTGAAAAAGTAGGTGTATGCCTTTTTTTTGTTTGTTTGTTCGTTACGCGATTTCTCCGCCAATTACGAAATGAATTTGATGATTCTTTTTTTGTTTGGTAGGTCATACTTCAGAGGTGGTCCCATATAAAGTTTATTAACTTTGCTTAGGTAGTTTGAGTTAGCTTCAATAATATGTATTTTTTTCATGGATGATATGATAAGCTTCTGCCACTTTTATTTACATAGCAGGTACTGGTATTCGAATTTGTGTGGGGTAGGCACCACAACTAAAAAGTGAAAAATAAAAACTTTTACAAAAGAAAATAACAGACTTAAAAAAAAACATTAAAAGTGCAAAATAACTTTAATTTCGACCAAAGGCAAAGACTTCGAAATTCAATATTTTTTTTAACTTTTAGTGTTTTCTTTTAAAGTCGGTTTTTTTTTTGTTTACACCTGTTTTTCATCTACCCGTAAGTAATGTATATTTTGACTAGTGCTGCCATCTTTTTAGGCACCTATCCAAACTCGCGTAGGCAACTAAAACATTTTTTGGTAATTAAAACAAATCTAAAAAACACGCCCCTTACACGCACAAAAAATATAAAATAATTAAACTGACTTGTATTAGTTACGATATAAGTACCTATGCCACTAAAGATTTCCACTATCTACATTTTGTCTCCATCATCAGACCCTCGACACCAAGTGCAATATATTGGACGCATAAAAACAAATCATATGACCTCAAACTTAGGGGTTTACTAGTAGCCACTGAAGTGTTCCACTACCCACCTCCTGACTCCATCACCAGATCGGCTTAGAGACACAAGGCCAAAATTATTAAATTATTGTATTTTCATCGGTCCTTGATACGTGTGCAAACTTGAAGTTGGTGAAAATTACGTTGAAAGATTCCGTTACATCGATAGATATGGGTCAAGCTGTGCGTGTAAGCGTGTTAAAAATGTCTTATTTAATTTAAAAAAAAGAAAGAAAGAAAGAAAATACGTTTATTCTGCACAAACAAAACGCACATTTAAATAAAATAAAAACACAAAATACACAAATACAAAAGTAGCCAAAAGCCTCGTATTCAGCCAAGAAACAAACGCTAATATTTATAAAATTGATTCATTCATCGGTTGATGTCAAGGCCACAGACAAAGACAATATTACGTAATTACTGTAACACTAACAACATTACATACTCTGTGGTTGCGACATTGGCAAATGACAACAAAAACATAACAAAAACAAAATGCCGATTTCAGAGTAAACTACTTTTGTAATAAATAATAAGAAAAATTAAACTGTGCGTCGCATCTGTGCAAGAACAGGTCATTGCTCAGCGAAATGCTGTGACTTCGGATGAACCTAACGTCAACAGCGCTGGTTTTCAGCAATTACCTAAGGAATGACACATTGACGTCCCCCCGTGTGCTGTAATTATATCGGGTAAGTATTATTTTTCACTGAAATATGTGTGATTCAACGGAATATAGTATGTTCACATAATATTAGTAATAAAATAAAAATATATATCTGCATTTGTGCGTAACATAAATTTAAGAAATAATAATAATACATTAAATAATACAATGAGAATATAAAATAAGCACGAAATTACCATTTAAACGTAGTGTAGTCTGGTGTGTTTTCCTATTCATTCCTGTTTTTAGCAATTATAATAATTTAGATAATTCACGAACAATCTATAATTAAGCCTGCATTTATACACCATACATTCTTAGATGCGCCATGGGAATTGCGATTTGTGACTCGATGGCGTGGCGGCCATTTGCAAAACAGTAGGCGTCGTGGTATGGGGTTGGTAAAAGTCAACCATGCTTTTTCAGTCAAAACGGTAAATAAGCTAATTGGTACAGATTGATAGTGTTATTTATGGATTCTTTAATATTATTCTAGTGGGATGACATGGATCCATTGATGTACGAAGGAGTAAGATCCACCGACATACGGAATGCAAAACCTAACCGCCGTCGAAGCCTCCTCGTAAGTAATACTATAGGATTTATTAAACTCAATGCAACAGAATCCCAGCCAAACATTAAATAAAATTGGTAATTCTTCTGAACTTCATTAAAATTATATACCTATTGTCCCATCTAGATAATACAACTTCAGGACTCACAGCAAACGCGCCACAGATAACTGAGGACCACCAATCCCTTATGACAATGACACAGACCGGGCCTAAACAGGGAGGAATCAAACAAAGGCCACTCACACTGCTGGAAATCCAAATCCATTGCCCGTAGGCCATGACCCTCGAGGCAAGTACAAAAAGAGCAGTTATTATTGCCAATTCTAATTTTACAATCAAGTGGATTGCTGTATCTTCATGAAATATTTCTTTAAGATATTCAGAAAATGCTTTTTTGTTCTCAGGACTCTTACTGGTGGAGGAATGTTATTCCAACAGTGTGTGGCGGCGTATCTGAAGCTCCCCCTGAATGCTGCGGTCCTATGCTTTGATGTACAAAGAGGATTGGTAGTAAAACGTGGTTCGTATTTGCTCTGTCTCCAACTTAACTTCTTAAAAAGATAGTGTGGCTTTTGTGTAGTTACTACTCCAAAAAGTAAACTGGCCATATGTAACTTTCTCCTAGCAGCCATTTTCAAAATATTATTGTCATTTATAAAAGGAGTGACATGACTTCTACGAGGTATCGTTACACAGAAGCGTGTACATGCATTTTGTATGCGTTGTATCAGCTTTTCAGTTCTTGCTAACAGGCATGGGCCATACACGGTATCACAGTAGTTAAGTCTTGATAAAATTAGGCTATCTACTAATTGTTTACGTAGG
Source organism: Xanthia icteritia (assembly GCA_949128155.2). NCBI lineage: Eukaryota > Metazoa > Arthropoda > Insecta > Lepidoptera > Noctuidae > Xanthia > Xanthia icteritia. The sequence goes on along the minus strand of OX421951.2, from coordinate 20,110,977 downwards.
TCAACACTCAGGTAGTCTCTAATTGAATATAAGAGTTTCAATCTATAAAAACAATTCCTCATGGCGTTACCTATGTGTTTCTCAAATCGAAGTTCAGGATCCATGGTTAACCCAAGGTTGCACGCTATCTCTACCCTATCAATTTTGTCCCCCCTAATGACAACCTCTGGCTTGGCTGACAGTATAGCGCTAATCATTTTTCTACTTCCTAAAACCATAAATTTAGATTTCTGTGGGTTTAATACGAGTGAGTTATTATCCGACCATACCACCACTCTTTCAAGATCGTCATTAATTTTTCCTACTGCCGCCAATGTATCAGCTGGCTTAAAATTTATATATAATTGGATGTCATCTGCATACATATGATAACTGCAATGCTGGAATGACATAATAATGTCTGCGCTGTAAAGGATATACAAAAGGGGCCCTAAAATTGATCCTTGAGGCACGCCACGTAACACTTGACGAGGGGGGGATGACACCTTTGATCCATCCTCCTTCTGGATTTCAACGAGCTGTGACCTATTTTGCAAGTAGCTAGCGAACCACAGTATTGTTTCTGTTGTAAAACCATAATAGGCCAACTTAGAAAGTAACAGAGTGGTGTTTATTGCATCGAAGGCCCGCGAAAAATCAAGAAGTGCAAGTATCGTTCCCTCCCCCCTGTCCCGTGCTTCTAGGATATTTCCTACTACGTCAGAAAGAGCTGTAGCCGTCCCACGACCTTTCCTAAAACCAGACTGAAGATCAGGAAGCATATTATTTGTTTCTAAATATTCCAACATTTGGTTATAAACCACCCTCTCTAAGACTTTCGATAGACAAGGCAGAATACTAACAGGTCGTAGGTCTTTAAAAGTACTTGGGTTACTAATTTTGGGTAAAGGACGCACAATAGCACACTTCCATAAGTCAGGGAAAGTGTGGGTATCTATTGACTTATTTACTATTGTGGTGATAGCCTGAAGGGTGGTTGGTAACGTTAGCATTATCATATCCAAACTCACTCCATCAATCCCTTTAGCATTAGACCCCAAGCTCTTAATAATTTTCGAAATTTCCTCGTCATTAACATTTTGTAGCTCAAATTGGGTTTCACTAAATTTATTAGTATCAAAATATAATAGTTGCGATGTGGGCACCAAGCACTGACCTGGTACATTCAAAAATGCCTTGTTTATTTCAATTTAATTGTGTAACATGCCAGCCTGCTCCTCAGTGTGCCATGCGCGGATGACGCGATCCTTCACAACTTGGCAAGCTTGTCTTCAAAATATTCTACTTTCTGAACTCTTCTGTGCGCAGTACCAAAAGATGTTTTAACAGTGTCAAAAAATGGTCATTCGCATACAATTTTTTTGTCAATTACTTCTCATTATAATTAATTCTTGACAATGTTCTCTCTTAAAAACCCAACTTTTAGGAGAGAACATTGTCATTGTCATTGACGAGAACCAAATTTAATACGCAACCTACAGTAAAAAAAAAAATACGTCAAGATTAGCAAACTTTAGCAAGACTTTTTTTCATATCATATTACTAGCTCTAGAACTGGCGACTAGAATCTATTCTATTTTTTTGTAATAATATATCGACGTTCAAAAGTTTGACTTTGAAGTAAAAGAAGGTTTAAGGTATATTTTCATATAAGTTTTGTTGCGAACAGTAATGAACTGCTATAAATTTTACTCTCTTTTTAACCGACTTCCCAAAAAGGAGGAGGTTATCAATACGGTTGTTTTTTTTTTTTTTTTTTAATGTTTGTTACCTCATATCTCCGTCATTTATGAACCGATTTTGAAAATTCTTTTTTTATTTGAAAGGATACGGATAAGGATAAGGATAAAATACGAGCATACCTACCTACACATTTTTAAGGTGCCAACCCTAGTGGGGCAGAATCCATAAAGATTTTAGACTAGTGGAATCTGCCCCACCAAGTCGAACTAGTGGGGCATATTCCACTGAAATATTTTAGGCATTCCTCTTTGCCCCACCAGCGGGGCGCGTGGGCGGCCCGGTGGGGCAAAGTGGAATGATTCGTTAATTTGTGCGGGGTAGGTATAAACACAACTAAAAAGTAAAAAATAAAAACTTTTTTACAAAAAAAAAAACAACCGACACACAAAAATAACTTTTTTACAAAACAAAAACCACCGAATTCCACAAAAATACACTTAAAAGAGAAAAACAACTTGAATTTCGGAAGTCGGTGGCAAAAACGAAAATACAGATCCATAAACTTATATTTTAAGATGGTTTGCAGTTCACATAGTTGAAGCCGTGATATAGTTATATCCCTAGGGAAATAGTTATGAATTGCTTTCATATATATTACGGTAGGTATATTTTAGTATATATGTATCTAATAAAATACTATTGTTTTTGCCACCGACTTCCGAAATTCAAGTTATTTTTCTCCTTTAAGTGTATTTTTGTCGAATTCGGTGGTTTTTGTTTTGTAAAAAAGTTATTTTTGTGTTTTTTTTAGAAGTTGGTTGTTTTTTTTATGTAAAAAAGTTTTTATTTATTATATTTTTGCACATACTCGTAGAGTCAACCGATTGTACAATGTTTAAACTGTATTTTGTCATAAAACAACCTTCATATTTGCGTATTTTGATGAAGCAACTATTCAAATCAACCATAAGTTTTTTGACCTACCTTCAACTTTTAGAACTTCGAACTTTGGTTTTTGACCGACTCTGGCTTCTCTGTGCGACGGTGTCAAGAGATAGTACTCGCTGGTATGTGCATGTACCAAACGATGATAGCTTTCACGTTGGCGGTGGAACAGGTGCAGGTAGGGTTTCAATACTAAAAATAAATATATATTATTATGATGATATGCTGTGTAATCCAAATTCTAAAAAAATGGGTAATATCGATCAGAACTCTTAATCGGTAATATTATAATAAAAAGCTTGTGAGCCACGGATTGGATCGTAGTATATAAGCAGTTCCGTATGTTGAACACTTTTTTAAATCAAACACTGTTTCTTTTATAAAATGACTTTATTATACACACAGAATCCTGATTACAATGTCAACCGACTTGCTTTATAGCTCAATAATCACTGGCTTTGCACAGCCTTTTACAATTTAAAATGACTTTAGCCCGACCCAGAAATAACGAGAATGTCATAACGATCATTTCTAAGTGTTCCCAAAGTAAAAATAATACATTCAGCTACCATAATGAAAATGCATTTAAAAGTTTGTTAATCATTTTGTTCTTTTATTGTTTCCACAGTGGATATTATACTTCAGTATTAAAATACTAAATTTAAAAAATGAAATCCAAAACTACGTAATAATCTATAAGTTTTAGTAGAATTCACAACTTATTTTCAATGAATGAGGCAAATGTATCCAGAAAATGCGCAACAATCATTGGAAATTAAAACATGAATTTGAAACAAATTAACACGAACGTACAACAGTCATTTAGATAAAATATGAGATAAGTAGTTGCTACCTACTGTAGTTGCTGGACTGTAAGTGGGTGTGTCTGATTACGAATAGTTTTGGGTAAAAAGTTGAAATGCTGCATCAGCGTATAATGTCCCCACTGCTGAGACCTCCTCTTTGTTAGACGGAGTGGGCCATAATCCACCACGCGGGCCCAGTGCGGATAGGTGGATAAATGCTGCGTAATGACTTGACCTGATGGATGCAGAGAATTTAATTTCCATCCTTGGTCTCTAAGACAGAAAGGTATATTCAATATCTAGGTACTTCTATAAAAAGAAACGGTTTGATTTTGAAAATTCAACTGTTTTGTATAAAGTATAAAGCAAATAACGTGTACTCAATTATTTTAAGCACAGTGCGGACAAGTGGAAGTCTCTAGCTTTAGTAAACGAAAACGACGAAACGTAAACATCGAAAGTTTATCTCATAAAAAGGAAATTTACTCTTGGCTAAAAGATTAATATTCGAATTCCGCAGTTTGTTGTTATTAGCAGATAGAAAAACGCTGCGACCTAATTGCCCATGCCCATAATTAAACATTTGTCCCGGGTTATTTTTTTGCGAGTAAATTTCAATGGCCTATGTCCGGCAGTGAACTTTCGGCTGAAATGATGATGATGAGGCAATCCCAATAGATGTCCTATATTTGGGAAGTAACATCTTTAAAAAGAGTAGATACTGAAACAGTTAAAAAACCTACATTTATTTTGGTAGCTTGTCTTACAAAGCCAGCTTAGCACAAAGGTCTTCTATTTTCGTGACGAAACAACCAGCAAACAGAAAGCTTTGGCCGCGTTTAAAGCTATATTAAGGCCTCTTCCAAACTGACAAGGAGGGCGCGAAACTAGGTCATAGTGTAGTTATTTGTGCCATCTAGAAATATGAATATCTGCAGTTTTTCTTACGCTGTGGTTAATGTTGGTTAATGCAAGCTGACAGTTTTAGTGTGTACAAGGCCTAACCGAAGCCTTGGTGGTGTGACTGTGTGTCATTTACTCTAAATTAATAACGAAATATTATATATATTTTAAAATCGGCACATGATCGGGGCCACTCAGAAACACATTAAATTTCAATTTTATGGTCTGACAGCTCGACACGTTACCTAATAAATAACAAAAGATCCTATTTCTTTAACATTGTAAAACTGTATTGAACCTCTTAGAATCCCATTACATTTATACTTTATGGGAAACACGGGCCCTGCAAATTCTAAGGACTTGAACCAAAGCAGAGATCGTCAACATGTGTGCTCTTAGATGAATATAATGAAAGTAAGGTAACTAACAAATAGAAATCTAGAGTTATGCTTGAAACTTTAAACAAGAAGTTATGACTCAGATTCAACCAATCTTTTAAAAAGCATGCAAAGCCAATGCTTTGATGTCTATTATCTATTATCCAATAACTGCAGTTGTATTATTGGATTATTTATTTAATTATTCTAGCAGCTAGCTAAAATACTTTACTTAGGTTTTGTGCTAAAAACATAATAGTATGGTTTTATAATAAAATATATATAAATTGTAACTTATGAATTTTCCTTCTCAAAAGGTTGATATTCCCTGAACCCAATGCAATGGACATTATTACAGTCACAACTGGTTGTCATAAATGCTCAGGAAATTTAAACGGGCCCTTTTAAAACAATTGAGAAGTTGTACACAAAAACAGCCATAAACCTATTCTGCGAAACTGTGGGAAGCCTGGCCGTGGGGTTTTAGGAATGTAGGGAACTGAGGGATGAAGTCGAGGCAGTTGATTTTGAATCTCGAAGGGCTAAGGACGGCAGTGTCCAGGCTAGTTAAGTAAGGAGACTTGGTTTTAGACCACGGTAGGGTGCGGACGTAATGTCATAGGCGAGTTATATTAAGAGACTTGGTGAAAACCAAAAAGGCCATGTCCAGTGGCTGTCGTAAGATATTTATTAAATTATATATAGTTGTGTTGAAGCCCGGATTAGACTAATGTAATATTTAACGTAGTATGTGTGTGTGTTTGTTGGTGCGACTGGGTGATTCTTTCGTTATAATCCTAGGCTGGTGATGTTATTAAAGTTCTTGTAACTTAACAGATAGAGACGTGTTGCTGGGGAGTTTGTTGCGCCACTTCTTCTCCCCAGCTCAAACACTAGAAAGTGGTTAAGGGAGGGCGCTTTGGGGCTGTCTATAGGTCTTCAAGAGAGTTGATCCACAACTTTATTAATTAATGATTCTCGAATTACTATTCTCTACTCTATTATCTAGTACTTAAATCTTGAATTTTGTATTCTTTGTCTCAGGCCAATAATAGGGCTTTAAGAGAGATTATCCAAAGTTTTATTAAATGAATAATGATTCTTGAGTTTCGATTCTCAACCCTATTAGCTAGTAATTCTTTATCTCAGGCCAATAATTCGGTCAGACTGACATGAACACGTGTTTTGCAGATATGCTTGTTTTGCGAAGGATGAACTTCCAGGAGTTTGGGTGACCATATCTATCTTATATTTAGTCCAAGGACTAATAGAGACCATGTCTCATAAAGAGCATGATGCCGACGCAATGCCGCTGGGACTAGCCGCTCTGTTGCTTGTACGAGGACTGTCGCACAGTTGCCGCAGGGAAAGCCGCTGCGTCACGTTTATCAGTTTGAAAGAACTGCTAGGGACCACGTCTCCAAAAGAGCGTGATACCGTCGCAATGCCGCTGAGAAGCCGCTTGCGTCACTTTGTGGAAGTGTTGCTCTGAGTACTCTAAGTGCAGATGTGAGGTATCGTGTGAGTAATGACTGACCAAAATACCTGTTACGCTAACGTAAGGGTTACTCACAGGTTTATTTATTAATAATTATACTTTACATCCCTCTATTATTTATTAGCTTTCTAAAACCAAATCCAATGTATTTTCATAACAATGAATTAATGTTTTATTTACAATATCATTCAATCATTTCCTTGCCTTGTGCCATTAGCACAAGGTATCGGACTTCTTATTTGGGAATTCATTTCTTATATCGGTGGGAGAGTGACCAGTCCGGAGACGAGCTCTACAGGGTCGTACGGGGTGGAGTGCGGCCCTTCCCCCTAAGGGGGAACCGACTCAAACACTAATATTAACATAATAAGAAAAAATAAAATTTTATCAGCCTAGGGTAATTTAGGTACAGTCACAGTGGCGATAAAAAGATAACTACGCGCTACAAACACTCATGTAAGATAATAAATTGGCAAGTAATATCAAATCTGCCAGTCACGATCCCATTATTATTTCTTATGTAGATTATTTGTAATAATAATCAACTTAATAAATGGGATCGTAAATGGTAGATAACGATACCATTGGTTGCTGTTGGTCGTGGTATGACTTAAACAGGTCGTATACTCTTTTTTTTAAACACTAAATTTCAATTTTTCAAACATAGGTACGGTCAGCGACATAAATCGGTGTACACCAGTCCAAAGTTTCAGAAGAGATTAATGAATGAAAACCGGCTAATTATTACGTGTTTGTAACACACACATAAACTCACGCCATCTTCCCATGGGGGAAAGCAGGCACTACAGAACCCCCTGCTACGGTCCCTTACATATTCCTTTCCTACTTTTACGTTCATACATCTAGTCATGTTCAACTAGTGTGGTGGTATTTGTAGCAATTAATTGAAAAGTAGAAAATACCTAAAAGACTGCTACTATTATAAAACTAACATTTAACATAACATCGCGCTTATAATTCTCGAAGGGTTAGGCAGAAGTGTAGGTACGCTCTTTTGCCAGTTATGGTCCCATGCAATAAGGGGTGAGCCAATTGCCATCAACGGGGCACAAATCCAGATTCCGGCCTGCTACTAAGATATTCCTGAAGAAAAAACCCAATAACACTTTGCGCGATCTGAGAATCGAACCCATGACCCATGCTCAGAAGTAGCGCTTGCGACCACTTAACCAACGAGACAGTCAATAAGTATAAAACAAAAAAAGTAAACGTAAAACCCCGTTTTTATTTTTTTTAAATAACCTTTAAAATATTTATTATTTTTCAAGAACGAAAATTCTGAAATGATCATCGACAAATTTCACTGACTTTTACCTCTTGGTCATACGTTTAAACCCAGTGAAATAGCGACACGGTCCGATCTACTTCAAAGAATATCTACTAGAAAATGTTTCTTTCAATAAATTCTGAATCTCTGTAAAGCAACGTCTTTGCTTGTTTCCAATAAACGAACTAATACGTATATTTAGTATATAGCCCGTATCCGACCCGTATCCGTGCCGTAACGTGGAAGCAGCGCGAGCAGTGATCGTTATTGCTCCGTAGTGATACTCTGTAATGTTTAGCGGAACGATCCTATTGGCTATTACGTTATAATGCGACGGGAATCGTTTTTATTTCATATGTTTTTCTCAATATTCGCACAAGTTCAGGATTGATCGTGTTTATTCTGTTGGGTACAATAAGGTTTATTAAATATTATCCGCAGAATTATGATGATGATGCAATGCCAGAGTTTGAAAATTACTGCAATTATTTAAAAATGTGACTGCATTGGTCAGGTAGTCGCAAGCACTACTGCCACGCATGAGGTCCTAGATTCGATTCCCAGGACGGGCAAAGTGTTATTAGGTTTTTCCATCAGGAATTTCTCAGTGGCAACCCGGAGTCTGGATTTGTGCCCGGTTGATGGCAATAGGCTCGTCCCCTATTACATGGGACTTAAACATAACTAGCGAAATGTGAGTGTAGTATAGATTAACCCTTCGGGTACAGATGTTATGTTATTTAAAAATGTTGTGTTTCTCTTTATTTTCTTTGTCAGTTTACGGTAGTTATTAGTTGTAAACACGTGCAGTGTTGACGGAATATTAGCATAGTTATCGCTCGATATTGATATTACTTAACGCAGAGAAGATTTATACAGAAGATCCACTGCTAATATCACCAATGTTGCCTCTCGCTTTTCTCGCATTTGGGTCACCGATGATATTTTTCAGCTTCATTCACGTCACTATTGGGTTTCATTTGTTTACGGTGGTCAAACCTTCGCTTGTACCGCTCAATGCAAGGAAATTTTCTGGTCTGACTAAAACCCAATTGCTGAATTGAGAATTTGAAGTTAAGAAAACACTACTTTAGCAGATTCCTTTACCGTAGCGCGCGAAATTCAACATTTCTTACGTTTTTACCTTAAGAAATGCTTGATATCGACGCGACTTGTTTCATAATTGGCAAAAACGTCATGACGTCACGTCCGGCGGCGAGCTCTTCAGCAAGCGATCGACCCCAGCCAGCGTGCAGTTCTCAACGAGTCCGCAACTGTACAAGTATACCTACAGTCTGTGAAAAGGATAATAAGTATCATCGTGTGCACAAGTCCTAACTATTTTGTAATTTCTAAAGTAGTTTGATGGTGGCAGCTCAATAATATGAAAAATAAAGGAAAATTATTCAATGTACGATTGTATATTATGATTTGAAATGTGATTCTTTATGTAAGTATTAATTAATAAAATGTGTGTGGTTCTATTAAATGGATATTAATCACACATCAAAAGTGTCTAGGGATCAATTACTTTTTAACTATAACAAAATATCCAATTAATATTTATCAAATCTAGTCTTCCAGTCTGGCTTCTTACTTTAATTTCTATGTTTAAGTTAACAACTTATCCCTATAATTTGTATTTAAAAAAATGCAATTTTCGCAAACTGTGAGTGGAATTGTGTGGTTAATTGACGACATTCACAGGTTAAATTAACCGTTACAAATGGGAAAAAAGGCAAAAATGAGGATTTTTTATTTTGTTTATTGAAAATGTAAAAAAAAACAGCGATTGGCATGCTTTAAATCAGTTCATCAAAATCACTTTGAGGAATGGTCGCCCACGGTCTTTCTAACAAGTCACAAAGTTGTTGTATGCACGACATCCATACTAAGCAGAGCTTTTCTTTGGAGCATATCCCATGCGTGCTCAATTAGGTTGAGGTCGGGCGATTGAGCAGGCAAGAGTGCGTGTTACTTCTCTAGCCGTGTGTGGACGTGCATTTTCGTGCATTAGTCGAAATGAATCACCCAACAGGCTTTGCAAAGGGATGATCACGTCTGAAACAATCCTCTCCGCATAAATTTGAGTATTGAGGTTGCCCCTGATCCAAATGAGATCGGTTCTTCCACCGATCCAAATACCGGCCCAAACCATTATTGTACCCCCTCCATATGAATGAACTTCCTAACAAAATTTCAAACGTTCTTGACGTCCAGAAGTCCTCCAAACTCAAGTATGTCTTTTATCCGGCCTCATACCGAAACGAGATTCATCGGAAAAGCAAACAACGCCAGTCTTCTTCCTCCCAATTTCTGTGTTTGCGAGCCCATTGTAAACGGGCCCTACGATTGCGGGGTGCTATAGGTGGAACTCTCAGCGGCCTTCAGCAACGGTTTGGTCGCTTATCAGCAAGCCTGAAGAGCTGTCATGGTACGATTCCGTCGAGCAGTATTTTGAATGTACCGGTCCTGTCTGCGAGTGGTGATGTGAGATCATTCTCCATGTCGCTCGACCACGCTACCCGTGATACGATAGCGTGTCCAGAGGCGGCTTATGACGCTCTGTGTAGTGCCAAGAGCGACAGCCACAGTACGTAGCCTGGAACCAGCTTGCAACATTCCGACGGCTCTCATCATCTCTTTTCGTGTCAAATGATGTCGTCGCTCCATATCAATGCATTTTTTTTCAGTTCAGACGCAGAAATTGTAGTGGTTTTTTAAAAACGAAATTACACTCTTTTATAGGAATCCTGATTGACAGTTGATTTACTATTTTTAATCAAAATTTAAAGTTTTTTTTTTATCCAAATAGTGGAATTCACTAAAAAGAATCAATAAAAATCTCAATCAGAAACCGGTTGTCCATATACAAAGTAGATTGCTATTAAAACAAGCTACGAAAAAATATGCAAGGAAAAGTTCTTCTGCATGATATTTTGTAGTAATACCGAGAGCAGAGGCCGGGTCGTTCTAAGCCGGGGTCGAGTCGTCCCGGCCCGTATGCCCGCGGGCTCGCGAGATGAACCGACACATCAAGAGATTACCTACACGTTATTTCCATAAGTAGTGTAGTTATTTTCAAATGGAGAGCTACTTATGTTATTATTGGTATTTATTATAGACGGTTTGTAATCATATAACGTCCTTATCTCATGGCCAAAAGACTAGATACACAGAAATCAATGTATTGATAGTGTAGCTATATTATTTTGCTATGAGAAATAGAAATTTGCAAAAAAGTGAAGGAGTTATTAAAGTTAGAGTGAACTTAGAGTAGGTAAGGGCTATATTTATGTCTCCTCATTGCATGATAGAATCTGCTTTACCGACCCAAAATTATTAATCGCGTCGTCGTTAGTTTTAATAATACATCTATGATCGTTATTTCGCGGTGATTGTCAATACAGCAAAAGGACATTCAGCCGTCTACTTTACATGTCAGACCGAATATTATAAACGTGACAGTGTGGTAAAATAAAGTCATGTTTTTTTTTTTTGCAATTTTTTCCTTTATCTCTTAATCTTTGCCATTATCTTATGTATAACAAACTCGCGAAGGTTGCATGGAAACACCAAATCGGTCATAATCTCTACAGTACCTACATAAAAACTAAAATCCCTCCTACTTACACAGCATTCTGATAGTTAAAAAAATACTTTGTGTTTCTATAAAAAAAAACAATAAAAATGAACACTTTAAACAAAAACTACTTACCATGTAAAAGTACAAGTGAGCCATCTGATCGCAAAATGTCCAGAACTCGAGTTTCGAGCACACTCGAGCAAAATGGCGGATATTCAGGCACAGGCTAATGAGTGCTCGTATAACAACACAAAAGGCCACGACAATGCACGGACATGGCCGACAATACACGAACATGGCCGACAATACACGAACATGCACTTTTCTAGATAATAGCTTCCAGGACGGCACAATGGTATTGGTTTAAGAGGTTCTCGAGACGTTTTGTTCATCGTTTTCTGAATTAAAGTGTTTAGTTTGTTCTACTACATTGTTTTGTTTTCTATGTAGCAAATTGTTTGTTAATTACCAGCTGTTTTGTTTTACAGACTGAGGCAATGACGGCGATAAAAACATTGCTATAATCAGTACGCTTGGCAAATAGTTTTGTGACTGGAGCATATTTTTGATAAGGTCAGAGACCAACCTTTATCTATCTGACAAAAAATGTCTTAAGCATCGATTGTCTTCAAGCCATTTACACCATTTATTTTGCAAAGAGAAAAATGTACCTTAAAATTTTTCGGTTCATCACAAATCATCAGAATGATGATAATTATAATGAAGTCGGATTCCAGTCTAACCGGGTGCAGCTGAATACCAGTATTTTATATGGGGCGACTGCCTATCTGACCTCCACAACCCAGTTACTGGGCATGATGATAATAATTATTAAAAAATGCTGATGAAGCCGTAAAACTAAGAAAGACTTCAAATAATGTAGAACTTGTTCATCTTCTAGTTTTATGCATTCCTATAAAGCATCCACATTCGTGATCCGAGTTTAATCAAACTTAGTTCATTTGTTTCAGCGAAAGATCAACTTGGATCTAGGTTTTAGAGCTTAGAATATAAACTGCTAAACGTTTGACATAAACTTGAGATTCAAGATGAATAAGGGGTCAGTATACAATGTACTGGTATCTTATTCATAATCTAGAAACAGTCGAAACATTCTGTCATTTACATGTTATTGTTACTTGTTATTGGGTTGATAGAGCTATCAATAACACTTTTAGTTCCTAATCGCTCGTTGGTCTACTAGCGGTAGCATGAGATTCTGGGTTCGATTCCCAGGTCGGGCAAAGTGTTACTGGATTTTCCATCAGGCATTTGTAAGTAGCAGCCCAAAGACTGGATTTGTGCCCGCTTGATGCAATAATGGGAGAGAGATGAGAGTTAAACATAACTGGTGTAATACGGTACCAGTGTACACCTGTGTCTGACCCTCCGGGGATTACAGGCGTGATGTTTTGTTATATAACTGACAGAATTATAAAAATATTTCTTCTAAAAAATAACATATTTTCGGTCACAACAAGTGAGCAGAAAATAAATTTGACAACCCCGGGAACTTGTTAATTTGTTTAATGAATTCTCCGTAACTTTATAATCGGGAGATTTTCCGCATCATTTTTAGGTCAAAGGAAATTAATCTGTCAATTTACTCTAGTTGACATTGGTTGTGGTCGCTGAAATATTAGGAATGCTATGAAATTACAGATCGAAAAAATTGGTGGGTATTATATTATTAGCTAGTTCTTTTTTCTTGCATCCTTTTTAACAATACCAAACATTTGTACTTAACTCATAAAGACAGCTCCAAATCCAGAACAAAAGCATAACACACGACTGTCTAGATGTCAAAGGGGTAAGTTTGCTCATTAGTCGCGCAACTTTGCCCAGCGTCGGATTACAGCACTCGTCCGAAAGGCGTCGAGCTCGAAGGTGATCTGTTATCGGATCTGGTTATTAAAAGGATCCTATCCATTGAGATCAGTGTAGATCAGAAACTTTGATAATGTGAGTTATGATTTAAAGGGAACTTTGCCTATGTCTATTTTTAGTCCTAAACTATTTTCGTAGCTACTCTACAAATTTTAATAGGTTATTCTGAACAGGTGTCAAAATAACAAACCAGTCGCCCCCAACCCAAAGAACCTAATGACACACATTGTTACATAGTTTGGTAGAAAAATATTTAAGCAAAATTATTAGTGTTGTACGGTGTAAATATTCAAAATTAAATTAAATTTGGTGCATAAGAATGTTAGTCATGGATATAGTGTGTGAATAAATAACAATTATACGGCATTTGGTTTACTTTTTGATTTCGTGTATTGACGTTCAAACACAGGTATCACGTCATGCCATCGTGTTATTGAGATCATGACTATCAGAAACGTCAAGAATAACCTATTCCTTTATTTGAGGAATACGTTATTTCACAGTAGGCTGAACTTTATTGTTTTTTTTACATAAAGGTCAGTTGACTAGTGCTTGTAACCAGTGCACCTAAGATAAGATTTATCAGGCCGGTTTTTTAAGGCCGTTAACGGATAAGGAGGTAATTAGGTTCGTAAATAGAAACAGTTTGAAAAGCTAATACATATATTTAGGTAAGTAGTAGAACACTCGGCTAGGTCACGAGTAAGGTCCTAAACACTAGGTTCTAAGCACTCGCACACTTAGAGGAAAGGTAGGGTACAGTCCTTGGCAGTACATGGCAAATGTAGGGGCTTGTCAGCACAGGCTCGTGACGGTAGCACGTGGAGACCCGTCAGCACAGGCTCGCGGCGGTAGCACGTGGAAACCTGTCAGCACAGGCTCGCGGAGGAAGCACGTGGAGGCCGCCTGTCAGCTCAGGCTCGCGGAGGTAGCATGCGGTGGTAGGCCGCAAGTAGGTCAGGCCTTTGTAACACCGCGGTAGCGTGCAGATCTTTCCAGGGAGTCCTGCCCTGAGCCCGTACGAAGAGCCCTTGCTGGTCGCAGATGAAATGACAGAGAATCTGTCGATAAATAGTGATGTACCACGTATTTGGTGATGTTGTTAGGAACTAATTGTGATATTTTAGCATCACTCGACTATTCACAGTTGAGACCGCTCACAACGCTACAGGATATAGTTAGACCAAAACTTAGGGAAAGAGCGGGATTGTATTATGAAAAACAAAACGAGTTAAGAAAGAGGTGAAAATGTTTTTTTTTAAATATATTAGTTTGATTTTGTATTAATTTATCATCATCATTCTCTTACCCTTATCCAAATTTATTTGGGGTCGGCGCAACGTGTCTTTTTCTTGCATACTTCTCTAGTAGTCATCTCGGGGAACCCGTCTATGATACATTTTATAAATAGATAGTATACAAAGTGGCAGGGATATCGACGCGCAACCGTTATCATGGATTTAGTACTTGATTCTGGACCCCCTGCGTTGAAAACTTTCGTCAGTTATTAAAAAAAGCGTTTTTATACATTTTGACCGCAAAGGTTTGATCTGCACTTTTGTAGGAAACAACAGACTTTATTTTGAAGTGAAAAGTTCTTTAGCGATTTTTGGTAGGGGATAAACTTATGGATTCGCGTCACCGATATGCTTGCGCCGTCGCGTCGTGCTGTATAGGCCCCTGCATATAGAAGCGCATCTAGGCAGCAATGACGAATGAGCAGCGGGTCGCCGTGAGCATTGACGAATTAGCGGACTGCATTGCCCCCCCGTCTTGCCGCGCACATAAGCCGCAGTACAGCGGTCTCGGTGAAACTATAGCAGTAAGTTTGAAGGTCGCGAGTGCGTGATCCTGAGAATTTTATTGATAACTAAGTGTTTTTGTGTGTAATCGATAGTAAGTGGATAAATATTAATTTATTAGTACACAGCCCAACATATTTTGATTAATAAATAAAACATGAAAATGTTTATAATTATTTCTCGGATTGACAATAATTGAGATAATTTCAATGTACAAATTCATGATTTTATAATAATACTAAAATAAATTTAAAAAAAAAAACAGTTATTCCAAAGTTTTCAGTTCTGTCGGCAGTCCCCATGACTGCTTATTTTATTAATAACCGACGATAAATAGGTCCAGAATCATGTACTGAATCCATGATAAGAGATGGATGTGCGTAGATATCCCTGCAACCCTGTATAGATGTTCCTAAATATAAGTTTTTTTATTTGATGATCACATTCGTGTCTGTATTTTTCCAAGTAAAGGATTTAATTAATGAACACAGTAGTCAAGCCTCTCACGTAGCACCCTTATTCCTTCCGCCACAGTGCCTACGTGCCTCTGCCCTGACCTTTGAAGGTATTAGCCACGAAGTATTAACTAAATATCTGTGTCCAGGTCGAGCTGTTCCACTTATCTACTTGTAATACTTGTCTTATGCAATTTTGACGTTCGAAAAGTGCAAATTCTCAGCCTAGTTTGAATAAGTGACTTGATTTTGATTTTAAGTAGTAGTATGGTTTTTTTATTGGCGTGTGTTTGCTGACATAATTATGGCAAATAATTTAATTTGGCAATAGGCGCGCCCCTTATTATATGAGACTTAAACATAACTGGTGAAATGTGGGTGTACTATAGGTACACCTCTGCCCAACCCTTCGGAGATTACAGGTTATTTATAAGTATGAATGTATGTAATTTAATTTAATTTTTTGGGTGTCTTGTTTTGTAATGTTAATTACTTTGCAAATAAAAAACTGGTATCTGAATACCAGTTTATCAGTTTTTTAGTGGTCGGCTTCCAGTCTAACTGGATGCAACTGACTGCATCCGGTTAGACTGGAAGCCGACCACAACACTGTTAGTTGGCTAGGCAGATGATGACTTACTTTGTTTACTATTGTATAGATAGAATCAAGTTGTTCGAAGTGAATAGACAGCTGTGCTGCTGGGGAGTTTGTTGCGCAACTTCTTCCCAGCTACAGCACTAGGAAGTGGTGATGGGCGCGCGTTTTGGGAGACTGCCTGTAAGTTTAACGTTTCAAAAGTGATGATTCTCAGCCTAATTTGAATAAATGACTTTTGATTTTTATTTGTTTTACACATATTTACAGACGCCTGCAACAATAGTTAGTAGTTATTGTCTTTCAAATATATTTTATGTTTGAATTATTTAAGGAGTCTGTTCATTCCGCATGACTATGTTTTTTTTCCGTCCCTGAAAGTTGGAAGACAATAATAAAGCCTACGCCTATACCTAACCCAACGAATAATATTGGAAATTCAATATCACTTACTAAAAATTTGTTCTTGCGAAAATTCTTAAGGATACGATGAGAAGGCTTATAATAAGCCTCCTCACACGGAAGGTATCCTTAAGAATTTTCGTAGACATTAGATCTTTATAATATAATATGAAGATCTAATTTCTACCAACAAGCCAACGAAATAACATAATTTTCCTAACAAGTTAAGTAGGCACATATTTTCACTCAACACGAAAGCCATTCGTTGGAATTCTTCATCAAATATTTAACTTAATATTATCGAGCTGGAGATCGCGACTAAATTATTAATAAAAACACTTTGGAAGACGTTACAATATTCCGTGATGATATTGCCGTATTACTGTGTTGTTAAGCAAAGAATATCCCTCCCTTTATTCTATGTAATACAATTCTGGCGGCTCGGGATAAATAATGTACCTGTTACCTACTAATAATTTTTGTACTGGGAATGTTCCGTTAAACGGCGGCAGTTTAAAAATATTGTAGGTAGAAAAGTTCCAGGATGTTCAGAGCAAAGATTGGGACCAACCGACCAAACGTCTTTTCCACTCGAAGGAATAATAACATAAGTCTACAATTGACCCACTGCAACGATTTGTTTCATATACCTACAGTCGTATTATCAATAATCGCCATGATTGCCCCCTGTGTATTGCCAATTTCAAACTAAAGTTATTTAATTGACCAGAGTATGCTTAGATGGTTTGGTATTAATGAAAGGCGACTAGCAAAAGGTATTTATTTACCTTAGCCCACGGAGCACATAATAGTGACCTTATTGGTGATGTGCGGAGGGAGTATGTGGGGATCTCAGCGGGTGGCGTTCTGTGGTTTCTGCCTACCCCATAGGCAGAAGTAAATAAATACACATACATACATAAACTCACGTCGAGTTTATGTATGTATGTGTATTTATAAACTATACAATTTTTTAGAACGTTTTCCTTCTAATATCCATACATGTCCCAAATTTATTTCTCAATGTCAATGACATTGACGATGTCAGATAAGTTACTTGAACACAAACACTTCAACCACAATTCTGATTTGTTCATTAACCTCGAACCTTTTGTCTACTCCAACATAATATTTAATCACAGCATTGAAATTCAATAGAAGGGGCAAAGTGTACCAAGAACTTAGATATCAATATATTCAAAGCCATATTCCCGATATTCCGTAACACGGTAGTTCACAAGACCACTCGACACATCTTGCGCCTGCATTTGTTATCCCACTTCGGATCTGTGTTCTGAGAACACTTTACAGCTTCGCTCGTGTTTTCAATTCTGGGAAGGTTATTTCTATAGATCTGAGTGTTATGGTATATAATCTCTTTACTCCATAGTAAGTATAGTAGTAGTATTTCATGGAAATTCTCTTATAGTTCAACTTTAAGAGAATATATCTCTTGAATAGAGTAGATGTTATGTATGTGATCCGAACCTAACTTCAAAGAGTCCTTAGATATAAACGTCAGTGTCTGAAGATGGTTGCTATGAGTATATGATGTAATAAAATGACAAGTCAAATAAATATATGACTCTCCTTCAAAAATATAAAATCAGGCAAAAGTGGTCAAAGATGCCATGATCTATGGCGGAGAATCGCTAGAAATAAGTTACCAATGGTCTCAAGTAGTGCAACATGTATAGAGCCTTAACTTTGGGCTATTGTCACAATTTGTGAATGATTTGAAAGTCCATTCAAAACCATCAGTTTCGAATATGGCAGCCTACAATAGCATGCTTTCGTTTCTCCACATTCCTATAACAACACGAGCGGTCTCCGCTCGCTCCTACGAGGGTATCGTTACGAGTTCTCGCTCCAACTTGCTCCTACGATTGCTTTTATTGCCCGCGCTTTGTTATAAGATTGTCTCGATGTCCGTAACAAGTATACTTGGTTTTAAGTTTTTACTTCTGGAAAGGTTTTATACCAGTATCGCTGTAGACCGCGACTGTGTTCGCTTGAAAACTTTTAAAACCCGTTTGTCCCACTCAGAGTTATGAAAAATATTTCCTTTGAGCATGATACAGTCTCTTAAAAACATATCTACTCCATATTACCATCTTCTGTCAATCATTCTGTCTTGATGCTTTTTTGTACTGATAAGAGTTTTACGAATCATTTACTTAATAAAAATATTAAATTCACTGACAGATAACGCACAGACTTAACCGCTGGGTCTCTGCACCGCTGTGAAATTTTGAGAGAGTTCCAAGAGTTCTTTATATTACGAAGGTGAGCAATACGAAAGGATTTTTAATCATTCTCTAATGGGGGTTTAATAAGGAATGAAAGAATGGAAAGTCGTAATTTTTGCACATGAGAAATCCCATCCAGTACACTGTTTGTAGTTTAATAATAATATAGCTCAAGTCTGTTTCCTTCCCTCTATGAGAAATGATCAAAGGGGTAAAGTAATCTTCAGATCTTAACTGACACTAATAAGTCTTAACCATGTTACCGACATGTAAATTTACCAAAGTAAACGCAAAATTTTGCTGCATTAAACCAAAATGAGGACAACTTAGTTAACCCATACTTCATCGCGTCTTTATAGCTAAGACGCGCCCCGCATCATTAATCCCTGTGCCACGTTCTGCACAAAGGCAGGAGTTCAGGCTTGTGCAGAGTGCACCAAATATGCATAAATTTAAACGAACGTAACTCTAAAATGTTCTTCATTCAACCCATTGAATGTGAGTCCTCACTAATTGCGACTTTCTCTTGTCTAATCTATTCAAAACTTCACATATGAAACTCCAGGGAAAATTCAACTGTTTGTTCGTAACAGTAAGGTTGATTTGAGCTTGATCTGAAAGATTGAAGGTTCCCATATTCCAATGTAACAGCAATATCCAAGATTCGGTTGGAGCGGTGCAGCTTACAAAGTGGCGGATTCGATCCCCGGGAGAAATTCGAGCACTGATACCGATGTTTGTTGGCTTCCAAATAACACGCTTTGGCTCAACATTGAAAACCTGCCCAGGGGAGGAAGAGTTGCATTTGGGTTGAGAACACTGCGGATGCTGTATGGACTAGTAGCCTTGTTCGGCAATTACAGAATCGATGTATCGAGCTGGCTCATGGGTACTTCAGCGATGAAAGTGACTTTGTGGCAGGTATTTGGGTTATGCTTCTATTTCAAAGCTGACTCTGTAAACAGCATTATAAGGACTCACAAATATATATATATGTATAGGCTCATGTTCACGTCTCCAAAAGCTGTAGCAGTCCACTGTTGGTCAACAACCTCACCCGTCTCTCAGTGCGGGCTGATTTGCTTCTTTTATGCTAGAAAAAGAAAACCGTATTATATTTCCACTATCGACCCGGCCCTGCTGCGTTCAGCTTCTGCGACTTGACTAAACATCGAGATATCTGTATTTTAAATAAGTTTAATATTAATGTATTATGCACATAAACCTTTCGGAATAAATTCTCTAAATCATGGTGAAAACTACAGTCAAATCCTATGCGTAGTTTAGAAGAACAACGCGGGCACACAGAATGACACCAAATGTGTTTTTTTTATTTACAATATGTATAGATATAGAAGAAAAACAATGACGGTGACGGCAGGTTAACGATTGCTTGACCTGATAAGTGAATTGTTCAATTCAAAGGGTTTAAATCGCAGACTAACCTAAATCTTTATTTCTCTACTTAAACCCGTCATCTTACCCAAGCAGAGGGTATCCTTTACTTTACGACTTATTCACAAAGAAATGTATGGAATCATAAATCCCTGCTGATACCTACTTATGAGAATACAACCGTAACGGTCGTGGTATATAATTTTATTCACAATGTCGATCAATCACTGAAGGTAGAGAACTACATAATTCACTCTCGTGCTCGGATTCGATTCCAGATAAAAACATTCTCTTTATTCCAGATTGCGATGCTGTTGGAATATGATACATATCTCGTATTATTTGGGGCAAGTCACTTTGATTAGGATCTGTCTACCTCTGCGCAAAGAGCCATGTAACGTCATAGGTCGGCAAATTGGCCATCACGTACTTGTTCTGTACCCAAAGGATGTCAAACGGGACCCTATTATTAAGACACCGTCTATCTGTCACAGCACTGTTTTGGTACCGTAACACGTAGCCAGATGTAATTTTCACAGCACATGTGTTAGCAAATAATAATAAAATGGTAAAAAATCATAGTTTTGGCGATACAGAACCCTTAGTGGGCGAGTGTATATGGCCGGTTTTTGTGATTATTATTGCATTTGAGGTTTTGGACTCACTATATTTCGTTTTAGAATTAATTCATTTCCACCGTCATATTTCCTGGTAGTAAAAAAACTGGGCCATTTCACCAAAAACACCGCTTGAATAGCAGGTAGGTACCTATATAATTACTTAGGTATACGGCAACACCTTTCACCCTTATTCTCGTCCTACAAAAGGTTACCGTAGAATATAATAATGATATTATAATTAACGCGAACGTGCTCTCCCTTTACGCTTCATTCCATATTGAAGGGATCCATTTTAAATTCATTGCCAATTTGGTGCGTTAATTACGGCCAAATGTGTAAACCTCCGCTTAATGAAATAACCTAATTATATTACTGCTTTAACAGATGCAGCCATAACATTGTGAGTGGATGATTTGGAAATCGATTCGTTTGTACGTGTGATTGAGAACAGTGTAGCAAGCATTTAAATTCAGTACTAAAACGAGAATCATGTATACAGCGTATCAGAACGGTGTGGTTATATTGATGGGCGATAATTTAATCAGCCATCCCTTACATTTGGGTCGAATAGTTATTGAAGTTTTGTACGGAACTGTAGATATATTTTTCGCGATTACGATTTTGGTCCCATGGAGAAAGTTGTTCAGTTTGATGGTCTGTACCACCTTTAAATATGACCACACCTTTCTGATACACGCTGTATATGGGCAATAAGAAAAGCGTTTTTCAAATCCACGTTTTACGACCACAATACAGATTTGATGAATTAGACAGGAATCACTTTAAATTCCAATAAAGTAGGCAAATAGGTACCCAATTTGACGTTTTCTTCAGACAGAGCTGATTCATAAAATATATGCTTATTAGCATAGTCATCCAACGCGGTAACACTGTCAGCTTTTTTGGCACATTACCTGTTGGCAGCGGTGCGAATGAATATTTTCACACTAAAGCAGTTTCTTTCACATTTTCCTTTCAGTGAAGATCCTAAGAAAAGGTTTGCATCGAATTTACATTATTTTGAATCAACAAGAACTACCGTCCGTTTACCTTTCATCCGCATTTATTTACTTTGTCTCTGTTCAGTACTACAGCTGTAAGTATACCAGGCATATTTATGCCGTATTTACATAAATATGTCTTATACATCAGATATTTATGTAAATCATTCTTGTGAGAAGGGCATCTAGATAAGAAACATAGCTTTTTACTCAAATGTGGCTTAGCTGAATGGAAATATTTGTGTAAATGTTTATTCTCTGAATCTGATTTTGAAAAATGCTCGCTTTTTATTTTGTTAGTATTTTTCTGCGATTTTGTTTATTGTTTTGTTGTTTCATAGGCTGGACGTAAACGCTCGGAATGCCTTTCAGAAACTGAAAACAGAACGTTCAGAATTTCAGACAATTTCCTAACCACCTTGCTGGTTTATTCCGGTACCTTCTGAATGATTCAGATCAATCTGACGGATTGACGAGCGATGATTGGTGGTTTTGAATTTCCGGCCCATTCGCTTGCTGAATTTAGAAAGGCATTCCAGAGGTCTACGCCCGGCCTTATAAATACAACTAATACAATTCTTGTACCTACCCAATCTACATGGGCATCGTAATATATTATTTAAAACATTTTCCTTACACGCATTCTCGTCCATGTCTTCCTTTGTTCCCCCCGGGGACCGGTAGCTCGTCGGGGGTAAAAAATGTGTTGTTGTTGTTGGGGTACATACCCAAGTCCCGCATGACAAGTTTCATCGTCAAACGGCGCTCCGTGGATACAGAGACGAGGAACAGACTTTCTGACATTGTACTGTGTTTCCCTCCACCTTCCCGTCACTTTTTGACATGAGAGCTATAGGAAAACGTCATGTTTTGTGCAAAATTGCAATTTTTGTTTTCTCATTGCCGGAAAAAAGTTACGCGAAAATATGTATATAAAGTTGACTTTACTTCACACAGTTTCATATTTCATTCAATTAATTGTATGGAAAGGAAAATACCAGAACCATTACAGCTAGGTACTAACAGATAATAAGAGCTCTCACAGATTATTCAGTCAGCCAAAGTAGCAAGAATGATGTTCTTGTAAGAACAGAGACCGTGTTCTCTTGACACTATTAATCAGTCTCATTTCGCAAAAAAAATCGTCTGTCTGAGCGCAGCAAACGCAGCTTAGCTTCCCAGATAATATAGCGGACAGCCCTTCAAACAATTAACCTCGCCTTGATACCAGTAAATTGAATAGAGCCGCCATTTTGTTAAGGGTAATCGTTTGTCGCTATCAAATGAAATGATATTATCTTTGAAAGCAGTTAACGCTAATCTTATAAGCCCCTAATGGTCCCTCCTAAGATCTCCGAGGAGTGTACAACACAACTACGTGAATGTAGCATTGTGATGTCTCGGCTGAGGATTTATTTTGGTAAAGGTTTTAACCCTTTTTCAATACAAAAGTTACTAAGAGGTAGTCGGTCAATAGCTCTATGACTATAGCTTATACATATAGCTACTTCTGAAAAAGTTAGTACAAGGAAGCAGAACTAAAGCTATGTATGTCACTCGTATTGTTTTTTGGATCATAGTTTTAAAATTAAGGTTACACTATACAGGCCTATAATGAAACTTTTATTTTGTTACTCTTTTCTTAGGTTGGTACCATTCAGTTGCATGTGAGATTTGTGTTTCATTAAAATTAAATAACAAACACGTTGGCATATATACCCCTGCAATATAAATATTTTCCAACAATCCCACTTTGCGAAGGGATGTCGGATCCTCTCCATAATATCTAAGGTATTTTATCCGATATACATTTTATGTTCTATAGCCGACCCTATGCGGCCGCCATATTTCATTACCCACCATTTCCCGTTCCGGCAAACTGATTTAGAACTGCGGAATTATTTTTGGATTTAGAACAGGTGTTCATGGGATTATGGGTTTCATAGAGATGGATGGGATAGATTAGAGTGGTATTACATTTATCATATGTCATAATAATAATGTGGAGATACTTCAAAGGAATTATGAGGTGGTTAAGTGTAATATTATAATTAATAAAAACGAAATGTCTTTCGAAGTTGTATTTCACTCTCAACAATTTACTGTCGAGTAGTTTTCGCTTTAATGTGACTGTTATCCAATATATAAATTCCATTGGTAATATGATCCTGAAAACCGAAAATAAGACAGAATAATGCAAAACAATTATAATAATAGTAATTATCAACTAAATACTTTTATTGATTAGACAAATACAAAATATCTTAAAAAACTCAAAAGTAGCCTATTAAACATTCATTCTCTTTCAAAAAATTCTTTCGTTTCTGTATAAAACGTTCGGTCTACATACAAGGGCGCCGTTGAACCGTCGCGCTGTACGTGACGACACAAAACAAACGACACTATATGAGAAACGCAAACGTCGCGTGTCGCGTCTGTCGAGTTTGTCGTGTTTGTCGCGCGGCACGTGACGCACACACTAACGAATAGAAAATCTTGGTTTGAAAGTGTTTGGAAAAACTATTGCGATGGTGTGGTGTAGTGTCGAATTAAGTATTTTGAGATAAATGAGCCTATACGTCACAATGAAAAAACATTTGCATAATCGTCAGGCCGAGAAATCAAATTCTTAAATTAAATTCAGATACTAATCACCTCAATCGCGAAGGATGAACTATAAAACCGTGGTTTTAATCCATTACTGATTAACACGGTGATTGTAATGACTATTCGGGAAAATCCGTGAAAAGTAGCTAGCTTAAATGTCGGAGACCAACGTTAGTGATGATCAATTTCACAAAATTATGAATTACTTTACGACCCATAAAGAAATAAAATGTAACAAGCAAGGCAGGAATTGAATCATGCCAGTTTAAATATTAAAATTGTATTAAACCAACAACAGTGAAAAGTACTCAAAAATCCATCACACGTTAATACAACGCTTTAAAAAAGATATAAGCTTGTTAACATTCAGGGCTGTCGCGCGCACGACACGTCGCGTTGTCGCAGGTGTGCGAAGTATAGCGGCGGCTTGTCGCATGAAATATTCATGTCGCGTCGCGTCGCCGGACATCGCGACTGCGACCGACGCGGACAATCTGTATTGTGGATAAAATGTATGGTAAACAGAGTATTGGTACGAATTTTTTGAAAGTCTGGTAGGTTTTTGTAAAATTATAATTGCTTTGTTCTGTATGTCCGGGTTCCTAATAGGTCTCGACTTTATAAAGCTGGTTAGTTCGTATATAGGATAATCAAGAGAAGGTATAAGTTGTGGCTTTTATGTAGTGGTATTTCACACCGCTCTCATTTTCGTTGCTGACAACTAAACTTGTTGTTTTAAAATGTTGTAAGATTTACCTAATACAACTGGTTGATAGAGTCTACCGAGTTAGGTCACTGGGCCTACGGCTTAAGACAGGAAAAATAATTATTTACTCTTCGACACCTAAGGAATTTCTTCTCCTAATCTGTATGACAATATATTATTCAGTTATTTACATCATGTTAAGAGAACAATAGATCAAAATATATACCGCAATTTCTATTCTACAGAAAGTCGCGGCCGTCAGTAGGTGGATTATAAATTGTCGTAAGCGCCACGCGGGGAAATAGAGAGGTGCCTTATGTGGTACAGTGTTGTTTAGAGCTGTTGGGTACTTTGTATATTGTAAGCTAAATTATTAGCTGGAAGACAAAGCCGTGTTGGTGGTGATAAAGTTTGGTTTTCTGCTATCGTTATAATCATATTAGATCGACGTAATATTGTTAGCAGAAGCTACACTCCTTATGTACAGTAATTTCCGACTCACGTGTTCCTTGATCATGTCATTAATTTCGTCGAAAATTCATTCAAAGAAGAATTTCTTATGAAACTGTATTTAAGTTTGCAAGTTTAGTTATTTCTGCAGCTTATTATTGTGACTAGCTGTTGCCCGTGACTTCGCCCGTGTGCATGTCGGAAAATATTTTGTGACAATCCGGAACATATATCTGGGTAAACAGACAACTGGACAAAAATTCTGAAACTATATTTCGGCATCAGAGTCGTTAACACATCTCGTAGCAATTACCGTTTTCCAAAAATATTCAATGTACAGTTTTGACTTCGTTACTATTAGTTTTATTATTTTTATTAGATAAGATGTAAGGTAGGGTCGCCGACTGTAATAACAGACAGAAAACCTAATTGTCTCGACTGAACACAAAAAGTAGGGCACGTCAAGATTAATTCATCCTTCGCGGAATTACTGTTGCAATAAATAGAGATAATTAAAGTGATAAAATATTAAGTAATAGAATGGCTCATCTTCGACCGTCGTATTAAGCCAAGCGCACATTACAACCGCAACGGACCGCAGCACAACAGATTTTTATACAAAAAAGTGCGGTGTGGTGTGGCCCTTTGCGCTAGCTTTATTCCAAGTTTAAACCATCAAGCAAGGTATTCTATTTTGAACTTTATTCCGAGCTCGCAAAATTGACAACTTAGACTCGGGTTTGACGTCAGGTTTTTTTAATTAGAACTTTACTTTTGTCAGAAAAATTAAGTAAATAAAGTTAAAAATTCTAAAATGGCTCGATGGTTTCGACCTGGGTCTGAAGAGAAACCTTGTTTTGTATAATAAGGCCGGGAGTATTTACGAAAAATAAAATTGTACGTAAGCTACTTTTCCAACTACTATAGTGTTGAACCCATGTGTATAGTTGAAAACAGCTGAACCCAATCGTGTTGACACAGTGTCCTGTGTGCTCTCTCTGTTTGAACAGCAGTCTTCAAACAATGCCAGTGTAGACAACAATCGCCCCGGGGTTGTTCTATGTTCTATGTTAGGGGGTTTGGTTTCCGCACTTAGTCCGTCAGGTGGACCATTGTGCGTGGGCCATAGCGGCCGTTTGGAGGTTATTTCAACCAGCCCACCTCCCTCCAGAAGCTGATTAGGTCTCCTGGTCTGTTTAGAACGTCTGTGTATGATCTGGGTGACCCGAGGGTTTCTGTTCTAATCTGGGTGACGCCCGTACATTCGAAGAGCACGTGCGCAACGGTCTTCTCAGCCTCCATGCACGCCCTGCACAGAGGACTGTCCGTTATGCCTATTGTGTGGAAGTGCTTGTTTAGCGAACAGTGTCCCGTGATGGTCCCCGTCACCAGGCGCAGGCCGTTCCTGTCCAGGCGTAGCAAACGCCTGGTCAGCCTGCTGTCCAAAGATGGCATAGCCTCCTTTGACTGCCTGCAACCTGGTGTCGAGGTCCACCAGCGTTCCGCTTGTGTGTGGGTGAACTTCTGCAGCCACCTGCGTATTTGGTTGAAGGGGATGGGTACGATAGGCTCGGGTCCGCAGACTGCCGTGCTGGATCCACGTCTAGCAAGTTCGTCAGCCGCGTCGTTACCTAGCGATCCGCTGTGTCCTTTTATCCATTGCAGTGTCACTGTGTTGCGGCTAGATAGCGTTATTTGTTCTAGTGCATCGTGACATTCTAGTGTTAGCTTCGAGGTAGTATATTTCTTCCGTAAGGATTGGAGAACTGAGGCGCTGTCGGAGAGTATGCGTATGTGGGTGTCCGTAACCCTCCTGGCTTCTAGGGCGTGGACCGCTTGTATGATGCCCACACACTCCGCCTGATAGACGGTGTTGAACATTCCCAGCGGTCTGGATATATTTATGTTGAGGTCATGTGAGAAAACTCCGACTCTGGTACCTGAGTCGGTCTTTGATCCGTCGGTGTAAACTCTCATCTCTTTTGGGCCTGAGTAGTCACACTGTTCTTCTGTAAGTGTTATATTGTAGTGCCTTTGAAAGTGGTGTGTTTTCGGGGCTTTGTCGCAGGGTGATGCCATCATTGGCTCACGTTTGATCGCATCCTCCTTAATGCGTATGTGCTTAACTCTGGAGTCGTTGCATAGGGTTCCTGTTAAATGGAGCCTAAAGGTGGCCAGGGCCGCCTCCTCCCGCACGATGAGGTGCAGAGGTGGCAGTCCCAGCATTGCCTGTAGGGCGGCGGTGGGTGCAGTTCTCATACTACCAGTGATTGCGACGCAAGCAAACCGCTGTAGTTTTTCGAGATCTTTTTGGGCTGTGCACCGGTCTGTCCTGGGCCACCAGACCAGTGAGCCATATGTGATAATCGGTCGGATGACTGTGGTGTATAACCAGTGGGTGACCTTGGGGCTGATTCCCCAATTCCGGCCAAGCAGTCGTTTGCACTGCCACAGGGATATGCTGGCTTTTGTGGTGATATAGTTCGTGTGTTTTGCCCAGTTCAGTTGTTTGTCCAGATAGATGCCCAGGTATTTGGTTTCAGTTGAGAGGCTTAGGGTTGTTCCGAAGAATCGTGGCAGTTGTAGTGTTGTCAGTTTCCTCTTCTTCGTAAAGAGAACCAGTTCGGTTTTTGTAGGGTTTACTGAGAGTTGGTGCTTGTTGCACCATTCCTCTACTATTTTCAGGGCATGACGCATGAGGTTGCATAGTGTGTTTTCGTGGGTCCCGTTAATTATTATGGTTATGTCGTCAGCGTAGCCTAGCCGTAGCCCCGGGGTTGTACTATGTAAATAGAAAAAATTTAAACAAATGTGACTTTTTCAATTCATACGTACCGTACAACTATTTTCTTAATGTACCTCGGCAAACTTCGTGTTTCGTCAGTCGTCGGATTTCTATCAGTTGCCCTTTGCACTTGGTGCAGACCGGACACTCACAATCACAATGGTCTGGCTGATGGCCATGGAGGTATTTTTGCAGATGTTCGTCTGGATAATGTAAGCAATTTAACGCGAAATAAGTTTCCAATCATTATCATAAATAAAAGAGTTTTTAATAGCAAAAATAGGGCCCAATTTGAACTGTAAAAAAACTTGGAGTTGTATAGGAATAAACACTTTTCTTAAAACATTTCATAAAGTATTCCAAGACAGCTTTAGAAAAAAGGATTATAAAATAAGCCTAAAAAATAATAGACAGTTAAAATGGATCACCAAAGGAATTCGTACATCAAGTAAAATGAAACGGTTCTTATGTGCACGTAATGGTAACGATCTTGATTCCAGTGTCTTAACGTATAAAAATAAGTATGTTAGACTGTATAGACAAGTTTTGGTGAAGGCTAAAAAACATGCAATAATGAAGCAAATAAATAATTCCAAAAATCTTACTAAAGAGATGTGGAAAGTAGTGAGAAAATGCATAAATAAGGAAAAAACGATAAAACTGGAAATTCGTCTCAAAGTTAACGACCAATTTGTAGTGGATCCAGAGGTAATATCTGACATTTTAGCGAAACAGTTTAACTATAAATGTATTTCTAGGGTAATAGAAGGAGATCAAAATATAGAATTCTTACAGAAGTATGCAATCGACAACAATAATGAAATGACAATCGCTTCTGTCACGCCAAATGAGGTCTTAACTATAGTCAAAAGTATGGAAAACAAGTATTCTTGTGGTTATGATGGGATCCCAATATCAGTAATTAAGGAACATATTTCCATACTAGCTGAGCCTCTGTGTAACTTTTACAATAAGTGTATTGAGGAATCTATCTTCCCAGACCAGCTTAAAGTAGCCAAAGTAATACCTGTCTACAAAAAAGGAAGTCGAACTGATCCTAAAAATTACAGGCCCATCTCCTTGCTACCAGTCCTGTCAAAGATATTTGAAAAGATCATAAAAACCCGACTATTAACTCACCTGCGTGTAAATAGAGTGTTAAACGAAAGACAGTTCGGTTATCAAAAAGGTGTTGGTACTTCTGACGCCATATATACCTTACTTGATGATGTGATAAGAAAAATGAACAATAAAATGAAAGTAGCCGGAATTTTCCTCGACTTAAGTTCAGCGTTTGACACTATAGACCACGAGTTACTTCTTACAAAAATGATTCATTATGGAATTCGAGGTAAAGCTTTGAAATTATTCTCTTCATATCTCAAAAACAGAAAAATGTTCGTAGAGATTGACAGAACGAAAGATGGCTGCATTGCATAAAATCTACCTTATATTAGGCATGCACATTATTATAAAATGTATGAATGAATATAAATTTAAATGCAATGATGACAAAGTTAAATTATTTTTGAGGTATTGCAGTTGAACAAATAGTCGGGATGGTAGGTACATAAAGATAAATTTAAATACATTAAAATTATTCAGAACATTCTCTGTTATGAGAAGAGGCTTTTGCCCTGCAGTGGGACAGTGATAGGAAGGTATTCATAGTTAACATAAACAATTAGGGACTATCTAAACTATGTGTATACAACTAATTAAGTAGTATACAAACTAAAATATAGCGTCGAAAAATTCATCCGCAGGTATTCATTATATGAATAATGTTCCCTGCTACCCGATTCAGAAGTCCATAACGAAAGGAATCGCGGAAGGATAGTGAGTGAAATAATGATGTTTTACCAGAAATTTAACGCATCGTTGACGCCAATATTGATTCAGAATCAATGAAATTAGGAAAAGCGAATTGAAAGACAAATGGGTTAGCTTTAATGTGGCCACACACGTAACTGCAAGTGATAAGCCTGCATGAACAATCATTTTGTGCAAGCGTGCACAACTTCACTATATAAGCAAGCTGGAGCAGCATCAGTTTTGGATGTAGTGATTAACGACGACGCGCTTGCTTTAGCTGCTTGCTTTGTGTGCAACTAGCGTGCGTATGATTGCGCAAGCTTAACCTGCATACACACGTTCAATCATGCTTGCACAAGCGTGGCTTGTTCAAGCCGCATAATGAAAATTTTATCAATCTTCATGCCGCTTGCACAAAATCATCATACAATCGATCAAACTCGCTTGCACAAAATGATTGTTCATGCAGGCTTGCTATGCTTGCAGTTACGTGTGCGGCCACCTTTAGGTTCTGAATGTAATGAGAAGTTATTATCGGTCATGAATATTCTGAAGCCTCATTTGTTTTGACATGACAACATCACATCCGCAGGTCAAAATGTTATAAAAGTGTAATTGTAGCGTAAAAATGTTACAAAATGTAATAGAGATGATGACTAAAATTTTTTTTGTCCTTCTAATAGGTTATTAAAAATTAATGGACACATATTTTCGCTTTTATTACGTAATCAAAAGATTACGGCAATACATTGAGTTAAAATGTGTGTCGTCACTCTTCCGTAGATTTTATACAGAATTGTAACGTAGCGAGCCACCACTCCCCCAAACTTTAACGCGTTTTATCTAAATCATGTTTTATTAATATGATAAAGCAAAAAATACATGTCTTATATTTTTTAATTATCTGACTGACGGACTAAATAGTTTTTTTTTTACTCAAGCAACATCCCTATTGCCTTTTAGCTTCTGCGAAACTACAAGTGATAAATAATAATAATAAAGTCATTAATTTCTAGTCAATGTACCATTGCCAAACATAAATTAACAGAAATCATATAAAATAAAATAAGTTTAATGGAAACAAAGTAAATCAAATGAAATTAAATCAAAATAAATAAACACACCATACTTACGTGCAATATCTTAAGTGTTATGATGATGTAACTCACAATCTCATCAATAAATTCTCTCTTATTCATAAACGTTAACTAAAGTTATGAGACGTCTAAACGTCAAAAATGTAAGGTTAGACAGGCGCTAAACATTACTTAACTTTAAGCAGCGCTTATGAATAACGGGGCTATTGGCACATTGGAATTGGATCATCACCCTCTCTAGTGGCAACCAATGGCTCACTTTCTTTGGAATAATGTCGCTAAAGCAATCAACACAATACAGTTTCCAGAACTATAAAGGTCCTTTCACAATATTATGATGGCACATTGCAATAAAACCCAGTAAGACATTACCAAGGTCTTAAGTAATAATGCGAAGACGAAGCTCCCTGCAGACGTCTGCACCGCCCCGCAATAGGGCCTTATGAATATTGCAGACATATTGCACTTGCAATATTCACGGGACGTCGAGCGACTTCTGTTTTAAACCAAACAAATTGTACGGGGACATTGAGATCTTGTTGTGTTTTCGTAGAGAGTTTAAAAGAAGCCGTGTACATAGAATAGGTAGGTGAAGTTAAGCTGCCCTTGCCACTGTCAGTATGTAGATGGGTGTTCATTCTTGACACATTGTCCACATCGATCAATACACAACAAAATCTCCATAAGTAATTATTAACTTTTAAACCAAAAAACAATCACCTGCCTCAGCCTATTCCGAAGTATGTTGGGTTTTTCTTCCAGTGCAACCAGATGCAGCTGAATAACAGTCTTTTACATGGAGCGATGCCTATCTACTACCCAATCCAGTTACTGGGTAACTCGATACCTCATGGTAAGACTGGAATCCACACAATAAAGCGTAAAAATAACATTATCGAGTGTGATCGGTCATATATTATATACTTTAACAACAAAACACGCGTATTTACATAATAATTATGTAAATACGCGTGTAGAAGTATAATTATTATACTTCTACATGTGTATTTGACCTTTTTATTATAACATTTTTTTCTAGGAACATATTTATATGGTATTTTGTTTAACAATTTAAAAGCTTATTTATGTAGCAACTGTCACAAGTAGAGACAAAAACCTTTGACGTTTGTTGTAATTAAAGGTGTGTCACATAAATATATTAAGCACAATGATTTCTCTTTCATTGAACAAACAGTACAAAAAACAGGCAGACATAACGTTTTTATTTTTTATGTAAGTAAATCTGTTTTGAAACCTGAATAAAATGTTTGTTGAACGTTAACACAAACAGCCCCGATTTTAATACCGCGGGCCGTTGGCCTTGTCGCTATGGCAGTCATTAAATTGCTATGTTGATGGCAGCTTTTAAGCCGATTCTGGTTTATTATTCATACTTACATAACATCGCGCCTATATTTCAATGATATAGACAGAGGTACTTTTGTTTTGCCAGTTATTTAAGTCCCATACAATTCTCAAACAAACAGCCAGAAATACAGACTGCGAACTGCAAGAGCTCACCAAATTTGCTCATAATTAAGCCCTATAATTGCAAAAATCATGTTTATATACGCAACTGACATTTATATTCACCTCATTTCTACGCAGTTGACTATTTCTTTGGAAAGAAGATGATCCCAAACATCGTCCTATAAGGTTTTGGCACTGAAATTACTATTCTTTTAAGTTTTTTTTTTTTACTTTTACTTGCTGTATCTTTGGAATCCCCCACTATTGGAGCAGCTGAAGCTGGTGCAGATCTCTTGTGCACTAAGGAAAAACTATTGTTGTTATGATTTTCCGCCGGTATGAAATAACTTGTTCAAACCAGCTGCAGCGCCACCGCCCGTACCATCACACTACCAAAACGTCAGCCTTTCCATCAATTTTCCCCACAGTTTCAATTAAACGCATCACCCGACGTATCGGACGCGTCGGACGCCTACTAGAGTGTTCGCTGACCACCGCAATCGGCGCTCGTAAATCATGCAACGCTTTGTAATAAGCGCGCTAATTTATCACGCGGTGACGTCACGCGATACACGGCATCTCGTGACGTCATAGCAGCACGCTGGTTGAAGGATGGGCGCAGTAATGCGGTTATGATTGGAGGAGATGGTACTGTGATGTCCCTGCAATGTTAGACTGTGTTGTAAGTATAATTTAATATACTGTATATTTATGTATATGTGTATTTATGTAAATTTTTATATATCTCTACAGATAAGAGTATTAAACATTATTACGTCCTAAGAAGTTTGTATTTCCCGATAGCTACATAGCCGGAAACGTGTTTACAAATGTTTCTTCATGCCAACACTTGTTCGGCGTTGTACTAAAGAAGCTTTCCGTCAGACAAATTGTAAATACGAGCTACGTATACTTCTTTAACCGAGCACATTATCAGTGTTAAGGCGAAAAAGGAAATGCGTTCTCTTTATTTGGTACTGGTTTCCGAACACTTCTCTTGCCCAACGCTGTTGCGCAACAATTCACCCTCGACTTGAAGATCCCGGTCTTCAAGTCGAGGGTGAATACCATGTACCATTGTTAACCACATCAATGTTTACCATGAAGTGATAATCAAACGCAGGTCAAAGGCAGGCCTGACCTGGTTGTGTGCATTGCCTGTCTGTCTTTTTGATCCTGTACAAACGGTTTTGTTGTTTAGTCAAATCAAATCAAATCAAATCAAATCACTTTATTTGTAGATCATAGGTGAAAAAATACATATATGCAGATGTTAGTGCTCTTAAAATTATCGCTATGTCTTGCCGTCAGCGGCGTACAAATATTCTAATTAGTTTAAGTAGGATATGTATATTTTTTGATTATTTAGTCGTATAATTAAGTAGATATAAATATTTTTTTTACTTTTGCATGCCGTAAGGTAGAGTGTGTTCGAACTGCTTTTACAATGTTTACATCTTATTTTTTACCCACATTCATTGCAAAATAAATTATTTCTGATTTCTGCCAACTGGCCTTGATGAATGTTATTAGTTATTGGCATAATGTAAAAATAAACACAAGTTAGTTTCATATTTAGAAGAAGAAGAAGAAAATCGTCGTTTGTCAGCCCCGATGGTAGACAGCGTTGTAGGATCAGAATTAAAAAATATTTAATCTTAGATAATGATGGAATTGCAAGTAAATATGGGTTTCATTCGAGTAGCTTAGAGCTTCCGATCCTTATAATCCCTTGTACCTCTTAAGGATCAATCTTTCATGTCATTCAAAAATAAAAAAATTAATCCAAAACTCTTTGGTTTGAAAACAGCTGACATTTTGTCTCCAATTCCCGGATTAATATGTAAATCAGTGACAAGCAACAAGAACGTACATAAAAAGGTCTTCTAATACCCGTTTTGCATGAGTTTGTTACGAATTTAGGAATAATTCGGTGAATGTTGGAATAAATTGACCGAGTGATTTAGCATGGCAAATGCGATGGTTTACGTGGGCTTTTGTCCGTTTTTACATAAAAAACGAATTGATTTTATTACTTTTAGACTAGACAGCGTTGCACGTGTCGTCTTGTTAACATTTAAAACAGTCGGTTAAATGTAGGAACTAGATTTCAGCGAGCACAGTACCTCGTGTGCTGCATTTCAGCGAGCACAGTACCTCGTGTGTTGCATTTAAGTGAGCATAGTACCTCGTGTGCTGTATTACAGCGAGCACAGTACCTCGTGTGCTGTATTTCAGCGAGCACAGTACCTCGTGTGCTGCATTTCAGCGAGCACAGTACCTCGTGTGCTGTATTTCAGCGAGCACAGTACCTCGTGTGCTGCATTTCAGCGAGCACAGTGCCTCGTGTGCTGCATTTCAGCGAGCACACTGCCTCGTGTGCTGCATTTCAGCGAGCACAGTACCTCGTGTGCTGCATTTCAGTGAGCACAGTACCTCGTGTGCTGTATTTCAGTGAGCACAGTACCTTGTGTGCTGTATTTCATTTTCTTGCTTGCAGCAGATTGAGCGTTCTTACTAACGTGCACTATTTACTGCGCATAGCGTTCTGCTACGAGCTACGTAGTTTCGTAGCTTGTTTTTTTGAGTCCCAATTGGGTCAACATAGATACTTACATAAAGTCACGCCTTATTTATGAGAGTTGGTAGAAACTACAGAAAGCCACAACCTTTACTCAAGATACTTTTGAGTTTGTTTCGGTATTTCTTCTCAGGGATCAGTCAAGTAGGAAATGCTGGCGCCATCTTGTTTTAAACAACAAATTGACTTGTAAAAGTGTTTTAGAACATCGAATTACAGAAATAAATATTAAATTTCATTTCACGAAGTTCACTGACAGTTATTTTGTATAATAAAAACTATCCTTGCTCTAACACAACTAATTTAATTCCAAATATAATTAGGTCAAACTGGTCATAATTTTCAAACAAGATATAAAGAACATATTGCAGCGTACAGGAACAGTTATCCAGAAAGATCCCATTTTGCCCAACACTTAGTAGATTCAGGTCATCGTTATATAACAATAACACTTTTAAAACAACGAATTAAATACGAGTATTCCAAGATCACCTTTAATTCATAATTCATATTCTTTATTGTGTAAGTGTAAGTGTTAAGTACACAATACATACAATGTTCTTATAAGTTAAAATAGGATCAGTTATGTCCCGCCGCTTAGGCATACAATAGTGCCGATTCTCTTGTCACAAATGCCTCTAAACTAGACTTAAAATCGCCAAAATTTAGTTTATTCCTGTCAACGACACAACTTAACTATATTTGAGTTTGACAGCACTAAGATGGCACTGAGATTAAAATTTTGTGAAAATGTCAATTTTGCTATTCTGAATTTGACGTTTTTCACCTAAAATTTTAATTTTCTAACTAAATCTGAACCATTTTTAATCGCGATTAAAAATGGTGTATTAAATGTTGAATACTATTAGTTGTCATGAACTAAAACTCACACGAAAAACAGTACAGTATATTTTTTTTTTCTTTCTTTTGCTTATATCTCGAAAATGGTGTGTCCTATCGCAAAAATATTGAAAATTTCGACCCCCTATATGAAACCGTTATACCGCTAATAATCAACACGCAGGTAATTTTATTTTTTTCCCATACAAAACGTGAAAAATTCCATATAAAACACGTCGAGGCTGCCCCGAGCGTGCCTCCGGCTCTAAAAAAAATCACGGAGTAGGGCAAACAAGTATGTACCACATGGAGTCGCGATTGTCAAAATTGATTGTGTCAAAATAATTTTTAAATTTAGAGACTTTATTGCAATAGCGATAAGAGAATAGCGTTATTTATATTATTAGCGGTATTCTCATAGCTAAAAGTAAGGAATTTTAGTGATAGTTTAGTTCGGTGTACAAGAGAATCGGCACCAATAACAATCACCTAGTATCTAATTAAATTTGAAATTAAAATGAATTTAAATAACTCAAAATACGCAATAAATGTCAGAAGAACAGCTATTATACATTAAAAAGTACATTACAAAATATTTCACGCACAATACAAATATAAGTACATTAAAAAATATTATTATAATATTATCCACAGGTGCTATTAATTGAATGTCAATAAAGATACTCGTAGATATTCCCTATTATCTTTACCGTTGCTGTACGCATCATGCTTGAGGTAAACTATACTGTGCAAGTGATTTGTCAGTTTAAGAAATATTTTATAGAGTAATAGCATATGTCCAGTAACATGTCGTGTAGTTTCTTTTTAAATATTTTTATTTCTTGTATATTTCTTACAATAGCCGGGATTGTATTAAATAAACGTGGAAACCTTTGCTGCGACTGTTCGCCCCTTATCGAGCTGATAAAGATTCTAGCAAAGGTGGACCGAGCAGTATTCCTATTTAAGTGGGGTTGTCGGGTGGTATGGCATCCATCAGTCTGCTCAAGGTTCTAGGCAAAATCTATGAGAGGCTTATTTATAAGCGTCTCAGAGACCACGCCGAGACCAAGGGCCTCATCCCCGACGAACCGTTCGGCTTTCGAACTCAGGACTCTAGCGTGCATCAGGTCCACCGTATCGTCGAATATATCAGCGGTGGTTACTAAATAACCTTTTAGTAACCACCGCTGATAAGTTCTACAAACTCGGTGTGCCAGATCGTCTCGTGCTCATCTTACGAGACTACTTGTCGAATCGCACCTTCCGCAATCGAATCGAGGGAGCCCTATCCTCCCCCCGCCCAATCCGCGCTGGAGTCCCTCAGGGCTCCGTGCTCGCCCCACTCATATTCACGCTGTTCACAAGCGATATCCCTAAAAGTAGTAAGGCGCAGTTGGCTCTGTTCGCAGACGATACGGCCATATACTACAGGGGATATAATCCAACCCAGATGATCCAGTATCTACAACGGGCTGTCAACAACCTTGGCGCCTGGTTTAGAAAGTGGAGAATCGAGGTAAATCCCGACAAAAGTCAGGCGGTTTTATTTACTAAACCGCGAATAACAGTGCCCTTAGTGAGCGCTCGCCTAGTTTAATTAGAATAGTTTATACCCCTGGCTGGAGGCTTTGAGTGTAGAAGCTTAAGGCAGCCACAGGAAAGTCCGGTTAAGCAGCCATGACCTTAGAGGTCAACTGCGAGATGCAATAGTTACAAAAAAAAAAGGCGGTATGGCTCACACTGCGTTCAGCGCTTTACGTGGCAACGCCTCGTTGAGAGATGAAACACGTGTCGATTTCTTACAGATTTCTTTATGACTCTTCAGAATAGTTAAGCGGATTAGGTTACTAAATATACGTCGTCTATTGTATTCAAATTCTACACCTACATATCTCCTATTCGTCACATAATATCACTATTTATTTAATATTCGAATATTTACAATAAAACTAAAGTTGCCTTAATTTACAGTAGATCTCCAACAAATATATGCCAATCTATCTTTTAACCGACACAGCCACTAGAAACGTCGTACCGCCATGAACGCCCGAACCCGTTGTTGCGCCAGTTTGACATATCGAATCTTTTGGTGTTGCCAGTACAATATTCAACAATTGTGTATTAATAAATTGAAACCTAACAATTGTATATGTTATCATAACCAAATCAAAGAACTTTTAAGACACTTTTAATTTTTACCAATGTTCTGTGAAGCGTATTAAATTCGTAAGCCAACATTGAATACAGAAAATTGTTCCACTAACTCCTAACACTATCAGAGAGTGTGCTCGCTTCAGTTACAAGTGTAGAAGCACTCTAAACTTCGTCCTGCAGCAGCACATTGTCACTATTAACACTTTAACGCTGCGCCTGCCTGTTTAATACTAGTTCACTTTTCAACTCATAATTGTAATAATAAGTTATAATGCTGAAAGTGCACGTATGAGTCCAGTTTGTACTGAATAAATGTATCCGTTATGGATGAAAATATTTATGGATAAATTTATTTGTCAAAAACTGTAAAACAGTCAAGAAATGTTTGAGAAGTTTAAGATTTTTTTTTGTTGGTGCGCGGTGGTTACCTGTTCTGAGCCAACTTTGACAACCTAAAAGACAGACGAGATAAATGGTATTTCTAGTTCTTAATACTGTATTTGCCTAGCAATTTAGCAGAAACTTTTCAAGGAAATTTTGAAACACCTCAAAAGGATAAATAAATCAGCACCTACCCCTTTTACCTAGCTTTGTCTAAGGAATCCGAGAAGTCGAAGTTAAACTCAAACCACGTTTAAAATGTTTTGTGAACTTTAGTTTGAAAATAATTAACAAACCCGTGCTGAAGCTAACTTGTAATTGCATAGAATTACATACAGTTGAGTGTTCCGATCGTATGTGGGAGAGGAAGTTCTGCTCAAAATCAATTTCCACACTGTTTTCGGAGCAAATATAAACATAGTTGTTCGAGTTAATCGTTAGTCAGTTATTGTAAGCGGGTCTGTGTTGTTTTAACAATCTTTCAAACTGAAAATATTTTGTTCTCAACACTGTGTCTATTAGTTTCTTGTTAACTTAAATAACGTAGCTCTCACTTTAAAAGCATTACGAAATTAAAAGCAGTGCTTATATGTCACAGGACTGTCACAAATTGACCGCTATTGCCACGCTAAAGCGACTCGAGTATAGAAGTTTTATTATTCAAGACTATGATCCCATTCCACATTAATTTCATTACACTCACAAATCCCATTTCAGCAAAAAACACACAAATCCCTAACATAATAAAACCCATACATACAACAGACATAATTACCCGTGACCTTGACCCCACAAGCTCGACCTTCGATCAACGATATCGGCTCGGGAGGATGATCGAGTGTCTTATGAGCGACTGAATTGATTAGCTCGAACACAACATATTACTTAGGACTGAGGGACTCAAACTTTGTGCGTTGGTTCATTGTGGAAGTTTAAGAGTAGGATCTAGTTTATGAAAGTTTACGGTACTTAAGTACCGTATACTTTGCTGCTTTGAATGTCAGTGTGAGCGTAGGAACCTGGGTTCGATTCTTAAAAGGAATATGCTTTTTTGAGTTTTTCGAATCGGAATTTCTCAGTAGTGACCTGAAGCATAGATTTGTGCCCAGTTAATGACAATACCTAAAATGTATGTATGTCACATAATGAACTTATTGGTGATGTTCTTCAAAAACGTCAGGTGCGTAGTACTCGCAACCGGCGTGCACGTAAACGAAGCAAAAAGAGTATGTAAGGATCGTAGCAGGTGGCGTTTTGTACTTTCTTCCCCGACATTGGAAGAAGACGAGACTTTATATAGTATGTCAATATATGTATGTCAATGGCAAGAGGCTGCCTGACCTTGACCTCTTGTCGTCATATCTGTCCGGTTAATGAAAATAGCCTTGCCTTATATTACATGCAATTTATAAAGTAACTGGCGAATTGCGCCTTTTCATAAACCGTTCCGAGAATAGACTTGGGATTCTGATGTGTGATGGTGACGCTAGCAAAATTCAACGATATTCTCAAGAAAAAGAGTTGCGTCACGCTGCCGATAGTTTGAGAACCATTGACTTGGTTAATACTGTGATGTTTGGCGGTATGATTTCGTCTAAAATACCTTGTTAGTGATGAAAGATGATGTGGTTTTACTCACGGTATATACACATTTTCTAGGCTCAATATTCTGCGTAGTTTTAGTGCTAAAAATATTTATCGTTGGATAAAACATTGTAGCTAAAATGATATAGTAGCTTGTTTTTTTAAAATATTTGTTATATTTTCACTGGCTTGTATTTTTTAAGTCTCAAAATGGCTAGCTTCTCAGCATTCAATAATCTTTCGCGCAATCATTATTTTACAACTTGAACTAATTGTCCTTACATTGAAAACATCGTCGACAATCCTCCTTACTATTGTTACATAGCTCATCGACTAATCCTAAGCCCGTGTTCCCACAATCAGCACAAAATATCACCACATTAGCTGACGCAGCGACTCGAGCAAAATTAATTGCTCATTACGGCCGCAAGTTAACCGTCATGACGCCGTGACGATATTTGACGCTATGTCGCCGTGACGCAATAACCCAAATTACATTGTTTCACGTCATTTTACGCGCGTCATTTTAACGTTCCACGGCGTTTACTTACATTAATATTTTGAGGGTCTTTTGGGTTCTTTGTGGTCTTGTCTTGGCGACTTCAAAGTCGTTCGTGTTCATTAATCATTGTTGGTGGAAGTCTGCTTGCTTTGTAAGAATGAGCATAGGGGAGAATTAAGCTTTGCTATGGTAATGTACGGCTTCGTTTAATGAAATTGTGTTCGCAAGTTAAAGGTATGTAATTTTAAATTAATTTCATTCATTGTTGTATGAGTTTTTGTTTAGTCTTGTCCTATTTGTCGGGAGATATGAGACGTAACGCAAAGTTTGATTGTATTAGAAGAATTTCTAGTCTTGTTTTTGCTATGTTAAACCTATTAAGCTAGGTACATAATAGAATTAAACTTTTTACGACACTTTATTTATAATTTATGTGAACAAATAATTTTATGACACTTTCAACGACCATGAAGGCTTTTTCCGAAGTGAAGTATATAAGCAATTTAGAGGCCCATAAAAATCTCGCCAAAAGATTTATAGAGTATAAAACAGTAATAAAACAACACTATTTTATTCACCAAACTATTGCCTAGGATGTTACCACTTCAGAAACTTTTACGAGATTGTCGTAAAGGTGTCAACACAATATTATCATAACCCTTGATCCTACAAATAAGGGTTACAAGTACGTTTAAGGGTTTCCTTATAAGGGCTTATGGTAAAAATTTCATTGAATTATGTGGACGCGATTGCACTTCAGGATGATGTACGTCGTCTGGAAGCTTATTGTCGTGGGAGTAAGCTTGATCTTAACCCTGCTAAATGTTCAGTTCTAACATATTCTCGTAAGCGCGCAATTATATCTTCATCGTATATCTTAGGTGATCAAGTACTACCAAGAACGAATTGCATCCGAGATCTGGGGGTATATCACGATTCTAAGCTTACTTTTGAATTTCATGTTGATGCCATAGTCGCTAAAGCATTAGGTTTCATAATGCGGCTGTCCAGGTGCTTCACTCAAGCCAAAGCTTTAAAAATTATTTAGTGTACTTTTGTAAGAAGCCACTTGGAATACGCGTCTGAAATCTGGAATCCATGTTATCACAAGTAAATCGATCGTATAGAGAGCATCCAGAAAAGGTTCATCAAGTATTTATGTTATCATCAGAAAGTGCCCTACCGGTCTGAATATTACCTTAACCTCTGTAAAAAGTAATATTACCCCTAATTAATCGGCGAGCAATCTCTGACTGTATTTCATTATTAAAAATTTTCAATAATTCTATTAATAACTCCGATATTCTATCGAAATTTTATTTTAACGTTCCCCAAAGGTCAAAGAGATGGAACGCACCGTTGCGTGTTCCATTTAACTCTATGAACTACAGGCAAAATTCATTTATAGTGCGTGCAAGTAGCAACTTTAATAGCATGTGCAAACAGCATGATTTAGATCCTTTCATAACAAGTGTGTCCTCGGCCAGAAAGTGGAAGTGAGTGAAGCCTTGGCTTTTTTAATGAAAAATTTGTATGTTCAGGTTTTTATTCTTGTATTGAATATGGTATATGAATTTGGTTTAAGCTTGAATGTTATACAATTTTTTTTCTCTACTTTTTTTGATTGCAGTGTTATGCTGTTCACACTCTTTCTTTCCAATCTGTTTTTAGAAGTGAAGACTTTTAATTGGCTGTCAGTCTCACATACTATTTTTTATTCTGTTTTTTTTTAGCTGTAAGTCGTCCATAGTTAATAAATAAATAAATAAATATTCTATGATCAACATATTTTCTTGCTGAAATGACCGGCATTTACGCATCACTACTACATAAACTTACTAATTTATTTACCAACATTTATTTCTTTAAATATTTAGGTATTACAATATAGCCGGGAAAAATTAAAATCAGTTTGGTAGGTAGGTGCTGCGATGAATCTACTTTTTTTCGTTTGACGTTTGTAACTCGCTGACAAATAATTTTTTCATTAATTTTCTGTGAATGTATCACAGAAAATTCAATTAAGTTACACATTACGAATACGTCGAGTCACGAATGACATGTACATAATTACCTCCTTCAATTCAATATGAAATGTAATGTAATGCAACTTGTGCCCCTCTCCCACGACACTCGACCTCCGACATTGTCTGACCTCTAATGTAATTCGAGGGGCATTCGATACATCATTGAATTAGCGAATGTGAATCGGTGTATTATTCATGCGGCCTGAGCCGCCGGCCTTCGGTAGACCGAGAACCTTCGACCATGCATAAATATCGAAACGGATAAATAGAGTTGGACTGTCTGTCTGTGAGCTCTTATAAAAATTGCTTAACCTTAAGACAAGCTAAAATGTCAAAAAATATATGAGAACGATAATCATTACTTAACTAGCTTGCAACGTGCATAAGTGTTGGCGCCTGCAATCTTTAAGTCCGCATCAGCCGTTTCATGGAACAGATTGCCAAGCGTATTTGTCAGGCGCTCATAACAGACGGTGCTTCACACCACAAAATTAGTTATGGAAAGACTTTTACCTTTTTATATTGTCTGAAATACTTTCTTTAAAGGACGGACATCGGTCCGCATAATAAATTATTTCTAACAAATATAAATCTATATTATAATAATAATAGAACGAAGTGTTACCTATCAGGATTGCAGGCATTGTTCAGCATCAGTCTTCTCTGTGTTTTATTGAGCAACAAACTCCAGTGTCTCAAGAGTAGACTATAAGTAAAGGGGTTTGTGCTAATTCTGTTTTATATAGAAAACATTTTTGTTTTGAGTAGCTAACCACTCGGTGATGACCGAGTGGTTACTCAATGCAAGTCTGTGAATCTTAAAGTCTTGGCTTAAATTCTTAAACTCGTCTTGAGAATTTTGAATGTCACTTTATTTAGGCCAACGGCTGACCTAAATGCAAAGATGTCGATTTCAGAAGCGTTCCGAACCTATGTACAAAATAGCCCAGGCATAGGGACTGCCGACCGAAGTGGAAAATTAAAACTGTATATGAAATAACAGTCGTTATAACTCAATTACTTCAATGATACGCAAGCTACGGATATACTGTTAACATGAGCATGTCGGTGACGCGAACCAATCATATTTTCCCGACCAAAAACCGCTCAACACGCGTAAAGATGTTTTCACTTCATATTCATATCTTTATTTGCATTCCATAATGTAGGTATAAAGGTGTTACAATGGCTTAAAGCTAAGGTACAATTCCGGACCCTGTAGCGCAGCAAAAAGTATAAAATTAATTCATAAAATAAAAATTATATTCAATTAAAAAACAAATTACGTAATATTCAACAATTTTTAAATAATAATATGTTCTAACATTAATTGAGATCAGTTACATTGTGGTACATAATAATTATTTGAAAAGAATTATTAAAATATACAATAAAATTTAACATAATGTCTTCAACAATATATACAAAATTCTGATCTTGTTTTAAAGTATAGGATGTTATAAATAAACCACACACAAGTAATTGTATAATGTTGGGTTGTTGTTGGGCTTTGGTAATTAATTAGACATTTACAGGGTGCACATTGCGTTTTTCTGAAACCATATTTTACGAACTACTGGTTTATATGATAAATAATACCCACATACCTACCTAGATACCCTTTGAGAAATAGATTCGTGCCAACATATATAAATCTTATAGAAGCGAACTGTCTATAGCAAGAGGAATGAAAGGCATTCCTTTGTTTTAAACACGATCAAAGCTCCACCGTAGAATCGGAACTGATTCTACACAATTTCCTTTGGAATGTGTAGTAGGTACTTACCTACCTACATCGCTTTACAATATAGGTAGAAGTATACCTATCGCAATGTATTTGTATGAAGGTGGCAATCTACAAGCTGAATGGTCGTATTCAAGGCTAAGGCTTGCTTTGAACGAGGTTCGGAGCTAGATCGCAAGGGTGACCGTA
Source organism: Xanthia icteritia (assembly GCA_949128155.2). Lineage (NCBI taxonomy): Eukaryota > Metazoa > Arthropoda > Insecta > Lepidoptera > Noctuidae > Xanthia > Xanthia icteritia. The sequence goes on along the minus strand of OX421951.2, from coordinate 20,066,550 downwards.
TAAGCGTGAAGAGATAACTCGTATACTCTTGTGGAGAAAGCCTTAGCTGTTGGGCTGCTGTCAGGGGTGACAAAGGGCCAACGTGCTTGTCCGTGGTGAAGATGTCATATTACTTGGCTTTTGAATACGTTTTAGTTGACGCGAGAACGCTATTAAAACTTAATTAGCAATATTACTGAGTTAAAATTCTTAAATTATAATATTATTATGATTAAATTATCAACTTATTGTAAATATTTTTAAAGCAATGAAGATTATTTTATAATTGCTTTTAAAACTACTACACATTCAATAAAGAGAGATAACATTCAAGGAAGATTAAAAAATCCACTAATTTAGGTCTCTGCAAATAAATATTTGAAACTGTTTTTTTATAAATCAAGTTTAGCTAAGTTAAGCTACGTAGCTTGTCCCTGTAAGTTAGTTTGTTTTTTCCGGAAAATTCCGAGCAAATCCGAGGCACATCGACGGTGTTAGTAATGATGGATTGGTTTCTATCTACTGACCTTTCTATGCGTCTAGCTATATGACTTGTATTTGTGTGCTTTCCGATGTGGGAAAACTGTGTATGAAGCTTGTATTCTAAGCCATGTTCCCCAACATTTAGAATCTTGGTGAAAAAATCTTGGTAAACAGTGGCCCAATGTCTTTATGGAACTGTAATCGCTTCATTAAAGGCCGATTATTTAAGAAAAAAAATGGCAGTTTGACATATTTTCTCAAAAAGCAGTCAAATAAAAGTTGCTATCTAATCATGCCACCGATGATATAATCCTCGATGATTAACATAATAATACTTTGAAAGATGGATCTCAAAAGCATTAATATTGATGTTATATCTAAGTCATTATTATTCATGCCACAATAAACTCTCAGCGAAAATTTCAAGTCTCCAAGAATTTCATTCTCCCAAAAATATTTATTATTCGCTGCGAAAATTTCAAGTCCAGTTAAAACCCATGTTTATTTAGTTAAGGAGCGAAATAAGCATGTTCTGAGATAACGCGGGATTAGCCAGACACGATTAATTGTCTGTCAGAGTGCCTTGTTTGCTTAGAGTTGGCTTAAACTCGGGTTTGCATTTGAACGGGTGGAATTTTTGTTGTATGGTCCCCATTTTAATGTTCAGGTTTTACCAACTTGGGCAGTTAGTGATTTCTGACGTTGGGAGCCTTTTGCTTCCCTCATTTTATTAAGTAAAATTACTGGTTTATATAAACTATTTTATTTTATCTCTATGATTGGCATCACGGTACCACCAAGACATTTGAGCATTTGATTTGTCATTACATTTGAAAATTATCTTCTCACAAATAGCGGACGCTGGCCCAGTTGCTGGACTAAACAGGCCACATTTGTCGCATGTCGGAGCAGCAAAACGCAAAAATCAATGGATCCCAAATAGCAGGAAACTACTACGCGGCAGGCCCAGAAAGAGATGGTGGGATGAGCTGAACTCCTTCTTATAGCAATCGCAGTAGACCGGGAAAAGTGGAAAGAGGAAAGGCAGTCCTTTGCCCTGCAGTGGGACAACACAAGCTTATAATATTAATAATTGAATAGACAATACAGTACGTAGGTACTAAGGGCTCCGTCAGATAACTTTCATCTGCGGAATTAATATTGCGGACTATGAATTATTGATCGCAATAGCAGGTGACGTTCTGTAGTTTCTGCCTAACCCCATGGTAAGAGGGCGTGAGTTTACGTATGCAAATATTGCGGTTTTATAGCTTTTGTATAGAAAACTTGACAAACTGTCATATTTATACTTGAGCTAAAAGTTAACTGGCTATTGAAAAATCTGCTCTTAAGTGATGTTAAAACAGACAAAACAACCCCTTCCACGATTACAAAATATCACGACAGCTCATCAGTAAGTTATTCATCCCGGTTCATGGCTGGAGCATTATGAAATAAATATGAGCCACCGAGGTTTTAAAGTGTGCTCCGGATAGTTCGCGCTTCCCCGAGGAGGGCTTCAGAGTGTATATTAAGGAGTAACTGTTGCTGCGAATAATAAATGAGACTTGAATAGTTCTACAGAGAAGTGTCAAACAGTGGCAGCTAAGTGGAAAATGTGACACAAGGAGGAAATGAAAAATATGCTGAAGGAAATAAGCTATGCACCACTAACATCGCGGTTTGTTTCATAAAGAGAAATGGCTTGAGGAAAATAATAATGGAGAGGACTCGAAAGTAAATGTGGTGTGGGTGGGTGACTAGCAACTTATATAGCCTGAAATCGAAGAGCACGTTTCAGGGCATTTAAGCCTAAAAACACAGAAACTTTGCCATTGACAAAAATTGCGAACTTCCGTTCATACTTTAACCCCTGGGGGTTATTTTTCAAAAATCTTTAGATAGTGCTCGCTTTCAACATACAAAGAGACGTATGTGCAAAATTTAATGCTGCTACCCAGCGGTTTGGCAGTGCGTTCTTTTAAATAACATATCTGTTATCTACGGCCTACCTATTATTTTTCTTCCTAAAACCCCAATATTGTTTAAAGCCTTTAATATCCAGGACACAATTCATGACAGTATTTGAACGGCTATGATAATATTATTTAATTACCTTTTTATCGGTCATAAACGTTCGCTAACGGCGGCTAGCGAGCGCTAATGGGGTTTAAATCAATTTGCAACACATTAGGAGTTATACAGGCGGTTTCGTATAGACGGCTTATTTATACAGGCTGTTTGATAATCGACGTTCAATACAGCGCATGCATGCATAGAATGCTGTGGTTTTAGTATGTAGGTATTGACTATAAGCAAAAATTTAATTGAATGGTTTTGTGATAATCTGGATTTGTAAATCAGTGTATTATGCAACTGTTTTTTTTTTCAACCCTAGGACTAGGTTTTATCGTCCTCCAGTGTGACAATATTACAGATGTGCTTACAGGCCTAAATCTTGCATACTCATCTTACCTATCTTTTTATATTCAAAGGCATTGTGATAGCAGACAGGAAGACGCTGCCTTTTTCTTGACAAAAATTCTTAATTGGCTTTTACGATACCCCTGGGTCCAACACGGACAAGGAAGTAATGGCCCATATTTCGTCAAAAACGCACCCAAAAGAGGTATTAAAACAACATCACAAACCACCAACCCCAGGTTTTCCTTTCTTTCTTCATATTATACCAGGCAAGCAGATAAGTGTAAAGTTAACATAAACATAACGTTACCGGGTCCTGATAACAACCGATCATTGCCGGAGTTTGCCGAGCGGGGCCGAGGGACGCATTCTAACGTTATAATATGATGAAGAGCATAAGATTGGGGAGCAGACGGGATGAGATAATATTAAGTAGGTACTTTAAGTACTTAGGGGCCGCACTGGAAAACAATTTGTTTTTCAGATGTAAGTTATTTTTTTTTTTTGTTTGAAGCGCTTAGTGAACGGTAGGGAAAATAATATAACATTAGTCATTCAGACACAAATACGCCTTTACACATGTACTTGGCTACTTTCGCATTACAAAACAATGTAATTTTGAATTTACGCATTTATTTTTAGCAGCTTACCAACCAATATTTTGATAATTATACCCAGTCAATACGTGGGTTCATAAGAAAAACAATTTCAATTTGGATGTGTCATGCTTTATCAATTACAGCATGAAGCGCCTTTTCCATGCAAAGCGCGTGCTTCCAGCGCTTTATCTCTCCCCAACATCTTTAGGATCTTTTACCTCCAATTATTTTCGGCGTGCCTAGTAACTAAACTAACTCCTAATATTTTTATTATAGTTTACGAAGCCTGATTGTTATAAATCATAGATATGCCCAAGGATAGATGGTAAATATGAGAAAATGTTTTCGTACCTACATTATTATTTTCCGATAAGTTCTCCTAAAAAACTAAGCGAGTAGGTATAAAAAAATAGTGGTACAGAGACTGAGGAGAAAATACTCAATTATTATCTCGGCTATTCCTAGGTAAACCCTAGGAATAAACGAGATAATGATCAAGTATTTTCCATTCGTTTGACTATTTTGACCATTTGTTCCAGTACCTCACCAAAAAAGTGTTTTATTGCTCATTCTTGGCAACTTCCAGTCAGTGCTATTTCGAGAAACCATGACTTTTGCTTTAAAGATAACTTAAAATTAATATGGAAAACTGTGAAACACATTTTCGTCAACCCATGCAGTTTCCAGTCCCTAAAAATAATAATTTGCTAGGTAAGTAGATAGCTCATAAAAAAAATAAAATAGGTATGTAAGTTAAAATTTTCCAAAACACGTATGATGCTCATTGTCGCTTGAGCACCGCATTTGTGTGAACGCACATTGTTCAGTGGCTCACCACCGCACCGCACCGGTACGAATAGCCACGCGGCAAACTTCCACTACCCATTGTGTCATAACTCGCTTTATAGTCAAACTCGCCGCTTGCTAGCTGGTGCCGAAACCTGTGAAATTCAAAGCGTGTAGGTAATGAGATTGCATTGAGATGACATTATCGCTGAAAATAATTGCAGTTATGTCATCGGCACCAACCAGCAAGACTAGATAAAATTTGGCACAATAATATATTTCTACCTCCCTAAGCTCTCCGGATGAGCGTGACGGAGTTGCAGCAAAATTCAAAAATTCTAAATTCAAAAGTCATTTATTCAAACTAGGCGGAGAATCAGCACTTTTCGAACGTCAAAATTACATAAGAAAGTTCCCCAAAACGCCCACCCTACACCACTTCTTAGTGCTTTAGCTGGGAGGAAGAAGTGGCGCAACAAACTCCCCAGCAGCACAGCTGTCTGTTGGGTTAGAAAAAATGGATTCTATATAATAGTATGCAAAATGATTTACATTACGCAACACTAAACATAATGTAAGTTATAACATTAGTAGCCATATGACAGCTAGCACACGCCAATATATCAACCAAAAACATCGAAACTCAGGCAGAAATAAAAATAACTAAACAAAAACAATATCTAAATAAAAGCTTCCAGGCATAAAGGGCGTGCCCGCTTACATATAGCTGTAACTAGAAGTTATAATTGATAAACTAGGACCATCGAGGTAAAATAAATAATTGTCGAGGTCGCTAGCTAACCACATATTGCAATACAAATCATAAAAAAAACATTGTAATGAGTAGATTATGTCAACATTAAATTAAAATAAATTGACTTATAAAGTAAAACTATAAACAATTATATAAACTCATATAACCTGTCAGTAGGTAAGCTAATTCTGGAGAGAGAACATTTAAAAAATCTCTTGAGTTAATCACAGCGACCAACAGCTATTCTTATCATTTAAGTTGATAGAATAGTATGCCTTTGAACAGAGGTTGGATTTTACTTTAGTTTTAAATGCATTAACAGGCAAATGTAGCAAAGTAGAAGGTAGCTTATTATAAAAGGTTATACCAAGCCCAACAAATGAGTTATGAACCTTATGAAGCCGGTGAAAGGGAGCAGAAGGTGACGGCGCGGGGCTTGACGGTCTTGTAGCCATTGGGGACCTTTGGTTATCTACGGATAAATGATGCTCCATCCTTACTTTGGTTAAGATACCTTTGGTAATATTGTGCCCCAATTTTTCTAGTCTTGCTGGTTGGTGCCGATGGTTGGTGGTAAGTTTACCTGACACAACTGCACCAAAAATTGCATTTCTTGTTTTGCTATACAGTATAGTGTCTTTCAATAATGGTGGGGTTAAAATCGATGGTAGCTCAAGAATCACTGGAAATTCAAGTGGTCCTATTGTTATTGTAAAATGACTACATTGTTACATTACATAGACTGGAACAAGCTGGAAGTACACTGCCATCATCATCATCAGCTTGCATCACTCCACTGCTGGACATATGCTACTCCAATCACACGCTATTTAGTTCGATGCTGACACCAGCTATATGGATATACTCTACGAAGATCGACGCTCCACAAAACCAGAAGGCGTCTTCCGCTTAAAAAAATGTGTGTACTGTAGGTACATCTCTGCCCAACCCCTGGGGAAATAAAGGCTAGATGTTATGTGTTTTGTATAGGTAGAGATAAATAATTCTAAGATTCAAAAGTTTCTGTATCACAAACAACGTCCAGCAATAAAATTCAAAAGTGAATACCGACAAATATTTCACCAGCTTTCCTTAAAATATGACGCACCTATTCAGTTGTATCTCAAGCAATAACACCGAGTGTCGCTAACGCCGGTAGACAAAGGGGCTCAGCAGAGAGCTTGCGACTGTTAATCTGCTGGAGAAAGGACGGCTCTTTATTTTCTCTTAACTCTACTAATGACTAGACGATAAGATAAATCTTGCCGCCTTTCATATTGCAGCGAATGAACTTTTATTTTGTTTTAGTACACGTGCAGGTAATTTCTTTGCAAAGGAAGAAAGAGAAAGATTTCGTTGAGATTTCTGTAGAAATAAGCAATGCTTTTGTTCGTATTTTTCTATTCCTTTCTTCTTGTCTGTTTATATGTGTTTAATAAAGTGTTAAATAGAAAATAAATAATTGTCCAAATGCGAGTCAGATCGCATACGAGGGTTTTCGTATCACCGTACCCTTTAATTTTTAAGTTTATTTGTTGTTATAGCGGCTATAGAAATACACAATCTGTGAAGTTTTCAACTACATATCTACCTATTACGGTTCATGAGACACAGCCTACAAATGTACTATGCTATACTCACAAGCCGGCGGTCCTACTAATGTACTACACTATGCTCACAAGACGACTATGGACATCAGCAATACCAGAAGCATAACAGACACATTGCCGTCCCAGAGACAAAGCTGAAATGTTTCATGAGCCTATCACTACACCATCACATACACTCTTCAAACCGGTACACAGCAACGCTGTTAGCTGCTGTAGCGGCACAAATACGGATGGTTATAGAACTTCCTCGTACGAGCTCTATCACGAAGAAACTCCTACCCAAAAAACCAAAACCTTTCTTCTCCTTGATACGTAACGGTGTAACAGTCACTCTCAGAACATCCCGATCCGTCGGTCGTAAACTTAAATCGAGTTCTCGCTCTTCGCTCGCTCCGCTTTGACGCACCTTCGCGCCGAGAGCTGAGCAACTTTGTCATTATGACGTCAGCTCACTGATTAGCGGTGACGTCGGGTAATGTGCTAATTGCATTTGTTTGCTTTGTACAACAATGTTGGAAAGATGGCAGAGTAGATAAATAACACCACGCGCCTGACATTTTAATGAGGAACGGGACTCTAAACTGGAAGCACAAAACTGGAGTTTTATCAAATAATATTGAATGAAACGATATTTTTGTGGAACGACTGCCATTTTACCTTCTCTAGTATTAGTACTAACTAGAAATAAGTTATTGGACTTTCGGACTCCTGACTACTCGTAACAACTCTAATTTGTTGAACATTTAGCGTCTTGACATGTAAACAATGTTCAACCATCCAGCCAAGTTACAGATCAGCACGAGTAGCTAAAATGAAAAAAAAAACAAAATTAAAAACGAAATGTCCCTTTTTATAGAAAGAGATATTATTATGTCTATTAGACACTTCCATCCGTCTTCTTGCCATCTTCCATTTGGCTGTTTATTTTATATTTATTGTATTTATTACACAATGGAGTTCCTTGGTATAAAGCTTCATTTCTTGGCAATTATCAGAAGCAGCAAAAATACGTAATTACATCAAGTTTCAGACTCAATTGTGGTTATAATGATAATTAACGCGTAATATTGGTAGTCCCATACTGGTCAATATCATTGTTCGTTATTATGGTATCATCATTCAATTACCTCTGTCGGTCCAGAGGGAAATCATGCGGTAATTTACTGATAGAGCTTATAACGATATATTTTGGAACTATATTTATAAAATGTCATACCTTACTACATTCTGTCAGCGCGCATAGTACATAATTTGTAAAATGAAAATGTAAAGGGGTGGGATCCTGGTGTCCTGAAACACAGGCCACGAGCCTAACTTAGGCACCAGTCTCCCACAATATATACTCAACCGAATTATATTTCAAATAACATATATATCTGTATGTAAAATAACATGTATATTGTGGTGAGAAAATAAAGTTTATTATTATCTTCTTTATTTAACTATATACATATAAATTATATTTTTAAATATTAGAATAAAAAATTAAAAACATTTAAAAATATAAAAAATAGTGTTCCGCCGGTGTCGGGAGCAGGGTCCAAGCTACCGGTGGTTAGGGCTGCAGAGACAGGAACCTCCTCACAATACGAGCCGTATCGAGGAGTACTGCCTTCTGAATCAGGCCCTTGATCCAACCGCCTAATGAGAGCCTCGAGAGATGTTGGTCGAGGCTTTCGGCCATCAGGCCATTGGCCGTTACGACAATCGGCACAATGATAGCGAAGCACACGTTCCACATGTCGACAACCTCGTGTGCTAAGTCGAGATATTTTATTTGTTTCTCTTTCTCAGCTTTCACGAGGTTCTCGTCATGAGGAATGGTAACATCTACTATCATTGCGCGGCGCGCTAATCGGTCTATCACTACTATATCAGGCTTATTGGCAACAATAGTCCTGTCTGTAATGATAGACCGATCCCAGTACAACGTGACATGGTCATTTTCGAGAACTGGGTCGGGCACATACTTGTAGTACGGTACCTCAGAATCCACAAGTTTATATTTCAAAGCAAGTTGCTGGTGAATAATCCTGGCCACTTGGTTATGCCTGTGCAAGTACTCGCCGTTAGCCAGACGAGAACAACCAGAGATAATATGTCTGATGGACTCACCCGGACGGTGGCATGCCCGACACACGTCAACCGTCCCATCCTTCATAATATATTTTCGGTAGTTATTCGTCAAGATAACTTCGTCCATAATTGCACAGACGAAACCTTCAGTTTCCCCGAAAAGGTCACCAAAACGTAGCCAGGATACGGACGCTAGGAAATCTACACCGGGCTGATGAAGAGCCCGATAGAAGCGCCCGTGAAGCTCCTTGCTTTGCCATACTTCCTTGCGGTCCTCTGTAGTAAGTACCACAGGTTTGCGCCAGTTCTCTTTAGCCATGGAGAGCGGGGTGAGCCCCTTGTCCACTGCGACCACATCACTGTGCATACCCACTTCGGCTTTTAAGAAATATTCTCTGAGGCTGCACACCTCGCGGTTGTGGAGGGTCTTCGCATTTAAAAAGCCTCGACCCCCGCATTTCCGCGGGATGTACAGTCTCATCACCGATGAACGTGGGTGATGCATCCGGTTTGCGGTCAGTAGTGTACGGACCCTCCTATCCAGGGCGTCGAGTTCGGTCTGAGTCCATTTGAGTATGCCGAAAGAGTACATCAAAACCGGCATGACCCAACCGTTGAAGGCGCGCACCTTGTTTCCGCCCGAAAGAAGACTAATAATTAATACCTTCTTCAGGCGACCAAAGAAGCGCTCCTTCAACGATTGCTTCATGTCAGCAACGTTGATGCCTAACGCTTCCGACATACCCAAATACTTATAGCTTTCGGCTGAGGAGAGTGATCTAATTACATGGGACTTAAACATAACTGGTGAAATGTGGGTGTACTATAGATCCACCTCTGCCTTACCCTTCGGGGAACACAGGCGTGATGTTATGTTATGTAAAAAATCTGTGTTTGATTCTTCCTAACATCATGGTGTGATCATCTATTCAATTCTCAACTCAATCTGCCCGTTAGTAGGTTTAGGAAAGGTTTGAATTAGGGAGGGGTTTAAAGAGGTTTTAATAACAAGATTTAAATGTGACACTTTGGCTACTTATTGGTGAACTGAGTTTGTAACTGGTTACTTTTGAGTAGCATCGTGGATGACAGGCCTTAGGCATGTACTTTTCCAATAATAAAATACATAACCAACACAGAAAATATATCCTGCATTACCACAAAAGATACTTCACATTTCCAGAAAACCGCGAAAACTTTCCACGAAGACGTGAAAGAAGTTCCGGCACTCCTGTTTGCTTGTAGTTTGTAGCCTGTAGTCTGTAACAAGACACAACTAGGTATATGCATGAACACATGAACTGTACGTGTCGTATTGTACCGGTGCTGTCGTGAGAACTAAGTATACGAAACTCAAGAATAATGCTGGGATCAGACGAAGCGTATAAATAGCAATTCTGAATTGGTCTGCCTTCAACTTTGTATGGGAAATGACCAGGGAGAATCACTGTCACCAAAGTACACCAAACTTATTTTATCACCAACCAATTTTTATGGTATTATATCTGCTAGGTCCTAGGTATTTTACGCTAAAACGGCTTAACAGATTTAAATGAAATTTGGCGTATGGGTAGACCATGATCTGGACTGGGATATAGGATACTTTTTTTTCACCAATTTGCTGAAACCTTATGCCAATACAAATATGCCCCTCGTTAGGAAACACCTTTTCGCATCCGTGTCCACCGTATAAGTTTATTGCGGAGATAAAGTTTACTTTGCTTGATCCTGTGCTCATTGTTATGCGCCGCTATTTTGTGCTATCAGATAATATTGCTTGTTCCGAGAAACATGAGCTCGCACAACAAAATGAAAATCTATCGAATCAAAGCACGAAGTTTGTCGGAATAGTTTACGTCAAAGGGAAAATATTGAACAAGGAATACCCACATTCGATTTTTTGATATTATATTTGGGCGCTTTTAATCAAAAAAGAGTACCTATGTAGGAAATATACCTGACTTAAATACCTTACTATACCAAAATACATACCTGACTGTAATTATAAATTAATATGTGACATTTTACGAGTTCATTTTATTCATTGTGATTCAAATAAACTCATTCATCACTCAGTACACCGCTGCCTGACGTCTGACGTGACGTCAAACGAAGAGTGACGTCAGAGGACATAGAAAGGCTTCTCAAACAGTACGCTTTTATACGCATCGAGGCTGCCACTAACAATAGAAAGGAAACTGTACAAAGAACGAAGAAACTCAAAAGACTCGGTAAGGGTACGTGCCCACAGATTTGTTCGAGTGTTTCTTGTCGATCACCACTGCGCATGTGGGTCGTTTTTGTCGATCGCTAACAATCAATAAAATCGAGGAAATCTGCAGTACTAATACTTTGATATACTTAAAACTGGCATAATAATGTCTAAATTATTTCAACCTTCTGTAAGACGCGGGTCATAGACAAGTGGCGAGTGGCGCGGGCGTAGCGACATATTTCATACAAAATGTATAGGAACAACGTGGCGCGGAACATACACACAACGCCCGCGCCGCAGCGTCACCTCGCCCGCGCCGCGCCTTTTGTGTATGTCCCGCGCCTAAGGTGGCGTTGACTTTGGACTTTAATGCCTCTATAGAGTCCTGTCTTTGGAGGCATTAAATCTGAAAGTCCATAGTCGACCAAAGAAGTTTTCTGATGTAGAGTATTTTCTTGGATTTGAAAAAGTTTCAAACCTTTCTTCTCAAAAATTAAGTAATTTGGCTTGCAAACCATTTTGCTTTTTCTATACATTAGCGATTTTTCGTATAAATCAATTAGAATGCTGCACGCGTAGCATGACCACGACGACGAATATCGACGGAAGCAAAATAAACAGGGTCAGATGTAAACATTACAATTCAGTAAAAACCTTCCCTATTCCGTCCTCAAATCACAATAGGCAGGCACACCTAACTACGAATAGTATAGTTTGTAGTTTTTCCCCCGAGAGCCCATTTGTCTTGAGGCCTGTACGCCACCGTGACAGACATCCTCCGTACTTTTACACGGCTCCTTTATCCTATATGGGCATACGGCTATATAGAGCTATGGGCGATATGACCTAATTTGGATTTTACGCGCCGCCATACGGACTGTGAATGATTCCGTTTTTGTTTGCGGATGTAGCTCAGTATATATCGTTGCGTCTTTCTTGAAAAGTGGTAAGCAGAGTTTTGTTAACATATTTCACAAACATTAATTACACAAATAATCAGTCAGCAAAAGTATATCACAATATTTTTAATCTTAAAGTAACACCTGAAGTTAACAAGGCAGTATTTTGTAGGCTACTGCTAGGCAGACCCGTGTCATTTTACTCAAATTCGGCTTGCTCAATCCTATTAATCAATCAGTTTGACTTACCAAACCAATTTGAGTACAAACAGAATCAAATAATATTTTGTTCGTAATATATAATGAATAATTCAATTAATTTTGTTTGTGCCAAAAGTTAATATTATTTTGTGAAATTATACGTTAGCGTTCCATTGTGTGTGGATGAATGTTTTTGACATTTATTACTATTTGAGGTTGAACAATCTACCTTTTATAACATAAGTCATTTATTCATTTGTTTAACATAGGTACATAATATTGGTATATAAAGATAACAAAGACTGCGCTATGTTGTACTACCAGAGGGCGTACAAATATTTATAATTAAATAATCAAGCCAGCCAAAGTCTCAATAATTAAATTAAATAAGCTTGGAAATAAAATAAAACATTTATAAAGAATTGGCTGCCCTATTTTTAGGCCAAAGAATCAGGATTGCCAATTTGCCATCCAACGTGGCAATGCTGGCGGCCTTTTGGGTACTTTTCCCATTGACAGCGTTGCGGACGAATTGTTTACTACCCAACGAGGTCTTCCCCTTTTTTAGGGTTCCATACCCGAAGGTGCCAAACGGAACCCTATTACTAAGTCTCCGTTGCCCGTCCGTCTGTCCGTCTGTCTGTAAGCGACCTGTATCTGATGAACCGTAATAGGTAGACAATTGAAATTTTCTCAGATTGATTATTTCTATTGCCGCCATAACAACAAATAATAAAACTAAATAAAGATAAAAATTTAAGGGGGTCTTAAAATAAACTTATGATTTTGAAAAAAAAATCTTACCCTGATGTGGGCTGTAATTTTTTTAACTCATCGAAAATAATTTTTATTTATTTTTATCTTCAAAAATGAAGAAATTGGGAGCCGTAAAATTTGGCAGTTTTAGACCTTTTTTGTACGATCTCTATCGCATCAACTAAACAAGTAAATAATTTGAAACTTCTGTATATCATGTACCATAATTTATACTGAATATAATAAAAAAGGCTAAAAACGCCGATTCATAAGGTTTTTTATTTAAATATGGACGATTTTTTTAAACTGCAAAAAAATAACTTTGTACTTAATTCATAGAAGAATTGAATTAATGAATGATTATTTGATGAATATTTTCAATTCATGATATACAAATTTATCTTTACGATTTTTAAAGTTTAAAATTAGACAATAATATTCTTCGTTTAATATTTTCATTTATTTGCTAAATATTGTACGGTGATACGGAACCCTTCGTGTGCGAGCCCGACTCGCACTTGGCCGGTTTTTTAAATTATATACTTGTACTACTATATAATATGTCTTAGTTTTAACTTGTATATTGTAATTAAGATTTATAACTGAGTAAATAAATACAAACTACTATTTGTATTATTCTTCTAATAGGATTATATATAGAATTAAACATTTCACCATACGAATCAGTCAGAGTCACATGGGCGGCTTTAAAACTCTGACACCAGCTTAGTCACTATCCACACGAAAAGAAGAAGAAGATAATACAAATTAATTAGTACTAAATAGCAATAGAAATCAACGTCAAAAAATAGAGTAAAAAATAAAATTAACAAAATATGTCAAAACATCGCGTGTACACAGTCTGAAAACAAATACTATCACTATTTCAATAAACAATACTAATTATTTCAATATACAATACGGATGTCAAGGACAACAATACATCTGCCGGGGTTGCGGGAAAGTCCGAAAGGGATACCGTGGCCCCTGGCAACGTACAGGCAACGGAAGGAACACGGGTGGGTTTTAGTCAGTAAGAGTCTGACACGCCCTCCCGCTCCACCCAGAGCGGGAGAAGTTATTTGATAATTTCCCACCCAAAAAAAAAAAAAAAAGTTAAGAACTTGTCAAACACTACTTTAGCAGATTCCTTCAACGTAGCGCGCGAAATTCAACATTTGTTACGTTTTTTGCAAAGACATTTTGCGTTTCGCGGGCTTTCACCTTAAGAAATGCTTGATATCGACGCGAGTTGTTTCATAATTAGCAAAAACATCATGACGTCACGTCCGGCGGCGAGCTCTTCAGCAAGCGATCGACCCCAGCCAGCGTGCAGTTCTCTACGAGTCCACAACTGTACAAGTATACCTGCAGTCTGTGAAAAGGATAATAAGTATCATCGTGTGCACAAATCCTAACTATTTTGTAATTTCTAAAGTAGTTTGATGGTGGCAGCTCATTAATATGTAAATTAAAGGAAAATTATTCAATGTACGATTGTATATATATATGATTTGAAATGTGATTCTTTATGTAAGTATTAATTAATAAAATGTGTGTGGTTCTATTAAATGGATATTATACACACATCAAAAGTGTCTAGGGATCAATTACTTTTTAACTATAAAAAAATCCAATTAATATTTATCAAATCTAGTCTTCCAGTCTGGCTTCTTACTTTAATTTCTATATTAAGTTAACAACTTATCCCTATATTTTGTATTTAAAAAAATGCAATTTTCGCAAACTGTGGGTGGAATTGTGTGGTTAATTGACGACATTCACAGGTTAAATTAACCGTTACAAATGGGAAAAAATGCAAAAATGAGGAGTTTTTATTTTTTTTATTAAAAATGTAAATGATTGGCATGCTTTAAATCAGTTCATCAAAATCACTTTGAGGAATGGTCGCCCACGGTCTTTCTAACAAGTCAAAAAGTTGATGTATGCACGACATCCATACTCAGCAGAGCTTTTCTTTGGAGCATATCCCGTCTGACACGCCCTCCCGCTCCACCCAGAGCGGGAGAAGTTATTTGATAAATTTCCCATCCCAAAAAAAAAAAAGCTAGCAAGCATATGCTTTGTTGTATGTATGTTTTGTGCCAATCTCCTTTAATATGCTTTGTTCAACAGTAAGAATTTTAGCCGTTTCTATAAGCTCACTTTCAATTCTTTGATTGACCGTGGGTATGTGGTTAAATATGTCTGGCGCTATGCAGAATACACTTTTATACATTAATGCTGTGTGGGAAAAGGATCTGAATTAGAAAAACATTCAATTCAATAACAATAATTGTTATAGTTACGGAAATAAAATATTTTCCAATGAACCTTATAAATAATGCCTACAGCAACACTTTGCAACTACCACACCATTTTAACCTTATAAATAATGCCAAGCAATACGTCACGCTCGCTGGTGACGTAATAAGCCGCACGGCAGGGAATTACTGACTTATTACACTTGACGGAAAAGCACGTAAGGTGATATTTTGCCACTAATTAGGGCTGAGTGAGACTTGTACGCACGTCAATCCGTGTGATTGTATTATTGTCGGATGATAATGTCACGTGACGTGGCTCATTGAGTTGTGAAGACGATATTTCTTCTTCTTCTTCTTCTTTGTCGTGTCGATGGCTCGACAAAGAACGTTAATTGAATTTTGTCGCCACTTCCACGGCATCGTCGGTGGCAGCAGAGGTTGACTGCATTTTTTGGGGCAAAGAGGGCAGGACAATAGGTTCGACATAGTTTGCGCCCCAGCTCTACATCCATACCCTGCTGCCGTACCGTCGAGGTAGCCCCAGTTTACGAGGTTGCAGTTACATCTTCCTATGTAGCAACTCGCTTGCTAAACTTTTACTTACTACTACAGCTCTAGATGTTCGGACGAGGCTGCGGTTACCACTACTTTATTACCCTATTATCAAATCTTTAGCCAATTCAGCTGTTCATACGTCTTTAACCCTCATAAAAGTGTTATAGTATTTTTTAGAATTCTACAAGTTCCATTCACTATCGCGTTGTCAACGGATTTCTATCTCCTTGTGTACCTACTACTACGGTGGATATAGCCCGTTCCCCCAGTTGTTCCCCCGACCACCAACTCACGCAGAAAGATAACTGAATAATCGAGTCTTCCATTTTTCTGTCACTGACAGATCTGTATACAGGATGGAGATAAGGGGTGCTTGTAATTTTTTGGAACGGTAAAAATAAGAATAAGCTTACTGTAAATAATTAAATATTATCCTTACCTACTCATAATTATTATTGAAATCTAAAATGGTACGGCATGGTAAAGATTCTAATATTATTGAAAAAAAAATACACTCTTAACGGAAACCCTATAGATTCTTAAACCAAATAACAAATAATAATTGCAATTTCCCTCACGAAACAGTATCAAAAATCTCTAAATTTTTTACAACCTGTAGGTACAGTTAGTAAAAATCGGGATGCATTACTTTTCCCGACCCGCCTTTTGTAGTATTTAAGTGGTCGTTAGATCTTCTATCGTGTCATATAAAAGCTTTTTACGTCTTCATAGAGAAGTTACGATTTTTATATAGACAGTCATTTGCCGACATGGCGACTATAAACGCAATCTGGAACCCCTCTCGGCCGTATTGGACGAACGAGACTCGACTCGATTGTTATTATTCGATACTTTGTGAAGCTTTGAATATTTTTCTTTAGAGGAACGTTGTTTTTTTAAGAATGGTTCTCGATTTCAATTCTGTCGTATCCCGATAAATGTCGGGATGTTTTTTTTCGTTGTCTCGCTTACTTGGGAGTTGTTATTGAAACAAAAATGTTTTGTTGAAGTAGGTAGTTAGTAGGTTTTGCTTGCGACATTTTTTTCGTATTTCTTGTTTTAGGTAACAAAAGATATTCCCTAAAAAAGAATACGAAGTATTTGTTAACGATTTTTACAACTGATAATTCTTAGCCAACTTCGGATTCTGATTTTAGCCATAAATCGTTAATCCTAACGTTTGTTACGCATTCACGCTGAAATAGCTGAACGGATTTGGATAAAATTTGGCAAATGGGTAGACCATGATCTAGGTTAGGACATAGAATAATTTTTAACTCGATATTCTTACGGGATCGAGATAGATTGATAGAAAGATAGATAGATAGAATACTCTTTATTGTACACCATAAAAATAGAGACATAAATGTAGAAATTCGAAATTCATGTGGGTGAAACCTCGAAGCGCAGCTAGTTTTCTATATTCTGTAAAATGATCTGAAACAATGAAAACTCTAATTCCATGACTCAACATGATTCCCAAATCCAGACAGAGTATCATATAAATATTTTAGTAGATACTTACTAAATGGACATAATAATAAATTTATTGGAAAAACATTAATCCTAGCGAGAGGGCTTCAATCTCTTCAACCCAATATGAGGCCTCCGTGTAGAATGGCGGACATCCTATTACTATTATAAATGCGAAAGTGAGTTTGTTTGTTTATTACGCTTTCAAGCAAAAACGGCTGAACGGATTTGGATGAAGTTTGGCACTTGGATAGACCATGACCTGAATCAGGACAAAGGATACTTTTTATCCTGGCAATACGTTCTCGTGGGATAATTTTCGAGCTCCACGCGGGCGAAGCCGCAAACAAAATCAAGTTTAATATAAAATAGGTACTCGTTTCCATTGACATAACATGACACGACACACGACACAGATCCGTGTCAACTGCGAAACACGTGACACACAATACGTCAGATATCCTATTACGAAGTTTGGCGCGGATTATTGAGCGAGGAATAAAAATAAAAACTCTTTGGATTTAGTAAAAATAATAAAACAGCATATACCTACGGCTACTACTGCTGAAATATTATTGGAGTCATCGTTTTAAACACAGATATTCCTATAACTAAATTAAATAAGAACATTCCTCATGATCAACATCATTAATTTATATGCTGCCACCCAATGATGGAGTCTAGTCTTATTCATAAAAATGACAAAAAGAGCGGATTTTTGCATGCATGTTACTAAATAAGTATAAGTATATTTATTTTCTCGTCACAAATGTACAGTAGTAGTGAATTTTGTGAGAGACTGGTGCTTGAAGTCACCAAGGCCCCACGACGCTTCATATGTACAAGCTTTCTACTTTCAAAATGGTTGAGCTGAATGGTGCTAATCCATGCGTCATTTTCGTGAACGGGCGCCGTCAGTAGGGACTGGTCATCTCTTAGCTGCCACGGCGATTTTAATTTAATTTAATTTTTGAATGTATTTTTATTTTTATTTCTAACGGACGCTTTTATTGTTCTGCATCGTTCTCACATGTATAACTTCCACATGAATGATGTAACCAATATTTTGTAACCATATTTTGATTTAAAAGAGTGTCCGTGGAGTTTCTTGCTCGTTCTTCTCCATAGGAACCTACTACGGTTTGGAATGGGCAACAAGCTTCATCTTTTTTACTAACCGACCCCTTTTTTTTTTTTTTTTTTTTGGGTGGGAAATTATCAAATAACTTCCCCCGCTCTGGGTGGAGCGGGAGGGCGTGTCAGACTCTTACTGATTAAAACCCACCCGTGTTCCTTCCGTTGCCTTTACGTTGCCAGGGGCCACGGTATCCCTTTCGGACTTTCCCGCAACCCCGGCAGGCATCGGTCCTATCGGACCCCTTCCGTTGTGCTGACATCTCTTTGAGGCGCGCGTGGAACACGACGCGCCGTCGACCCGGGCCTGGTCCTTATCGGACGGCGAGCTACCCATTGCTCACCGTCCGCAAGCCCGCGCCTACGGTGGCCGGGAATCGGCCTGCGATTCCCGACGCCCAGGGCGTCTCCTGCGGCGGCTAGGGGCGTGAAGGCGCGAAATTTGCCTCTCCCTCACGCGTTCTGCCTCCTCCTTCGCGAGCATTACTGCTTCGCAGAAGGAGGTGACGGCCTCCCATGCCCTCTCGCTCCGTACCATGGCCTGGACTAGGGCCGGACTAACCGACCCCTTGACAATTCAAAAGTACCAAATGCTTTGAGTTTGAGCTACCTCCGCAAAACTACCTCAATGTTAGCTGCCTTTGCTAGAAACTGCGTCTGTGTCGACCTTATTATTACGAGAGCTCTCACCGGTTCAGGGAATCTTATGAACCGATAGAACGTAATATTGTTTTATTGACGTTGTGACTTGTTTGTTTTCAACTGCTATTACAGGGCTTCTAGGTTATTGGCCAACTTATAAAATGGTGGACTGCAGCGTTGCTCTAGTGGTCGCAAGCGCTTTTACTGAGCATGAGGTTTTGGGTTTGATTTCTGGGTCGGGTAAAGTGTCATTGGATTTTTCCGTCTGGAATTTCTCAGAAGTAGACCGAAGCTGGATTTGTGCCCGGTTGATGGGAATAGGCTCGCCTCCTATTACATGGGACTTAACATAACTGGCGAAATGTGGGTGTACTATCTCTCTACAACTCTTCCTGACCCTTCGGTGATTACAAGCATGATGATAAGTTATAAAACGGTGGAGTGAAATAAGACATGAATTTTTTTTGCTTTGTTCGATCAAAGTTATTAAATTTATCTGCCAGAAACGCGGTTCATTGGCGTACAACGAAACACAAACATTACACATAGATATTACATTACATTTATACACATTACATTACACATTACACTACATTACACATTACATTACACATTACAATACATTACACACTACATTAATATTACACTACATTACACATACACATTGCATTGCATCCATTACATTGTTCATTTATTGCTAATATTCTGATTAGGTGATTATGATGGTAATCACGATACCTAATGGACTATTAATCGACGATTTTTTTCTAAATATTTGTCTTAATTGCAGGGACATCAACGCGTACCCTGTTACCGTGGATTCAGTACATGATTCTGGACCCCTCTGCGTTGAAATTTTTCGTCAGTTATTAATAAAAAAATAAGCTTTTCCATACATTTTGACCGCGCACTTTTGTAGGAAACAGCAGTTATTTTTTTATTAATAACCAGCAAAAAATTTCAACGCAGGGGTGCCCAGAATCATATACTGAATCCATGGTAACAGGTTGTGCGCCGATTTCCCTGCCACCCTGTATACCTACCCCACGGTCAAACTCAAACTCAAACCCCAAGGTGATTAAACAATTAACAATTGAATACATACTTTACTGTTAGCCTGCATCATCTCACATTCCCACTGCTGGGAAAAGACGTCTCCCCATGACTTCCAGCTCTTTCGTTCCAGGGCTAATGTGGACCAGTAGTCGTTTGTTTTCCCCAGCTCGTCCCACGCTACCTTCTACGGGGTCTACCGCGACGCCCTCTGGCTGTGTCAGCGGTCCACTTGGTAGTTATTTTGGCCCACAGCTCACTCCATTCGGCAGACGTATGCCCATGAGCTGTGGGCCAAAATAATGACTAAATACATATAACAGTTTATTTAATAAATTACTAAACACTATTAGTTACGGTAAACTTGAATTTGAAATAAGCCATTCTGTAGGTAGGAGAAGAAAACCTAGAGGATAGCTTAAAAATTATGCTGCAAAAGTTTTAATTAATATCAAACTAACTACGAACTGAAAGCTATCGCGCACAAAAACTGGTAGTAGGTAATTTTATAACCATAATCTTAAAAGTGAATTTAATAGAAATTGTTCGATGTTTGTCTGTAATTTTATGTAAATTATATCAAGTTACGTTATTGGCTTCTATTTATCGCGTCGGCTACTTCAAGATCAAGCTGGCGCACATTTGGGCGGGTCACACCGCAACGCAAGACATAACTTTAGTACCTACCCCTGTAATGTGCAAAATGTACGAAAGTGTTAAAGGAGGATTTTTTAATGCGTTGTGTTGCGCGGCCCGCCCCATTGTGCGCAGCTTCATTGCACTGGACTGGATACAGTTGCAATTAAAATTCGAGAATCTGTCTGAAACAATTACTGCATTGCGGCGCATCCCGATGCGACTTCTAATGTGCTTTGGCGCAATTTTGCAACGCGACGCACTGTGGCCCGCCGCCGCCGTAGCTGTAATGTGCGCTTAGTTTAAGGAGTCGTATTTCTAGCCGTTGGCAGGCGTCCCTCACTCGTTCGAGGTCACGTGCCAACGTACTTGCGACTCGCGTTCCCCCAGGGTAACAAAATCCAGTCGGTTGCCACGCGCCCGCTCGAGTGTACGTACCGCACCCACGACTTTAAGGGATAATGGCTAAATCTCGTGCATATTGCAGTGTAGACGACTGTCAGAATAAAACGACCAACAAAACTTTATCTTTTTTTAAATTACCAAATGAGGAGGAAAAGTAAGGGGTGCTTGGACAGGAAACCTCCCCGTGTTCCTGTGGGCTGGAGTTCCCTTATGGATGCGTCCGGGGGGAAGGCCAGTCTCCGGGACGGTGCACCCTGGGGTACGGGCAATGACTCCCCATTAGGTACTTTATGCCTAAGGGGTCTCGTTGCCCGTATGCCAATATCCTGTCGGAGGAACGCTCTAACGTGTACTCGGAGAGAGCACACGTTGAGCAGCGTTGGAGTGCGGGCTCGGCGTGCACTAACACTGCCGTCGGGCAGGCAGGAGGAAGTCTTTTCTTCTGCCACCGTTGGTCTCGTAGCCCCGAAGAGTGTCAAGGTCATGTCTCTGGCACTTGACGGGGGTCGAGGGTCTTGGCTTAACCGCCCGGGCCGCGAGGAAGAAATCCTCTATAAAAAATCACCCCAAACCTCCAAGCGGCGGCGCACCGTGAGGGAGGTTGCAAGCTTGATTAATGGGTAGCTAAGGAATTAATCGCTAGTGCGAACCACAATTTTTGAGTCAATAAAACATGTTATATACTCGTGGGAACAATTAATATGGGAAATAATAAAAACAAAACAAAAAACCAGAAGGAGGGGAGTGATGTGGGGTCGGAGTCCGACGCTGCATCGGGCGCAAGGAGCTCGAGTCAGAGCTCGGAGCGCGAAGTGGTGGGAGCTGCTGGGAGGAACCGGAAGTTCCTCCGGAAGCGCTCCAAACCGGGAGAGGGGTCGTCCGCTGACGAGTGGGTCTCGGGCTCAGCCCATCGGGCAAAGATCCACTCCAGTCGGCGGGGTGCGGCCCGGGGAAAAGGTGTGGGTAGAGGGCTCACGACCAAGAAGGCCGGCGAGCCGAGCCAGGCCAGCCCAGCTGAGCTGGAGAGGCTGGCCACGGGCGAGCAACACCCCGTAGAGACCTGCACAGGGGCGGCCCTTACAGAGCCTGCAGGTAGTGACCCGGACGCCGCTGGTGGCTCCAATTCGGAGCGAGCGGCCAGGTTTGCGGAGGTAGTGGCAGCCGCAATTAAGGGTGTGGCCTTGAAGAGGATCCAATCCTCTAAAGACAAGGCCATACCCGCGGCCATGGCCTCTATCCTGGCGGCAGCGGAGGCCTTACACCTCAGTCCTCCGTCGGACGGAATGTCCGAGATGCGGGCGGAGGTTGCCCGCTTGACAGCCGCCATGGAGCTTCTCCGAAAGGAGAACGAGGAGCTCCGAGCGGACCTGGCAGGGCTCCGAGGAGCCGGCCCTTGTGTGGGGCCGCAGGGGAAGGAGCAGCAAGGGCAGGGACGACCCGTGCCTGCCGAGGATCGGGTCCTGACCCTGGTGCGGCAGGAGATGGCTTCCCTGCGGTCTCGTTTTTCAGCTATAGAGGCCATCGTCCTGCGCCCCCCGTTGGCGACTAGCATGCCAGCCTCTGGCCAACGGAAGGCGACCTCTTATGCCGCCACCGCAGCTGCCTCGGCCAAACCGGGTTCGTCGGGGCAGGCCAAGGGCGGGGCGGCTACACAGGCGGCGAGGGCCCCGGCCCAGGCAGCTGGGGCCCCGGCTCGGGCAGCGGGAGCCCCGGCCTTAGCGGCGAAACGGCCGCCCCCACCTCCTTCTTCTAAATCTCCTCCGGCTGATGCTGAATGGCAAGTAGCCGGGGAAAAGAGGAAGAAGGGAAAGGCGAAAAGAGCGGCCAAAAAGAAAGAGAGGCGGCAGCGGCGCAAGGAGCGAAGCGTCGCGGCTAGGCTCCGCGCCCCGAAGTCCGCAGCTGTAGTTATCACGCTACAGCCAGAGGCGGAGAAAAAGGGCGTGTCCTACCGCGACGTGCTTGCCAAGGTGGGGGCAGCGGTGGACCTGAAGGAGATTGGCGCCGCCGATGGCATCCGGGTAAGGGTCACGGTGACTGGGGCCCGGATGCTGGAGGTCCCCGGTGCGGCAAGCGGTCCGGCCGCTGACGCTCTGGCCGCAAGGCTTAGGGCGTCCCTAAATGCGGACGAGGCCCGAGTGTCCAGGCCCACCAAATGCGCTGACATGCGTATTCTGGGCTTGGACGACTCAGTGACGGAGGGACAGGTGGTGGCCGCTGTCGTTAGGACTGGGGGGTGCTCTGCCGAGCAGGTTAGGGCAGGCACCATCCGTCCTGACTACACGGGGATGCGAGCCGTTACGGTGAGCTGCCCCGTGTCAGCGGCCAAGAAAATAGCCGGGGAGGGCCAAAGGCTATTGGTGGGCTGGGTTTCAACGCAGGTCAAACTGCTGGAACCCAGACCTCTGAGGTGTTTCCGCTGCCACGTGGGCAACCACGTGGGAGCTAAATGCACCTCGGAGGTGGACCGCAGCGGACACTGCTACCGCTGTGGTCAGGCCGGTCACAAGGCCGGCTCGTGTGACGCCACGCCGCACTGCGCTGTATGTGCGGCAGCTGGCAAGCCGGCCAATCACCGGATTGGGAGTAAGGCCTGCGCCCCACCCGCCAAAGCCAAAGGCAAGCCCTCTGCCACCGCCGTCACGGCCGCAACCGCCACCACCGCCGCTGTTGCCGCCTCCACTACCGTCGTCGTCGCCGCCGCAGCCGCCGCGGCAGGGCCCTCACAGGGGGCACGGGAGGGGGCTGACATGGAGTGCCAATAATGGCCCCATTACGCCTCCTCCAGGCGAACATCAACCACTGCGCCGCAGCTCAGGATCTGTTGCTCCAGAGCATGGCGCAGTGGTCGATTAACATCGCCGTGGTCGCTGAGCCGTACTTTGTCCCGCCCAGGGACGACTGGGTGGAGGACCTGAGCGGCTCAGTGACCCTAATTTGAGTTCCACAACTCCCTTGCGGAGTTGAGAGTCGTCGTCGTCGGGTTCTGTTCCCTTCCCGTGTTCGTCCTCGGGGACTTCAATGCCAAAAATGTGGCTTGGGGTTCCCGATATACGGACACACGGGGCAGGATGGTGGAGGACTGGGCTCTGGAGACAGGCCTGGTCGTCCTGAACCGGGGTTCTGTCCCCACATGTGTGCGGATGCGGGGTGAATCAGTGGTGGACATTTCGTTCGCCAGCCCCGCTCTGTCGCCGCGTGTAATTGACTGGCGCGTCATGGAGGGGGTGGAGACCTATTCCGATCACCGGTACATCCGGTTTGACGTCTCCGCCCAGACCTCGAGCGCGCCGGTCCGACAGGCCCCGAGTGGTCCGCGGTGGGCGCTGAAGCAGCTGGACCGGGAGCTCCTCCTGGAAGCCTCGATCGTGCAGGCCTGGGTGTCACCACCGGACAGGCCTGCTGACATCAACGACGAGGCGGAGTGGTTCCGGGAGGCCATGTCCGAAATATGTGACGTGGCAATGCCCCGGGTCCAGCCCGGACGTGCTTCGCGCCAGGTGTACTGGTGGTCGCAACAGCTGACGACACTGCGCAATGCGTGCGTTGCTGCGCGACGCCGGTACACCAGGCACCGCAGGCTCCGTATTCGTCCTCCGGATACGGAAGCCATTCAGGCGGAGCTGTACGAGGGGTACAGAGCGGCGAAGACCGCCCTCCAAGCGGAGATCCTGCGGGCCAGGGGAGTGGCCCGCGAGGAGTCGCTGGAGACTCTGAACAGGGACCCGTGGGGACGCCCATACAAGATGGTGCGGGAGAAACTCCGCCCATGGGCTCCCCCGCTGACGCAGAGTCTCCGGCCGCAGCTTGTGGGGGACGTGGTGAGCGCTCTGTTCCCTTCGAGAGGGGAACATGCCTCCCCGCCCATGGCTCCGCCTACTGCGGTGCCCGATGCGGATCACACCGCCGACGACGACGACGATGCTCCGGAGGTGACCGAGGTAGAGATGAGAGTGGCGGTACGTAGGCTGAATGCCAAAAATACCGCCCCAGGACCCGACGGCTTACCTGGGAAAGCCTGGGTCCTGGCCTTGGAGGCTCTCGGGCCTCGACTAAGGGGGCTCCTAAGCGCATGCTTGGAGAGGGGCCAGTTCCCACTGCGCTGGAAAACGGGGAAACTGGTCCTCATTAAGAAGCCGGGGCGCCCTGCGGACTCTCCGTCCGCTTACCGGCCCATCGTGCTGCTCGATGAGGTGGGCAAGCTCTTTGAAAGAGTCATGGCAGACCGCCTCGTCGGGCGGCTGGTGCGGGTGGGGCCGGATTTGGCGGAGAGTCAGTTTGGTTTCCGCAGGGGGCGCTCTACGGTTGACGCCATCATGCGCGTGCGAGCTCTCACGACGGGGGACGCTGTGTCCCGGGGTGGGGTCGTCTTGGCGGTGTCTCTAGACATCGCCAATGCCTTCAATACCCTGCCCTGGAGTTGCATCAGGGAGGCACTCCGGTATCACCGGATGCCGACCTACCTCTGTCGTGTGGTCGAGGCCTATTTGACGGACAGGGCCGTCATCTACCCCGGTCACCGGGGAGAATGGAACCGGCGAGAGATGTCGTGCGGTGTCCCACAGGGATCGGTCCTGGGGCCGCATCTGTGGGACATCGGATACGACTGGGTGCTGCGCGCTGACCTCCCTAGAGGCGTCAGCGTCGTTTGCTACGCTGACGACACGTTGGTCCTGGCGCAGGGGAGGTCGCACCAGGCGGCGGCCGAACTAGCGACAAACGGGGTTGCGACAATCGTGGGCAGAATCCGGCAATTGGGACTCGAGGTGGCCCTGCACAAGTCCGAGGCCATGTGTTTTCATGGTCCTCGGAACGCGCCACCGTTGGGGTCCCAAATAACGGTAGGAGGAGTTCACATCGGCATCGAGTCGACGATGAAGTACCTTGGACTCGTCCTCGACAGCCGGTGGAACTTCGTGGAGCACTTCCGACGTTTGGCTCCCAGACTGGAGCGGGCCGGGGCTGCTTTGAAGCGGCTCCTGCCCAATCTAGGGGGTCCAAACGCCTCCTGCCGGAGGCTATACGCGGGGGTCGTGCGGTCCATGGCCCTTTACGGGGCACCGGTTTGGGCGCGTTCATTGAGGCGGCGGCCAGCCCGCCGGTTGAACGCGTCCCAGAGGGTCATGGCCACCCGGCTGGTCCGGGGATACCGCACGGTCTCCGGTGAGGCGGCGAGCCTCCTTGCCGGATTACCGCCATGGGATCTGGAGGCAAAAGTCCTCGCGCACATCTGGGAGTGGCGCGAGGAGTCGAAACGCCGGGGCGTAACTCCGTTCCCGCGAGAAATCGCGGCACAGCGGACAGAGCTCCGGCGGGATCTCATGGCGTCATGGAGAGTGCGATTGTCGCAACCCAGTGCTGGGCACGCCACTATTGCGGCGATAAGTCCCCTCTTTGAGGAGTGGCTAGAGAGGCGCCACGGCGTCCTCACCTTCCGCCTAACGCAGGTCCTCACCGGACACGGTTGTTTCGGGAGGTTCCTGTTCCGTATCAGGCGGGAGGAAACGCCCGGGTGTCATCACTGCGTGGATCGCCCGGAGGACACGGTTGAGCATACGGTGGAGGTCTGTCCGGCTTGGGTAGAGCATCGCCGTGTCCTCGTGGAGGCGATCGGCGGCGGGGATCTCTCGCGTCCGGCCCTAGTCCAGGCCATGGTACGGAGCGAGAGGGCATGGGAGGCCGTCACCTCCTTCTGCGAAGCAGTAATGCTCGCGAAGGAGGAGGCAGAACGCGTGAGGGAGAGGCAAATTTCGCGCCCTCACGCCCCTAGCCGCCGCAGGAGACGCCCTGGGCGTCGGGAATCGCAGGCTGATTCCCGGCCACCGTAGGCGCGGGCTTGCGGACGGTGAGCAATGGGTAGCTCGCCGTCCGATAAGGACCAGGCCCGGGTCGACGGCGCGTTGTGTTCCACGCGCGCCTCAAAGAGATGTCAGCACAACGGAAGGGGTCCGATAGGACCGATGCCTGCCGGGGTTGCGGGAAAGTCCGAAAGGGATACCGTGGCCCCTGGCAACGTAAAGGCAACGGAAGGAACACGGGTGGGTTTTAGTCAGTAAGAGTCTGACACGCCCTCCCGCTCCACCCAGAGCGGGAGAAGTTATTTGATAATTTCCCACCCAAAAAAAAAAAAAAAAGGAGGAAAAGTAAATATAATGTATTTGTGTTTTCTTTGTTAATTCTTTTTTATTATTATGTATTTCTAAATAGTATAGATAAAGCAAAGTCGTTGTTTTCGTCTGTTTGTTTCGCCGCTTACTTCTTCTAAACGCAACGGATTTTGATACAGTTTTCACTATAATTTCGAAAATTTCTTCCAGAAGGTTTATATGTACAATATATGCATATTATAGTTGAAAAAAGCCGAGAATTTGAAAATCGAATTTTACGGGAGGGTAAAGTTTATTGACATGAATATTCATTGTAAAAAAACTTGTATTTTAATCATGCCTATTCTTTTGTGTAATCATTTCTTAGCATAGACAGCCCTATTGTTGCGTTCAATGACGCACGTGATCGCCCGACAACACGGCTGACGACGTAGTAGAGATTCTCGGGCATCCGCGTAAGGTACATTTTAGCGCGCACGAACGTATTCCTTCACTGCACACAAAAGAAATGGGCGTTGATCAAGCGCGTAGTAAATTGCATAAGTTTTCTCGTGATAATGTTTTTCGCACAAAGACAGTCTTTATTATTATTCTCACCTAGTTCGAAGCAAAATAAGTACATTGTATTTTCTACGTTGACAAAAATTACATAGGCATTAATTACTACAACAGAATTGAAGCCACTAATGAGTTGAATCGCCTAAACACTGTTTAGACGATGCAACTTTAATTGTTGCTTCAACATAGTTTACCACAGGCAATTATAATGCATAGTGTAAACCAGATTTTACCGCAATACTTACTTTCTACTCCACTTTTCAATCATAAAATAAATGCTATTTAGTTATCCTCAAACAAAACAATTTAAAATCACAACTCACGTTCTACTATCTCTAAAAACAGACTTCGAGCAATTTGTTACTCGCAGTAATATCAATTTATATAATTCTCGAGTTAACAAACGTTCCATCGGGCAGAAGAAATATTAATATTTGATTAACAACTTGTCCGTAGCACTGAAGCGATTTAGACGAAGAACTTGCAAATTGGTGGAGATACCTACCAACTTTGAAACTGTTAATTGAAGGTTAAACTTGATGAAAGCGATATTCTAGGTAAGTTTGGGTGAAAAATAGCAGTATCTTCTAAAAACGTACCTCTGAATCAAGAATTAGAGGTACGTTTTTAGACGACTTGAGCAAGATCAACTGAAAAGCATCATTAGGGAAGAAAACCGGAAAATTAAACCCGTAAAATACGTATGTTTGTATCGGTAATCATAATTCAGCCGGAAGACGTCCACTGCTGGACACAGGCATCAGGACCGAACATGGCAACAACAACGGGTTCCTTGTTATCTTATCTATCTATCTTGTAAATAAAAAAAATCAATCGCTAAATGTGTTGCTAAGCGCAAAACTCGAGAACGGCTGGACCAATTAGCAAATTAAAAATAAAGTATTCCTTGAAGTTCGACGAAGGTTTAGAGATATGAGGAACAGGGTGTGAAGTTCACTCATCCTCATTAGAAAGGGGGGGACCCTCCGACCAGACAGCCCAATGGTTGAAGGCGCGGTAACTCTAATTGTGCGATGCTGGATTTCTGTGACGGTATTTTTGATGCGTGGTTTGCATGTGGCGATGTTGATTCTCCCCTCCGGAGATCCGAGGTCCGGACCGGAGGTAGGTCGGTATGTAGGTAGGTAGGTAGGTATGTAGGTGGGTAGGGATGTAGGTAGATAGGGTAGGTAGGTAGATAGGTAAGTGCACTGTAGATAAGTACTTAGTGCTACCCGTGCGAAGCCGAGGTTGGCAGCTAGTTTTTTATAAAAATAAATGTTTTCGTTTCAAATAATAATCTCGGATAAATATTAATCAATCTTTTCAAATTAAAATTCAAATTCAAATAAATATGGGTCAATCATATTTATTAGAGATTCCAGGATTCTAGAATATTCATGCAAAGAAGATAGGTAGCAGTAACAGTTTCCATGGGAGCTACTTACGTATATATCGTAGCATATAGCGTTATATAGTTTCCGCTTCCCCTTGGGAAAAAGGCGTGAATTTTATGTGTGTCAATCAATTAATTCAGCCACAAAACCCTGTCCTCCGCCTTCCGCATCCCCAGCGTCCCCATCAGTCTGTCCCAGACACCTTAGTCTGTCCCGCGCTACGCTTGCCGAGACGCGGTCTCCACTCCAGGACTCGTCGCCTCCACCAGCCAGCGGTCCTTGGCAAACATATCCTCCATGTCCATATTCCTTGTATATATAAATAGAAGTAGTATTCTCCGTAACCACATTATAACCTTATGAAAGACTTAACCAATCACTCGATTTAGAGACCTTTAACGGAATGATAATCCCAATTCACCCTTTAATATTGAATGCGACAAGCAATACTCGTAGGAGACATAACACGCACGAGAACGTTCAATAACGACATGTGACACTTGACATAAGTGTATTAGTTGTTATTTGATATTCTGTGATACACACGCCATTCATACATATTGGATGTAATGTGAGATTATAGCTTTATTGGCTAAACGTCTTAGAACTAAAATAGGTCGTACCTATTTGGGTTAAGTGTCCTGTTTTCTTAGGTTTTAGTGTAGTGTGAGGCACATGAAGTATTTATACAGCGTTTAGATATGATAAGGTTGAGACGGCCGCGTTGGTCTAGTGGTCGCAAGTGCTCCTGCTGAGCATGAGGTTTGATGGCAATAGGCTCGCTCCCCACATGGAACTTCGACACAACTGGCGAAGTGTGGGTGTACTATAAGTAGTTACACCTCTGCCGAACCCTTAGGGGATTACAGGCGTGATGTTGTGTTTATCTAGGTATACGTATGTTATGTAAGATTGAGAGTATGAGCATGAACGGTAGTTTCAATATGCCAGTTTATTTTTTTAAGTATTTTTTTTAATGTCGAGATCATGCTGAGTAAATTAAAATAAGAAATTATTTTTGCTTCCTTTATTACCAGTGATCGGAGTAGGTAGAGCTATTTTGGTTCAATGACCGCAAACTTTGATGTTAATATGGACATTCCCCGGGATTCTTACTGAAAATCCGGGATTCGAAAAAATATTAATTGTTTTTTTTCTTAACAAGGATAAAAGAAAGCTTGTCTCATATATTGGCAGTGAGCGCACGACGTTGTCAAACTAACATCAGCGAAACGTTGCTAATTTCCAATGCGCACACGTGCGATGTTGCCGCTCAGGTGTAACGCGAGTACTTGTTTATACAAAATTGTTACAGAAAATTAAAATAAAATACATTTAAAAAATAATGTTTTATTTTCATTAACCTGAAACTTGTCCGTCTTATACCTACCCGTCGGAGGGGAGGAGGGATATGTATCCATAATTCCTTAAGACGTGAATAGCTTTTTACAAAGTAGTTTCTAACTTATTTAATAATATATATTTCAAATCCCGGGATTCCGGGAGTGTCCATATTAAGACAACGTATTGCAAGTACAAAAAATAGCTCTGCCTACTCCGATCACTGTTTATTACATTACTTACCTAAATTATATCAGCTGATTATAAAAAGCTAATTAATCAGGAATTAAAATCTTGTTTTGGGAAAGCTATATTTCTTTTTGTCTCAGTCACGAGCTCCCCAACTCTTCGTTTACACCTTTATACAACTTGTGATACCTACTTGTTTTCGACAAGTCCTGGCCATAAAACATGTATCATACAAAACATGGTATAGACGTTGTTTCAATCATGTAAATATTGTTAATTATTTTTCATGTAAGTATTGTGAATTACCTTTTTTTAACATTTCTGACAGTTCATTTAAATCATCGGAACATAAGATACCATAATATTACTTACCATAACACAAGCTCATTTATCTATCGCGATTTATTGCAATTAAAGTTTTCTCAGTTCATCAGCCACATGTTGTTCAACTTTTTGAAAAAACTTGTTTTAGGTGTAAGCGATAAACGAAACTACATTATGTAAAAAAGCCCTGTCCGATCCGAAAGGGGCACATAGGTACTGCAATAACATTATCAAAAAGTAATAAAAAAGTTATTGCTGTTTAAAATTCACATAATTATTTAGTACGAAAATTACCCCAAATCCATTAAAAATAAGCAAATTTTTAACAGAGGTCATGAATTATGACCCGCTAAACGACGGCCGCCCGCGCCTCATGTACTAACCCGGTAATATTCCCCATTTAAAAAAATGTGGCAATTTCTTTTTTCTCTTTTCCTGAAAATTACAACATAAATAGACTCGTGTCGGGTCGCGTAGATAGACTTGTGTGGAAGACACAACATGTAAAAAAACAACAAAGAATACATGTTTTATAATTTGGTTTAAACGCTGGGCACATATACCTAACAACAGACTTATGCCATAGTAGTTTTGATTTAAAAGAGTGTCCATTTAGTTTCGCTCATTCTTCTCCAGAGGTGCCAACTACGCTTGGGAATGGGCGACTAGCTTCATTTTTCTGACTGACCGATTCCTTGACAATTCATAAGTACCTATAATTAGTTAAATTAAAATAAATGCTTTGAGTTTGAATTTTACAAGTCAGCATGGTGGTACGTAGCGGGGCTGAATGCCAAGAGTGCTGACGTACCTAGTCCTCGCGGAGGCAATGGACCCCCTTTAAAAATAAACTTAATTCACTTTCTTCCACCAAAGTGAATACAAGCAAGCTTAATGAAATATTAGGACGACTGTAATGCCAATTACGTTAATCTGCCGCTGAATGTTGAACAAGTTAATTCGGCGCCATCTTGCTAATGACGTCACCGGCTCCTATTGTCATGTAACGACCCCCGAGGGGCGCGGGGGGAGGACTGCGTTTATTACAAACCTGTGCATTTTGTTAAAGGTTCCTTTAGAAGGGAAGGTTTAAAAAAAAAATTGTTTTGTATTTATGAGATGATTGATTATACAAGCAATGAAGACTTTATACTCGTAATTTCTTTGTAAGTAGCTTTAAAACATATTTTCAAAGAATCAAATTGGATTTAAACGAGGGTAACGAGGTATGGAAGTTTGTTGCGATAAATAAACTGGCAAGTTCAAACCAATCTACAGGCTTAGAAGAAGCTTTAGTAGATAAATAAGTACTCGTAAAAGGTACCTAATTCAATAATAAAATTTATGACTGAAATCGAATTAGCTTAGCGTGGAATAAGTCCGCAGATAAATCCGCTCATCTGAATGTTACTGAAATACTTGCTCATACAACAACGGACTGGAGTGGGTGTGCAGGCTTTGCCATAATTTATTTTAATTTATTAAACGAACAATATGTTATTTTAATCGTATTTCCGAAATTTGGGTATTAATGGAGATGGATCTTTTATTGTAATGGTTTTCGATTTCACATGGGTAATATGAATATACTTTGACCGCAGCTCACGATAAAATAAACCTTATAATAAAATAAACATATTTTATCAAAACTCGTATTTTTATAATTCGTTTCGTCTTATGTTTTGACCGCAACATCATTATATTACACCCTTGTAAAAAGTTCATGAAAAACGTTACGGATATTTTCCATTAGTTATCTTAACTAAAACCTCTACAAAAATTAGTGAACAAAAACTAAATTGGCTACGTTGAGCAAAATGGAGTCTCCTTTTATAATAAAAATATCTTGTCATTCTTTCAAGGACACGTTAGCGAGTTGATTTTTCATGATATTCTTAGATCTAGATTACTTATTATTAAGGTTGAGTGTCGAAGTCGGGGAAAATGAGAGCGATGGCCGTTGAGTGGCCGCCCCCAAAGGTTTTGTTAAAATCTTGGAGCCAACGGACGGGCGGGTGAAAAGCTGTGGTTTTATGAACGTTCAAAGATGTCTTCAATGAGATTAAGATGAACTTGGTTTATGCAAGTTGCAATTTCTATTTTTATTTCAGAAGTGTTGCGCTGACCCCAAATAAATTGGGATAAGGGCAAGAAAATTATAGCTTCAGTTAGAAAAAGTTATTTTTAGAATCGGTTGACCCGCGGACAGTCACAAATAATCGGTTGACCCGCGGACAGTCACAAATAATAAGCGGCGTGAATAAACCAATCATCAAAAATATCGACAATGTAACGTTTATAAAACGCCACGGGCCACACGCCTGTCTACTATAATATGCTTTTAAATAACCAAGGGCGCAGAGTTAATTAAGCTATCCGTTATTATAATCGGTCCCCGTGAGCTCTTACCTTCGCCAGACATTCTCCTTTAAACTGCCTTCGCTGGCCGCTGAGATCTTTAAAGCCACAATGTAAAACAGGACAGAAAATCCATCAGTATTCGCATCATTATACCACTGATCATGGCTTTTATGTTCTTGCAACTGCTCTTTTCAAAATTGTGATGAAGCATGGAGATAGTCCACAAAAACTTCACCAAGTTAGTTTGAGAGACTGATTACTCGCAGAGGTTTGTGATCCCAGTAAGGTGCTATTAATTTGCGGTTTTGCAAGACGCTGCTGTCTGGAAATCATCGAAACATAGGTCATCTGATATCCACAATGTCCTTAATGAGCTTTTAAATACCTATATCGCTGCCTATGTTGATTTGTCGAAAACGTATACCTAATAGTAAAGAGGAAGCCCCTGTCAGAGTGCTAGAGCACCTAGAGAAACCTGTTCTTTGTATGTTTCAAATCCCGTGAAGAGTGGCTCTTCTGAACTTTATTAAGCATGATGCTCTTTTTATACCTTCTTCATAATTATACAGGCACTCCTTTTTTAAATGACATCGGGCTCTAAAAAGAAAATGTAAGAAAAAATGTATGCATTGTCCTTTCCTGTGACAAAAGCTTTTTTATTATTATTAAAGTGGACAGAAACGATCTTTGGCCAGATTATTTTCTTTTTTTTTTTGTTTGAAAAAGTGTTAATATTTTCCAGGCATAACAGAAAATCTGTAAAAAAAAAAAATTGTTTTTTCTTATGGTCTTGCATTTTAATGGTGCTGACGCGACTGTACATTTTTTTTTCATTATCTTTGGCAACTGTCGTGATTACATAAATTTTAAAACAAGGAGAGGTTACTTTAAAAATATAATGTCGTTAACAATGTTTACTAACAAGTTGCGTCAGAAAATAATTATTTTGTTTTTATATAATTATTATATTTTAATCCACCAAAACAAGGAAAGTATCTTACGAAACCTTCCAAAGAATCTCTCCCATCACAATAAAAATAAAACAAATACAAAAGCCCACCACATGGAAACCTTATTAACTTAACAAAATAACCATAGAAACTTGTAGATAACCCCCATTCAGAAGTTGCATTAAAACTAAACAAGAACAAGCCAACCTAAACCCGTCAATACCGCGGGTCGTTGCGACCCCACTGAATAAACAGTAAGTGTATTGGCACAAAACAATGGGGTACGATCTGTCCCCAACTAATTCGATTTCATCGGTCGGTTGGAAGTGGACCGTTAGCGGTGGAGGGTTAGATGGATTGCGGGATGGCCGTAAATTGTACAGAGACATGAATAGAAGACAAGGAGTACGGGTAACAGGATTTACGTCAAAATTTTTTCGTCTTTCATGGTTGAACGAAAGTTTATTTTTAACTGAGTTCAAAAAAGGAGGAGGTTTATTCATTCGACGAGCTTTTTTTTTCTTGTATGTTAACCGATTATTTTCAAATTTACATGATAACCAGTTTTTTGTATCTACATGATAACCAGTTTTTTGAATATACATGATAACCAGTTTGGTTTCAAAGCTGAACACTACAGAAACAGCTGTATTGTGTTTAAAGCAGACTGTCAAGTACTAGACTGATAGAAGTACACCTGTCTTTGCTTGCTTCCTCGACTTGTCGAAGGCATTTGACTTGGTTTGCTATGATCTGCTGTGGCAAAAGCTGCGGCAATCATCAGTGCCAGACGAACTGATCCGTGTCTTCCACTGTACTGGTACAACAATCAGGTCAATGTTTTTCAATGGTTGGGGGCTTACTCGACTCCATACAGGTTGGAGTGCGGCGTGAGGCAAGGGGGGCTAACCTCACCGAAGCTCTTCAATCTATATATTAATGCACTGATTGAGAGGCTCAGCAGCACGCATGTCGGTTGCCATATTGTAGGTGTATGATTAAACAATATCAGTTACGCAGACGACATCGTGTGGGCAGTTGTTTTAACCGAAAATCCATGCTACGTGGAGGTTCACTAATCTTAATTAAAAATTGTATAAAATCTAAGACTCGTAATGACATAGTTGAACTATCGGTGGAACATAGCATTGAACTGTCCTGTGTTGAGCTAGATAAGCATTTTATAGTGTGCGTTTACGGACCTCCAAATTATCAAAACTACTCTATATTTAAGTCAGTAATGGAAGATGTTTTGGCAAAACTTGCAACTGGTAATAAATCAGTAATTATTTGTGGTGACTTCAATATTAATATTTTAGAAAATAATTCAAATAGCAGTAGATTATTAAGCCTCTTCAAATCATTTAATCTGTCAAATGTGTTTTTAGAACCAACGCGAATAACTTCGACTACTGCTACATGTATTGATAATGTATTTTGTTGCTGCGACTATTTAGATAAAGCCATTGTAAATTATCTCCCTTCTGATCACAGCGGTCAAACCGTTATTTTTGAGTCCAACACACCAATGCAAAAAGTGCAGATTCAAATTAGACCTATAACAACGGGTAATTTAAATAAGTTTAATAGCTTCTTAATTAGCAAGTTAAGTGGTCTGGGCCTAAATATGTCCAATGTAAATGTTTTGTATGAACAATTATTTTCATTAGTGCAGAGTTCAATAACTCTTTCAAGAAAAAAACTAAAACTATTTCCCATAAGTTTTTATTCAGTGACTGGGCAACTAAAGGCATCAGGAAAAGAAGGGAAAGATTATTTGAACTGTATGGCCTTAAGCCGTATATTAACACGGAAACTTTTAATAAGTATGTTGCTACTTATTCTAAAACTTTTAAAATTATCTGCAAAGCAGCTAAAGCGTCTTTCATTAGCAACAAGGTTAAATCAGCGGAAAATAAAATAAAGACAGTTTGGAAAACTATTAACAATGAAACGAACAAGAACAAAAGACATAACACTGATTACACACTAGACACTTCCCGCGGTCTCATTAGCGATAATATCGATGTTGCTCAGGAATTTGCAACTTTCTTTACCAATATTCCAATTAAAACTACAGAATCTTTAAATTCCTCCCCCTTACTGGCTATTGATTTATTAAGAGCGAATGTTTCATCCTGTCCTGTGGAATTTAAATTTAAACATATAAACCCTGTGGTCGTTGTAAAGGCTATTAAGCAACTTAAGATCAAAATCACCGAAGATCTGTGGGGCATGTCTACTAAAGTTTGTCAATCAATTATTGAGACAATTGCACCCTATTTAGCTTTAATGTTTAATTTGTGTGTAGATCAAGGGGTATTCCCGGATTTAATGAAGCACAGTAAAGTTATTCCACTTTTCAAGTCCGGGGACAGCAAGGACACTAATAATTATTATAGACCCGTGTCGGTTTTGCCGGTTTTCAGCAAGGTGTTTGAAAAAGTATTGTTAAATCAAATGCTCAATCATTTTAATCGTAATAACATCCTACACGATCAACAGTATGGTTTTACCAAGGGACGTTGCACAACCGACGCCGGTGTCACTTTATTAAAACACATCTTTAACGCATGGGAAGAGGCACAGGATGCAATAGGTATCTTTTGTGACCTATCCAAAGCATTTGATTGCGTTAATCACGAAACACTGCTGTTGAAACTTGAGCATTACGGACTGGGTAAACTTGCGCTTAGCTTAGTAAAATCATATTTGAATGATAGACAGCAGCAAGTTCAAATAAATGGTGTAAATTCATTGGGTTTAAAAGTCAAAATGGGTGTACCACAGGGCTCGATATTGGGTCCATTGCTCTTTTTAGTATATATAAATGATTTACCTCATTTATTGAAAAACCGACCACAAATGGTGTTATTTGCTGATGACACATCACTGATTTTTAAGGTAAACAGACATGCAAAGGAACATGACGACGTAAATAACGCTATGCTAAAGGTCCATAATTGGTTTACTGTAAATAATTTAGTATTAAATGAGAAGAAAACGAAATGCATAAGATTCGCGTTACCGAATGTTAGAAGTAGTGAATGTCACGTTGTATTGAATAAGGAGACACTAGATTTCGTCGAAAAAACAGTTTTCCTGGGAATCACGCTTGACTCATAACTACAATGGGGTCCTCACTTAACATCACTTGCAGGGCAGCTGAGTTCAGCCGCTTACGCTGTTTGGAAAATCCGCCAACTAACAGACGTGGATACCGCGAGACTGGTCTATTTTAGTTACTTTCATAGCATCATGTCTTACGGTATTTTGCTGTGGGGACGGGCCGCAGATATTGATTCTATCTTTATTCTGCAAAAGAGGGCTATCAGAGCCATCTACAACCTCCGCAGACGTGAATCTCTAAGGGAACTGTTTAAGAAAATTAACATCATGACGGTACCTTGTCAGTATATATATGAAAACATTATGTATGTTCGAAAAAATTTACATCTTTTTAGTAAAATAAGTGACAGGCATAATTTTAACACAAGAAATAGGAACAAATTAGATCAACCACGTTTCAGGTTGTCTAAAGTACACACTTCTTTTATGGGGTACTGTGTAAAATGTTATAATAAAATACCTCTCGATATTCTTCAACTAAATGAGAAGAAATTTAAAACTTGCATTAAACGCACACTATGTAGACAAGCATATTATAAGTTGGATGATTATATCATAGATAAAAATGCTTGGCTTAATGCTGGTCCTGCTCCACAGCCACTTGGGCTCACTAGTTAACATGTTTATTTTTGGAAGAGTTGCTTCCCCTTTTTTATTTTTTCTGACTTTACGAACTTAATGTTTACTTTTTATTTTTACTTAACCAAGTTTTAATTGTTGAATACTCCAAAAGATAATAATGTTTTTTTTTTTCTTTTTGGTAGTAAAATTCTTTTAATCTCACAAATTCATTGCAAACTTTAGTTTTGTATAATTTAGAAGCATTTTTTTTTTCAATTTTTGTAAATGTGAGTACCATGGAGCCGTTTACTATGTTGTTATGTTGTATGTTGACTTGAAAGAGCATGGCAGTTGAGAGTATGTCATGCTCACTTAAATGTCTCGCTGATAGTGGCGAGTGTGTTGGATCATTCGGTTCCCTACAAAATGGTTGAGCTGGATGGTGCTGATCCACGCGTCACGTTCGTGAACGGGCGCCGTCGGTTGAGACTGGTCATCTCTTATCTGCCATTGCTTATTTTTAATCGTATATTTTTAATCGTTTTTGATTATTATTTTACATTGTTCTCACATATGTAGAATCAACAAAAGTAATGTACCCAGGATTTTGTAATTTCTATATTTAAAAGAGTCTCCTTGGAGTTTCTTGCCCGTTCTTCTCCATAGAGATCTACGTTTTGGAATGGGCAACTAGCTTCAACTTTCTGACTAACTGACCGACTCTTTGACAATTCAAAAGTGCCTGTAAATGGTTTAATTGAAATAAATGCTTTGAGGTTGAGTTTGAGTTTGAGACATGGTGCTGCTGAGCGCCTCTGTCTGTGGTGTGTCGAGACTGATTCGCATCTGTGAAAAGTATGCTGAGGAACTTGGTTTGTTGTGTAATGCGAAAAAGAGCGAGTGCATGCATGGTCTTTCGGGCGAAAAGGAATGTCTAGATTACTTGCCGGCAATTAAGCTCAACGGATGCCTACTTAATAGAGTAAATACTTTTAAATATCTTGGACATTTATTAACTTCTGACCTGGAAGGCGATTCAGACATTGAAAGGGAACGCAGAGCACTGTCTGTTCTTGCGAATATGATAGCCCGCAGATTTGCTCGGTGTTCGAGGGGCGTCAAAATATCCCTATTTAGGGCATTTTGTACGTCCTTATACCGGCAGTCTGCGGATGGATTACACACGCTCTGCATGAAACAGTACAGCGCTCTGCGTGTCCAATACAATAACGTGTTCAGGGTACTCTTGGGGCTGCCTCGCTTCTGTAGCGCATCGGGGATGTTTGCCGAGGTGCGTGTGGATTGTTTCTACACAGTCGTGCGCAAGCGGTGCACATCCCTGGTGCGCAGGGTGCGGGCCAGCCGCAACAGCATCCTGAAGGCTTTTGCTGAACGTTTCGACTGTCAGTATGTGAACCACTGCTGCAAGGTTTACGTACTGACAAATGTTAAGATATTGTTTTTATTTTATAATATTTTTTTTAACATACAGGGATAATCGTCGGTCAGTGTCTCGTTTCATTAAAAACATCTAACGGGCCTCTGCGAGCTGGCTTTGGCCCCTCGTACGTCTTCTAAAGGTCCGGGACCCCAGGGTCCCAAGAAATGTCAAGAGACGTAAAAATAATAATAATAATAATATTTCGTCTTTTTTTCAACCGCCACTGTTAACTAGCACTAGGTTATTTACAGAACAATTAAAGTTTATCGATTAATTATGTAAGAAGTTGTACTGAGTAAACAATATTTATTAGACAAAACATAAGCATCACATAATGGGTCTCTGACATTCAAGAACATAATTATTTACTAAAGAACGTCTCCCAAATACAAGATAAACTCCTAATAGAATTAATTAGAGTCTAGACCAAAACTTTAAAGACAAGTTAATCTGTTATTAAAGCTTATTATTTTAATTATACAGCAACCACAAACTTTTTAGACAACCTAAACATTTTCTTTTAATTTTGTAAACCTAAACCTACAAAGCTGTAAGTACTTAATCTTTCTACTTAAAATATATATATTTTTTTTTTGGAAACCCTTTTAACATTAATTTTCGTCCACTGTAATTTTCCCAATGCTGGGCGAATATCTTTTCTCATACAGAGATCAATATGAGTACCTAAGTGCGGTGATTTCATCATCATCTTCATCATTTTCCTGCCCATATCAGCAATCTCATTGCGTAACACACTTTTAACCACAATCTGAATGTTTATGGAGGACATTGCTAATTCGAAAAATTTGTCTGCTCAACAACGTAAATAACGCAATCAAAAAGAAAGAAAGAAAAAAAAAATAGGTTTATTCGTCACAAAAACACGTGCATACAAAAAACAACAATATAAACATATAGGTAAACAACAGAAATATTCGGCAGCTGCACGTCATGACTGTGACAAGAAGGCTTCCACTCAGCATAATTCTGTGCTATGAGGGACCCATAGCACAGCGCTGATTTTCAGTGGTCACCCGAAAAATACGTACGGACATCAAGTCAGTAACTAAGTATGAATAAATCCAGTGTGTAAATATTGATAAAATCAATGTTGTTGAACTGTCAAAATTAAAGCCATATAATACAATGATGATAATTTTATGTTCTGTAAGTAGGTTTGTACAAGCACTTTTATACGTCAATAATATTTTAAAAACCGATGAGATCAGCGTTTCCTATGAGAAGAAAGGCCGACACAAACTCAGATGTCACAGTCTCTTTTAAACCTATTAGCATTGCTACTGTTAGTGGGTTACGCAACTACCCCGCAGGTTATGGTTTTTGATTATGGAATCCTAATTGGAT
Source organism: Xanthia icteritia (assembly GCA_949128155.2). Classification (NCBI taxonomy): domain Eukaryota; kingdom Metazoa; phylum Arthropoda; class Insecta; order Lepidoptera; family Noctuidae; genus Xanthia; species Xanthia icteritia. The sequence continues at coordinate 20,025,883 of OX421951.2, read as the reverse complement.
TTAGCAAACGAAGTCTGGACATACGGCGTACCATAGAGTTAGGATGGTTCATATTCTATAATTAGCTGTAGTTAGAGTGGATCCGTCCTCACTTGTCTGATTCCTAAATTAAGAGCAGCAGGTAGCTACGTGTAATATTATGCCTTTAACTGCTCGACATTCCAATCGAAGTCCAATCATTTATTTGAGAGTCCCTATTGATACGGATTCAACCAGATTGTCAAACTTCAGGCTTATGATTGAAACAACTTTCATACGTATGGGAATTATAATTGATGTGAAAACGAAAGTCGCCGATGACTGCGGCCAGCTAGGTTTACCTCACGAGCATCCATACTTCCATACTATAAATGCGAAAGTAACTCCGTCTGTATGTCTGTTTCCTTTTTGCACGCCTTCACCGCCGAACGGATTTCGATGACATTTGGAGATAGGACTTCTGATCCCGGTAGTTCGTTCCAGTGGGATAATTTCCGACCTCTACGCGGGTGAATCCACGGGGAACACCTAGTATTCGTATATTTCATGCATGGCCTTTCTTCGTGGTCCGGCCCACACTTGTTTATTTTATCAAAGTTAGTTATGATATTGGATGTACTGACATTTTGTACATCAGATGTTATTTTATCGTAGTTTATGCAGAAAATTCAGTGTTCGGTGATAGTGGGAATTTATTTTCAGTATTTCATGGGATTTTAATATTTAGGTCAGAATATTGCTTAGGTGTTTTCAAATACAAAAACTTTCTTATAATTTCATCATCTAAATATTGTTACGTTGTATTTTTTGTACCTACCACTGGTTGGTATTTCACAGCTACGACCAAATCATATAAGGAAGCGTTTACCTGAAATTATACGTAGTAGAATATGATGCTTCCAACTAAAATGTTTCATTGTAGTTTGTACAATGGACTTTAACCTGAAATTGATAGAAGGATTCATTCCTTCAACCGTATTCCATCACTAGTCTCTTTGGTAACATTTTCTGATGATAATTCACTTGTATTACAGGTTTACACTATAAAGTAAAGAAAATCATTTAATTAAGTTTCCAGTGTTTACATTTCAATTGTCAAATAGTGAACGTCACATTTGACAGCTGGAAGCGACGGTCGCGACACCTGCGGGGAGCCGAATCACAGTTGCAGTTTTAATCGATATTGGTTAATTTTATCTATTGATTGGAAACCATCGAAATAATATCGTATGGACCAATACTTAATAATTTTCAGCTTTTGGTAAATAATCATTTAAAACTATTTAGTCCAAAGCGGAAGTAAAATATTTTTTTCAATATGGATAATCTTCTAGAAAGATCGATGTAAACACAATCCATATTTTATTTGTGGCCCGGTGTTGTAAGTGACACATTTAGTAATTGCCGAATTAAAGTTCAAGGTTAATTACCCCGTTATTGATTGCAATCTCCAAATTTCAATATGACCGATTATAATAACTTGTTATTGTTATGATAGGTTATTGTTTTGACGTTACACTACCGGTTGGAGAGTGGTTAGTGATTTTCAAGAATCGAATAGCTTGGTGTAATGTTTATCATAATAGTGTCTGGTTGTGAATTTTACCTATCATGGAGGAGTTTTTCTTAAGTGGTCGCCTGATCAGGATATTTCCGGTTTCTTTGACCGTGACGTATTGTCGAGGAATGCGAGAGCGTCATTTGCCAACGAACACGCTAAAGTGACACCACAAATCTTTCTTCATGTCTTAAAAGGTAAGGATTGTTGTGAATTAAGTGTTTGAAAGTGGTCTGTGAGTCCATCCCTGGGTGTTAGAAGTATATTGTGGTGATCCATGGATATTTATTACAGGATTCCCAAGCAGCGCATTGCGATAGTTCTCCAGCCAGTCGAAGATCCGGCGGTCAAGTACCATCACCCATCATCAACCGTAAGTACCTATTTGATCCACTGACTGTTTAACATAGATATGCCATGGAGAATTCCTCAGTGTTGACCACGATATTAACTTATGATTCAGGGGAATGCAGAGCGCATTGGGTAAGGAGTTGGTAGACGCCACGTGGGTGATCCTCCTTCTTATTGTTTCACCACTCAGGTGTATCCAGACACAAGTCGTAGCTCGTTCGATATTATTTGCAATAGGCCACGTTATTATTAGGTCTCCGTATTGTCAATTCCAGGAGAGGCACCTCGAGAGATTCGTCTCGCCGCCAGGATTTGGAGTAGCGTCCGAAGCCTGGACGTGAGACCCGTTCCTCGAGCAGCTCGAAGCCTCCTGCGGAGACGACTGTGCGGCTGACAGAGTCCGCCTAGCGATTGCGCTGGCGGGACGGTTTTTTTTTTCTTCCTACTTTAATACTTTTTTTTTAACTACGGTTAATATTTAAATAACCGGTTTAATACCTGGCTGGTTTCAAATTTGGAAACCGGTCTTATACCAAATTTAAATTAAGGACTCCGGGTCCGACGCCTACATTCATCGGAAAGGATATTGGACCTCTTCGTCGGCTCCGGGATCCGGGACTCTCAAAGTCCCTGGCGCCCATTTATTAGTAGTAACATTTAAATTAATTGGAAGGTTATACTTTATAAATCTGATTTATTCTTTAATATTTAATTTAATTACACGACACGGAACAGTACTTGGTTTATCACCAACCCCCTACGACCCTAGCTCTGATTAAAGAGAAGCTAAGCTGGCTGGCATACTATAGGTTTTATTGTCACCTACCTAATCTAAGTCAGGCTACATATTTGATAAAAATATATTTATCGTTTGATACATTTTGTAGTTTCTTTGGGTGCAGATACTAACCCACCCTTGCATCGGAGCTTTTGTTCTTTCACCAAGAGGGACAAAATCTAAAATGTAACAGTGGCGCCAACGTGTGTTTTGGTTGGTGATAGAGGTTACGTCAATCGCTGTACCTTACAAGCCAGAGTACTGTTTCCATAACCTTCCAGTTATTATTATAATTTTTGAGAAAAAACCGTCTCGCGGAATCCTTTGTTTGTGTTGTATTATACACTTTTATTTACTTTTATTATTTACTTTTACTTACTTTTTACACTTCTTGCTGCTATTTACACTTTGCATATGTTCATGTTTACCTATGTCCCAAAACTTATCACCAGGACGTTTGTCTTTGGAAATTAAAGCCTTGTGTTTAAATACAAACTTACTTTATAAGACTGCTATTTGTGTAACTGCGTTTGTTGTAGATATTATTTACATATTGTGTGAGATTGTAAATTGTGACAGCCAGTTTTTAGTTCAGTTTAAATTCAATTTTTCTTAAATTTACAAAATGGAACGACCCATTGCATTCAATTTACTTCGCAAGGAGGAGCTCCTTTATGAAGTACTGGTCCGTGACGCGAGCCCCGCTTCAACAGTAGAGAACTACGTGTTCAAAAAAGGGATCTTAGTAAATTGGTAAACATCTTAGTAAACATGTGGCGAGGAATAATTTTTTTTATATTATATTTTTAATTTAAATTTAAAGTTAAACTATCTTGTAGTAGTTGGGCGCAGTGACCCTATAGGGCTGTATATGCCTTGGGGTTGCTGCAGTTCTTTTAGCATGGGTGGCTGTATATGCCACAGTGCTAGATATTATGGTGGTTTGTCGTTGTTACAGGAATTACACACCACCTTATAGGGCTGTATATGCCTTGGGGTTGCTGCAGTTCTTTTAGCATGGGTGGCTGTATATGCCACAGTGATAGAATTCTGTAAGATTATATCTTACACTGTTTTGAGGTTCGTAGTGTTAAACAGGTTTCTACTGTTTACACATTTGTGAACTATGTTGTTGTTGTTACAGGAATTCACATCACCTTATAGGGCTGTATATGCCTTGGGGTTGCTGGAGTTCTTTTAGCATGGGTGGCTGTATATGCCACAGTGCTAGAATTCTGTAAGATTAAATCTTACACTGTTTTGAGGTTCGTAGTGTAAAACAGGTTTCTACTGTTTACACATTTGTGAACTATGTTGGTTGTTGTTACAGGAATTCACATCACCTTATAGGGCTGTATATGCCTTGGGGTTGCTGGAGTTCTTTTAGCATGGGTGGCTGTATATGCCACAGTGCTAGAATTCTGTAAGATTAAAAATCTTACACTGTTTTGAGGTTCGTAGTGTTAAACAGGTTTCTACTGTCTACACATTTGGGAACTAGTTGTTGTGGCAAGAATTACCCTTTGAAAGGGTTAACCTACGGATTGCTGGTAAGGCAGCATAAAGATAGTCCTGAGATAGGAGGCCATAATGGCGGGCGTGTAGGCTACATTAAGTGAAAACGTTTTTAGATGGTATTTTTTTATAAAGGGGCGAATAACCGTCACATTCCTTTTAGGGAAGACGGTTAGCCATTTCTCATTAGTTTGTAGTATTTGATTTATTCTTGTTAGGTATTACTTGTGTTCCGGCTCAACATTGTTCTTGGCGGTCAACACCTGTAGTTGGAGGATGTGAAAGGTGGTGTACGATGTATTGGGGTGGTCTCTCCTATATAATTATAGTAGGTCAGACTAGGATAATATTGCTTCAGCAGATATTTACAAATTTCTACTCTCTTTTTGGAGCCTGTCTTTTACATGTTTGTAAATGGATTAGACTCACTCCAGAAGAAACCTTATATATAATATATTACATAACATTACTTCAGCAGATATTTACACATTTCTACTCTCTTTTTGGAGCCTGTCTTTTACATGTTTGTAAATGGATTAGACTCACTCCAGAAGAAACATTATATATAATATATTACACCGGTTACATGGATAGTAAAAAAAAATAAGCCATAAAACACGGGCGGAATTGTAGACCCGACAACCAAAGCCTACTACTATGTCGCCTAATAGAGCGGTCTGTTACTCTATACACTAAGTGTAACCAGAAGTCTGTATTGTTTATGTAGATACCTTGAACACCTTTAGAGTATCATTTATATATCACTTAGGGGGGTATTATAGAATAAGAGAAATCGTACACCGGCTTCCATATATTTTTTATTTTTCTTTGTCTGTTTCTGTTTTCAGGCATGGGCGTTGTTGATTTTCGTAAGCGTGTTTAATCCTTTGAAGTCTGTTTTGACGCTGGAGGGCCAGCGTCGAGATTTGCCCTAATGGGTCAAATCTCTGGTGGTTGGGGAGGTACTGTTACGTTGTATTTTTTGTACCTACCACTGGTTGGTATTTCACAGCTACGACCAAATCATATAAGGAAGCGTTTACCTGAAATTATACGTAGTAGAATATGATGCTTCCAACTAAAATGTTTCATTGTAGTTTGTACAATGGACTTTAACCTGAAATTGATAGAAGGATTCATTCCTTCAACCGTATTCCATCACTAGTCTCTTTGGTAACATTTTCTGATGATAATTCACTTGTATTACAGGTTTACACTATAAAGTAAAGAAAATCATTTAATTAAGTTTCCAGTGTTTACATTTCAATTGTCAAATAGTGAACGTCACATTTGACAGCTGGAAGCGACGGTCGCGACACCTGCGGGGAGCCGAATCACAGTTGCAGTTTTAATCGATATTGGTTAATTTTATCTATTGATTGGAAACCATCGAAATAATATCGTATGGACCAATACTTAATAATTTTCAGCTTTTGGTAAATAATCATTTAAAACTATTTAGTCCAAAGCGGAAGTAAAATAATTTTTTCAATATGGATAATCTTCTAGAAAGATCGATGTAAACACAATCCATATTTTATCTGTGGCCCGGTGTTGTAAGTGACACATTTAGTAATTGCCGAATTAAAGTTCAAGGTTAATTACCCCGTTATTGATTGCAATCTCCAAATTTCAATATGACCGATTATAATAACTTGTTATTGTTATGATAGGTTATTGTTTTGACGTTACACTACCGGTTGGAGAGTGGTTAGTGATTTTCAAGAATCGAATAGCTTGGTGTAATGTTTATCATAATAGTGTCTGGTTGTGAATTTTACCTATCATGGAGGAGTTTTTCTTAAGTGGTCGCCTGATCAGGATATTTCCGGTTTCTTTGACCGTGACGTATTGTCGAGGAATGCGAGAGCGTCATTTGCCAACGAACACGCTAAAGTGACACCACAAATCTTTCTTCATGTCTTAAAAGGTAAGGATTGTTGTGAATTAAGTGTTTGAAAGTGGTCTGTGAGTCCATCCCTGGGTGTTAGAAGTATATTGTGGTGATCCATGGATATTTATTACAGGATTCCCAAGCAGCGCATTGCGATAGTTCTCCAGCCAGTCGAAGATCCGGCGGTCAAGTACCATCACCCATCATCAACCGTAAGTACCTATTTGATCCACTGACTGTTTAACATAGATATGCCATGGAGAATTCCTCAGTGTTGACCACGATATTAACTTATGATTCAGGGGAATGCAGAGCGCATTGGGTAAGGAGTTGGTAGACGCCACGTGGGTGATCCTCCTTCTTATTGTTTCACCACTCAGGTGTATCCAGACACAAGTCGTAGCTCGTTCGATATTATTTGCAATAGGCCACGTTATTATTAGGTCTCCGTATTGTCAATTCCAGGAGAGGCACCTCGAGAGATTCGTCTCGCCGCCAGGATTTGGAGTAGCGTCCGAAGCCTGGACGTGAGACCCGTTCCTCGAGCAGCTCGAAGCCTCCTGCGGAGACGACTGTGCGGCTGACAGAGTCCGCCTAGCGATTGCGCTGGCGGGACGGTTTTTTTTTTCTTCCTACTTTAATACTTTTTTTTTAACTACGGTTAATATTTAAATAACCGGTTTAATACCTGGCTGGTTTCAAATTTGGAAACCGGTCTTATACCAAATTTAAATTAAGGACTCCGGGTCCGACGCCTACATTCATCGGAAAGGATATTGGACCTCTTCGTCGGCTCCGGGATCCGGGACTCTCAAAGTCCCTGGCGCCCATTTATTAGTAGTAACATTTAAATTAATTGGAAGGTTATACTTTATAAATCTGATTTATTCTTTAATATTTAATTTAATTACACGACACGGAACAGTACTTGGTTTATCACCAACCCCCTACGACCCTAGCTCTGATTAAAGAGAAGCTAAGCTGGCTGGCATACTATAGGTTTTATTGTCACCTACCTAATCTAAGTCAGGCTACATATTTGATAAAAATATATTTATCGTTTGATACATTTTGTAGTTTCTTTGTGTGCAGATACTAACCCACCCTTGCATCGGAGCTTTTGTTCTTTCACCAAGAGGGACAAAATCTAAAATGTAACAATATCCGTAATCGTCGACTGCTCTCTGCTATCGTCGAGCCTCTAATTGTAGCTACGATGGAGAAGGGCCGTATGCCATGCTGACCTGCACTCTACTAGGGTAGTAGAGCACTATAATTTGCAGAAAAAAGGACACCACTGACCACTCGCCACAAGCTTTTCGTCTCTTTTTACGATGTTCATGGGTTATCAGTCGGTCAATTAGTTTTATATTAAGTAAACAAGTCAAGTTTATTCAAAATCACCGCTTTTCTCAACAGCTCCGCCAGTTAGCATAACTAGATAAATCTGCCACCACGACGCAATTGCTTACTTTCCCGACATTCCGACTCGAGAAGATTGCGACCCTCCCTCGAGACGGATCTAAACAACCTCCTAACGTAACCCAATTCCAACTATTTCACAAGCCTCGTGGACCTCATTTCCCTCCAATCGTGAATATTTTTAAAAAGCCACTAAAGAGCTTTAGCTGAGCAACGGAGGCCGTAATAAAATCAAGCCGGCTGCCAGCGAGCGGAAAACGTCGCTCAATCGAATTCCATCGCCTCGCTTTTGAAGGAAATTGGGTTGAAACATTGAGGAGACATGCCGAGAAAATGTTCGACCCTTAATTTGTAGCGACGATGGCGCCGACGACGCTGGAAAGTGCGCAGAAATCAATTTACTTCTAATTTAATCAATAACTGCTCTCAAGATTTTTCTCCTCTATTTTAATATGCTAGTTTAAAATTTTAATAAAAAAGTACTTTCAATTTACGTGACAAAAGCTTTTACTAATTTTCCGAACAGTGTAAAATTGCGCCTGAATAATGGTCCCTACTCGTTATTTAGAGCGGAAAAATGAAAACAAAAGGTATTTCAAACGTTCTGAAAACAAAACAATATTTAACATTTACGGTTTCCCTGGTCCATGTTAAATTCAGGTCCCTATTTAGGCTTATAAAGGTTGCAAAAAAAATACGGCGGGAACACATGTACCCAAAAAAGTAAAGTTCCGACGATTTCGACCTCAAAAATGAAATATGGGTAGTAACATGCCCCCGGGCCGTAACTCCGCGAGATCCCGATGTCAAGGGACGGCACATAAAAACTTTTTATCATCTTCTGTTAATATATGGCGGCCGTGACATTACCCTTTGGAAAACAAAGGACAACTTTTCTCACATTAGTCTAAAGGAGTTAAACGGGTGGTACTTAGTCCTCGCCTGAGCGCGCTGCCTGGGAGCGGGCATATCTAGAATTACCAGCAGGTAGGTCACTGTAATTTGTCTTTTCTGGAGGTGAAATTACGTGACAGACTAGGTAGAAACCCGTTTAATGTTAAAATGTAGTTTGGGGCATTATAATTTGAAGCCTTTTCCGGCAACTCATTTCTATTTACTACTATTATTATATATATATATATATGTATTTATCTATTTATTTATACTTTATGTTTGAGGCCGTAAGTGCGTTAAGAAATACTATTTTCCGTGATACTTACTATCATTTCTTTAATATTCTTAGCAATATGCTTCATTAGCAAAGTCATTTGAAGTATGCTACGTGTTGCTATCTATTTGAAGCGCCAAGTTATTTGTTGTTAGGACAATGATAAGGAATATGCATCTAAAAATAACATGATATGGGAGAAAAATGAACACTAAACACAACTATGTTTACAAGTTTAATTAATAGTCTCTATATATACATACAAATTATTTATAGGGACAACGTCAAATACTTACTTAGTTACTGAAATTAATTTGGTTACTACAAAAATAATATTTTTAAATGAAATATAACGAAAACGCTTCCTCCAGAGGTGTTAATCAAAATCAAAATAACAAGTAATTCGGTAACTCGTATCAACGAGTTATTGCTCTGCTAAAACTTGCAGGAGCGAATACAGTTTGAGTACATTTTTTATAATGCTGATAGATCAGGCTGCGTAGCACTTATCGCCCGGGTGGTGGTACATAATAAACGTGGCGAAGTCCCTAATGTGAGCACCGCATTACCGCGATAACTTTTTAGCAACCAAAACATACGAAGCTTCGGCACGCATTGCTTTGTCACGATAGACGCAGATGCGGCCGCAACAGAAATTAAGATAAATGTCTCAATTTTAATTTTTATTAAATAACGTACGCTGTAAAGAAGAAACAAATTAATAAGTACTAAAATATATAATATAGTAAAAACAACCAAGTTCTAAAAAAAATGCTCTTTATAATGATCATATTATGGCACTTATGAACTAATTAGTACGTTAATTAAATGATTAATTGAAGTCATTCCGCTTTACGGTAAATAAGTAATTATAATTATGATTAATTCACGTAACTTAGTTTAAATACTGTTGGTGTTTAATATTGGATTTGATCAGTAAATTGATTCTTAAGTATAATAAAATGTCTGCAGGTATGCCTGTCCTCCACTAAGCCTATGCTGTTAAAGTTTAAGATAAGTACTCGAACAATAATAAACAATACATTTTGAATAGGATCTCCCTCTATAACATGGGGCTTAAACATTACTGGCGAAATGTGGCCGTGGCTTATAGGTAGATACACTTCTGCATAACCCTTTGTAGAAAACAGCCGTGACGTTATGTTGTGTAATGTTTACCTGTAGGCTGTAGAAGATACAGATTGAGACTTACGAAGACTTTATACTTTCCATAACAGCATTAAAAATAGGTTTTACTCTGCAAAATACACGATTACATACATTTTAAATTATATTGATTTATGGATTTATTTACCTAGTAATTTTGAAATAACATAATATTGTCTGTCTACCACAATAACCACAAAATTGGATAGATTGAGAATCAACCTAATTAATGAATACCCGATATTCTAAATGAATGATTTTGTATACAAACACATGAAGAGATTCTATAATAGAATTAACTAATTCACAGAAAGTACATAGTACAGTCAGGAAAATTAATTGTTATGCTAACAACGTCCTACGTCAATTTGTCAAAAAATAAAAGTTGTGATTTGAATATACGTACGATGTAATTTGCTTAGCATTAATTTCCTTGACTTTACATTCGCTTGTTCTTTATGAGAACTTTTACAAAAAGAAATATATTCGACTAGTTATAATCAGAGATAATAGTATAATTTCGGAATGTTTTGTGACTGAGCATGGACGGAAAATTAACAATAACTTTTGAAAATTATCAAACCGCGATTACACAAGTTTGAAAATTTCGCTATCATTTTTACAAGATTCTCCAATAGCTTGCTCTCTATCTACATTATCATTTTCCCCCTCTAAATAGCTCGATCCTTCAACGGAGTCATTTCGACGATCTTGGCCGTGATTGGCGCACTCGGCAGCAGGAGAGGGTTGAACTTGGCTGGTTTGCTGCCAACACGGAGGAGGCCGCGCTTGGCCGCCATTATCAGTAGCAGTGTTACTGATAATGTGAATGACAGGATCTGAAATTGAATGGTGAGATGGTTTATTTTTTGGTAGAGTAATGCTACCTACTGTTATGAAAAATACTGCCTCGTTCGTTGATCTAGTGGTCGCAAGCGCTACTGCCGAGCATAAAGTCGGGTTCGATTCCTGAGTCGCGCAAAGTGTTATTGGGTTTTTCCATCTGGAAATTCTCAGTAGCAGCCCGGAGTCTGGATTTTTGCCCGGTTGATGGCAATAGGCTCGCCCCCTATTACATGGGACTTAATACCTAGGTATTAGATGTACCTCTGCCTAAACCTTCGGGGTAACAAGAGTGATGGTATGTTCGGAATATGATTGAAGCAAATGACAGTCTGCAGCGTACTCATATTTCCTCTGGCTAGGCTCTAGCAGGTATGGCCTTCGTCCAGTGTACGACGTACCTGGTAATAATATTGTAGTTACCACATATATAACTTGCAAATGTGGATGCAAACGGTGAAGGAATGCTTACACTTGGTCTAACAAGTACGTGCTTAAAATAATATTCTGAATGTTACGTAATCTTAGGTACCTATGTATGTAGGTATATATTTAGATGTACTAGTAGTACTTATACAGAGTTGATGTAAAATGTTGGGTCTTCTTTAGATCGCTAATTATTTAATTTTATTGCTATCTAACGTTTTTATTCAACTGAATTCAGACCTATTATGATAAATGAATAACTCTTTATTATTTATTACATTTTCAAGGTTTTTAATTCTCAATAACATTAATCAAAACTTCTTCACGACAATTTACGAAAAACGCCCATAATTTTCATATGAACAAAGACTAAGTACATCTAACTGGTACAAACAAAAACTTTTCAGTATAATGTATACCTAATAGTCGGAAAAAACTGTATCATTTTAACACATTCGAACAAGCAGGCAACGTGATCAAGTCATCAAATCGAACCTCATTACTATTCACAACCAATAACATCCTAACCAAAATCTTAAAAGAAGGAGAACCAAAACACCATGAAATAAAACAATTGTTCCTTACAGCAGATATCCCGAACGTAGCAAACACTTCATATGACATAAACATTTTGAACTATTACTTGTCAAAACACAACAAAACTAAATAAAAAATGTAAACATTTGGTGCGCACGCGGCTGTTCACTCACTGAGAACTCACTGACTAAACTGCGACACACAGAAACACTGTGCACAGGTGTGTCAAATGCAAACATAGATAAAGGAAGCTCCAGACTGTTCACATTCCTTGTCATGCGAAAGAGAGAAGGATTTATGGGAAAAAAGGGACAGAGCATTGGTATTTCCGTCCTTCAATACGTGCTTTGCATTTTTTTGAGATAAGCATTTCACTATGATACAAAATGTTTGACGTAACATTTTTTGTCTCTTTCGGCGTCGTACGCATTCATTGTTCTGCCCAATACGTAGTCTTCGTATTCAATTGAGGTTTGCACTAAAAATGGTGACACTGTGCCACTCTGTGTCGACAGTAGGAAAACCGTACGTGGCATGACAAGCACGGAGCGGCAACGTCGCGCGCATACGTCATTCGTAACAGGTCTGAGCACGCGCTCACCTTGCGTTTTTTATCTGTTGAATAGTTATTTTAGTATTTCCTTTTTTTTTTTTTTTTTTTTTTTTATAGGTCTGGCTCCATCGATAACGTTCGATGATTTTGCCAATGTCAAGGTATGAGAAATTAATGATCGTAAACTGTTGCACAACTATTGATCAATGTTTGCAGTGGTGATATCCATGGATCTCCATGCTAAAAAAGGGACAAAACATTTTTGGTTAGTACATGTAAAACGTCACAATATAAATGTTAGAACATTCAGTAGGTTTAAAATAAATAAATAGAACATATCAACTACAACTGGATTTTATTAAAACTAATGAATTTGTAAAGGATTTTAACTGCAGGGGTATGGGCTAAAGATAATAGGAAAGGAATGTTAATTGGGCGGGGAATATCAGAAGGGAGTATGTCGTAAAGGGGAGTGGTTAAACGAGGACAGGAAAAAAACAAGTGTTCCAGAGTTCCCTCGTCCAGACCGCATTCACATAAAGAAGAGTCCCTCACGCGTATTTTGGCCAAAAAAACTGGTGTGCAAACGAACCCAAGTCGGAGTCTGATTATGACAGAGGTGGCTATTTTACTAGAAAATTTTAGTTTGCTGAACCAACATTTAGATGGAATGAATGGTTGGATAGAGCCATAAAATTTTCCCTTTAGTGTTCGTGTTTTTTGCCAATGCTCATTCCAATTCTTCATCATCTCGGGTTTAACAAGACATTGCAGATCTCGGGGATAACAAGACGGATGAGATTCGATCCCATTCCGAGTAGCCAACTTGGCAATCGTATCCACATTATCATTATCAACAATTCCAGAGTGGCTGGGGATCCAAGCCAGTGCAATCTCTATGCCTAAGCAGTGGCATCTATACAGGAGTTGTTTTATCTTTAGGATAAGGGGGAAATTGTGACGGGAGCGAAAAGGCGATTTCATTAAGTCCTGTAGACAGCTAAGAGAATCCGAGAGAATAAGGGTTTTGTTGAGTCCATGAGATTCAATGTAAGAGACTGCTTCCAAAAGTGCTATAGCTTCCCCTGTGTAAATAGTGCCAAAAGCAGGACTACGAAAATGAAGAATAATTTTGTATTTTGGGATCCACACAGCTGATCCAACATTACTATTATCGGACAGCTTAGAAGCATCTGTAAATATCGTCAGCCAATCGTGCCAGTCTTCTGCCAGAATCCTATTGAATTTGGCATTAGCAACAGGGTCATGTTTGGATATACCTAAGTTAAAAATAATTTTTGGTTGGAAGAGCAAGGAATCAAAATTTACTTCAAATAGGGGGTTTTTATTTAACTGGACTAAGGAAATGTGCAAACTATTGAAATTACTGGAGCTGTTAACAAGGAGTGGAGAATTTTTATGAGACCAATAGCGAGATGTTGGGATTAAGTGAGCAAGTGTACGAAGGAGAGGGAGAAGAGGATGACATTTATTCTGGATGACTTTATAAAAAAATCTGTCACAGAGATATTGTCTACGAAAGTGAAGAGGGGGCTCTAAACATTCTACCTGAAGGGCATTAATAGGTGAGCATTTCATAGCACCCGTGATAATACGCAAGCATTTAGATTGGATCCTTTCCAGTTTGGCCAGGGCTATTTTGTTGCATGGTTCTAACAGAAAGGTTCCATAGTCAAAGTGACTACGAACTATGGCGTTATATAGGATTTTCTGGGAAGTTGGATGAGCTCCCCAGCGTACTCCAGAAAGGGCACGTAAGACATTAACGCCTCTTTCGCATTTCTTTGAGATGTAGTCCAGATGATAGAGACCAGATAATTTTGAGTCAAGAATGAGGCCAAGAAATTTTACTTTGTCACGGATCAAAATGGGTTCATTTTCAACATAAAGGTTAATAAGGGGAATATTACGCTTGCGAGAAAAGACAACTGCATTGCATTTGGAGACTGATAAACTTAAGCCGTGATCGGTCAGCCACTGGTTTAAGTAGTAGAGGGCAGAATTTAAGCGAGATGCGGCATCTGAAAGGGAGGCTGAACTAAAGTATAGAGCAATGTCGTCGGCATATTGAAGGATTTTGCAGAAACAACTCACCGAAGACTCCAAATCATGCGTGTATATATTATAAAGGATGGGGCTTAGGACCGACCCCTGGGGAAGGCCCTTCCACACTAGACGGGATGAGGAGACGAAGTTTTGATGACGGACAGAGATAGATCGGGACATAAGGAGACTACAAATGATGTTGACCATCCTCACAGGGATACTCAGCTGTAGCAGCTTTTGCCTGAGTATAGGAAGTTGGACATTATCATAGGCTGAAGCTATGTCTAGGAAAACACCGAGAACACTTTCATTATTGGAAAAGCCAATGCGAACATCAGACATGAAGACACTTAGGCTATCTAGAGTTCCCATACCTCTTCGAAAACCAAACTGAGAACTGGATAATATGCCTTTAGTTTCTAAGATCCATTCTAGTCGGTTCTTAATAAGGTTCTCCATAATTTTAGCCAAGACAGAAGAAAGGGCGATAGGGCGATAGGAAGCAGAATCTTTTGGGTCTTTTCCGGGTTTCAAAATTGGGATGATTATTTGGGATTTCCAAGACTCTGGGATTTTGCCAGTATCGAAAAAGGAATTGATTAGGTTCAGAAATATTAGTTTACAGTTAGAAGAAGATTTGGAAATAAAGGAGTAGGGTATTCCGTCGACCCCCGGAGCAGAATCCCGGAGATGATCTAAGGCACAAATAAGTTCTGAATAAGAGAAAAGGTCATCAAATCTATCAGAGGAAGTGGGAGGAGGAGGGTCTATAGTGAGAAGGCATTCGGAGCTAGGAACAAAGGGGGGGGCTAATTTGGATATAAAGTCTTCCAACCAGGTACTGTGGTCATTGGTAGAAACTTCGGGAGACTGGCTGTCACAAGCTCTGCGGTAGATTTTAATTTTTTTCCATACAAGGGAAACTGGAGAACGTGGAGACAGTGACTCGCAAAACTTAAGCCAGCCACATCTTTTCTTTCTTGCCAATAACCTACAAGTAGTTGCAGAAGTCTTTTTAAAATTTAAATAGTCGGGCATATTTATGCTAAAGGAGAAGGTGTTTTCTGCATCTTTACGTTTACGGACACCATCAGTGCATTCAGCATCCCACCAAGGTGGAGAAGGTATTAGGTGACGGGCAGAGTTTTTTAAGGGGATTGAAGAATTGGCCGCTCTCAACAGACATTCAACAAAACTGCTGTAATGAGTTAGGGAGTTGGATGGATTTATTTGGGGGAAATTTTGAAGTTCTGCCTCCAAATTGGACGAGAACTTAGACCAGTCAGCTTGGGGTAGGCGATATTTTTGTAGGGGTTGGATGGGAGGAGAACGTGGATGAGTACTTGGAAGAGAGATTAGGATAGGAAAATGATCACTCCCATATGAATTAGGGAGAACAGACCAGGAAAGAGTTGATACTAAGGAAGGGGAAGAGAAAGTAAGGTCAGGAACACTAATATTTTGGTTAGGTGAAACCCGACGGGTAGCAGATCCATCATTAAGAACACAAAGGTTGCGATCATCTAAAAGGTCAAGCAAAAAGCTGGAGGAGGGGTCATTACAGTGAGAGCCCCAGAGGGTGTGACGGCAATTAAAGTCACCTAACACAATCAAAGAGCCAGGAATGGAAGAAAGGATAGAATTAAATTCAGACAAAATATTAGCATTGGGATGGGGAATGTAGGCAGAAACAAAGGATATGTCCATGGCTCTAATGGCCACTACATGTAAACCCGGATCGTGATGGGGAAGAGGAAACTGGGAAAAAGTGATAGATCTGTTAACCAATAGGGCGCAACCCGCCCATCCGTCATCTCTATCGTCCCGAAGACATGAATAACCAGGAACCCTAAAGAGAGATCCAGGCTTGAGCCACGTCTCCGACACAGCAAAGACAACGGGTTTATATCTATTTAAAAGATAGATTATATCATGTTTTTTCCTGCGAATGGATCTACTGTTCCACTGAAGGATTTTTTCCATTTTGGCGAGTCCAAGATTCGAGGAGTTGTTGAACTAATACAACGACATTGTCCGGTATTGCGTCACTAAATTTGGATAGCATGTTTATAAGGGAGCAAGCCAGGAGCTCTATCAAATTGTCATTAGGAGTGGGAAGGGGAGTGGTTTCAATGTAAGGGGAATTCAGAGCACAACCATTAGGCTGAGAAGAATTAGGGGTATAGACCATTGACTTATGGGCTTGGGTATCATATGACTTGCCCAATTCTGGCCTAGGTTTTGGGGAACGATAAACCGTCTTGGTATAGGAGGTTTTAACAGGGGATGCATATGGAGAAGAAGTAGGAGTGTTAAGAGGGGGTGAGAAGAGAAGGGGTTGAGAAGGATAAGCTTGAGGTAGTTTAGGTTGGGAAGGACCTGCTGTAACGTTAGAGTATGGCAATTTACGGGGGCGGGGAAACCTTACTGAGGCCTCTCGGTAGCTTAAGTTTTCTTGAGACATTACCATTTTAATTGACTTCTGTCTTGAGTGTTCAGGGCACTTATTATCAGTGGCCTTATGGCTTCCACCGTCACACAAAAGACATGAGGCCTGTGAGTCGGGAACATTACAGCTATCTCCGGGATGAGGTTGAGCACAACGGTAACAGCGGGGCTGAGATCTACACTGAGAGCTTATATGGCCAAATCGTAAGCAGTTGCGGCACTGTATAGTGGGGAGATGATAGATGGAGACAGGAAGAGAAACATTGTAGCAGAAGACTCTCTCTGGGAGAATTTGACCAGAGAAAGTAAGCACCACAGTCGATGATGGGGACCAAGTTACGGAATCCTCTTTTTTATTTTTAAAATTAAGCCTTCTAGCCCTAATGACTTCTCCACAATTGTGAGGTGTTTCTATACCAAGGACTAACTCCTCTAGTGTCCAGTCAGTAGGAATATCCCTCACAACTCCCATGCGACTTATATGAAAGCGTGGGATAACTGCCGAGTATTTGTTTTCAGTTAAAATGGGATTGCTGACAAAGTTGTTGGCATCACTGAATGTCATGAATTCAATAGACATCCTGTTACGGCCCATAGATCTGACACTGCCTTGAACAACACCTTTAAAACCTTTATTGAAAATAAATTGGGCAAACTTGAGTGAATTTAAGGTTAGGCCCTGCTTAAATACAGTGAAGGGAGCTCTGTCACACTCATTATAAAGGATTTTGGAGTCGTTCTCAAAACCTGACTTAGTATATACGGACTGAATTGAGTCCGACGGCGGCTTATTTCTTTTCGCGTCAACAAAAATCTCCGTACCTCCGGGGCGCTTTCTAATCTCGGGTCTTACGCGATCAGTGTTTTGGGAACACTCCACAATCTCCATAATATCTGGAGGAATCCCTCCACCCCCATCCGGGGGTTCCTCGGCACTCATTTCCTTAGAAAATGAGTGCCAAAAAGCTTAAAATACAAACCTTGTACCCAAACCAGACCACACAAAACAATCACAACACTACAAACAGATTTTGTTATCAAAATAAAGTGTGAGGTTAAGAAACGCGTGCTTAATCTCACCAAGACAATAGCAAAATCCTAGTATTTCCTTTGTTTTTAGTAATTATCAATTGACAGATGTCATTGGTGGGCTGTAGATTTTTTCGTACAAAGTGTAAATGAGTGGGGGGCGCAGAAAACAATAGGAATGGAATATTGGAATAGGAATACATAAGGTATCTACGTTTGTCTTGTATGAATAAATCAAAAGACCAAAAAAGTTATGAGGAAACGCGGTGACGTAGTCTAGTGGTTGGTGTTAATTCCATACTAACGCATTCCTCCCGTTTCTCCCTGGTTATTGATAATAGTCCAAATATTTTTTATCCCTATGTTTTGTTTTTGCCTTAATCATTATATTTTTTTCCAAAATTTATTCACTTACTCCAAAAAACAAAATGAATTAAATGCAAACCACCGACCACGTGACCGCATTTCCTCATCAGGGGGCGTTTTCATTTGAAAAGCAAAGTTATAAGAAAACGAAGCACAAACGCGCGACGTAAACGTAACGTAAATTCGCTCTATTTTCTAATGGGAAATACTACTATCCCTTAGCATTTTGGTTTATTTTTTACGATAAGTACAATTAGCATCACGCCTACACATAATCTGCTTATAATGTTCCCACTGCCTCCATAATTCATAATTCTTTATTTGTATAACATAGGTATTAAAATACAGATCTTAGGCTAAAGGAGGGTCGCTATGTTATGCCAACAGGCGTACAAATATGATTGTATTTGAAATAATGACAATTAATCATGCGAAAGTTATTAATGACAATATTACATGCGAAAGTATTTGGAAGGTCAAAATTAAACACAATAAATAAATAATCGCTAAATAAGTCACAATTAATAAATAAAACAAACACATTAAAATGTCAAATTAAAACAAATAAAATAAAATTAGATGTCAAGCGAAATTAGTCAACACGTGTAAGGTAGGTCAGAATTAAGTTTTGTGAGTATTATCATTCAAAAATTCTTGTACAGAGTAGTAACATTTATCTAGTAAAAACGCAGTTAGTTTTCTTTTAAATTTATGTCCAGGTAATTCTTTTACGGCCTCCGGTATTTTATTATATATTGTAGGCCCCATACAAAATATACTCTTCTTCAGTAGTGCTGTTTGGTAACCAGATGTACTTAATGACGATTTATATTGACTTCTAAGTTGTGTTGAGCGTTGTCTTTTTTCTGACATTGTGGGGAAGAATTGGCTGTTCATCTTAACAAAGAGAGCTATTTCTAGTATATATAGGCAGGGAAAAGTTAATATTCTAAGGGACTTGAATGCCGGTACACAACTGTCCGTATATTTGAGACCTTGTATTGCTCTGATACACCGCTTTTGAGCCCTGAATATGGTTTCTCTTTCATTACAGTTTCCCCAGAATATTACACCGAATCTTAAAATTGATGAAACCATACCATGATATGCAACTACAACTGTGTTCGTATTGACTTTTTTAGATAAGGCATGCAGAGCAAAGGCAGCAACACTTAATTTTTTGCATATATCTTCTGAATGCATTTTCCATGTCAACTGACTGTCAATGTTTATTCCAAGGAAGTGCGTATTGTTAACTTTTGAAATGGCTTGGCTGTCGTAATTTACATTTATTTTTGTGTTTGTAAGTAAACGTTGATAAAAGTGCATGACGTTAGTTTTGGTTAAGTTTATAATTAGATTATTTGCATTCATCCAATTTATGATATCTTTAAGAGTATTGTTGACATCGTTTTCATAGCACTTTTTATCTGTGCATTTTATCATCACCGTGCTATCATCAGCGAATAGTACCATTGGATGACTGATGTTTCGTGGCAAGTCATTTATATAAAGCAAAAATAATAAGGGCCCAAGGACACTTCCCTGCGGGACGCCATATTTAATATCTCTGCTGCCTGACTGATAATTTTGTTCCCTATTGGTTTTAGTACATATTCTGGATATTACAGTGTATTGCTTACGGTCAGATAGGTATGATTTTATTAAATCCAAAACATTGCCCCTTATGCCGTATGAGTAGAGTTTATTTAGCAAGATGTCGTGTCTAACGTAGTCGAAGGCTTTCGACATATCTGTATATATCGCACACGCTGGTGTTTTTTTATCCATATTAGCCATCACATATTTTAATAAATCATAAATTGCCATATTTATGTTTTTGTTTTTTCTAAAGCCTTTTTGTTCTTCGCATAGTACATTGGTTTTACTTAAAAAAGAGTACATTGTTTGGTATATTATTTTTTCATATATCTTAGAAAATACTGAAATGAGTGCTATAGGTCTGTAATTACTCATAGTTTCTCGACAGTTCTTTTTATGAAGAGGTTTGATTACGACAGTTTTCAGGTTTTTTGGAAATATACCAGTGGTTATGCTAGAATTCATGATGTGACTTAAAGGGAAAGATATGACATTTGAGACATACTTAATAACAGTTGTGCATATTCCATCGGAGCCAAAGCTTTTTTTATTTTTTAATAATTTTATTGCCTTAGTGACGTCTTGTGGTTCCACTGGTGTCATAAACATCGATTGAGTATTTTTGGGAATATTATTTATATATGTATTATCTATTTTAGGATTATTTGTTACTTGATCAATAAAAAAATCGTTAAAGCAGTTTGCAATGTCTTTAGGATTAGTCAATATATTGCCATTTTTATTTATTTTCAGAATAGAACTTGGTTTGGGCTTATTATTATTTATTATTTGCCACGCCGCTCTTGATTTATTTTCAGATATATTTATTTTATAATTATTCCGAGCTTTTTGTGTGAGTTTTATGATTTTTTTGTATTGATGTGAATATGTGGCAAACTTGTTTTTGTTTTCTTTCGTGGGTGCTAGTCTATACTTCCAAAGTAGCTGACGTTGTTTTCTACTGCAAATTCTAATTCCTCTAGAAATCCATCTGACTTTTTTATTTGGATTTATTGTTATTAATTTCCAAGGAAAACACAGATTGTAAAATAAAGTGAAATGTTCTATAAAATTGTTATATGCGTCATCCGGGTTATCTGTCTCATATACATTGCTAAAGGTTATATTTTTTAGGCAATTGTAGAATTTGGCCAAGTTTTCCTTCGATATAATGCGTTGTCTTTTTCTCCATGGTTTACTTTGTCCTACTATTTTGACTGGTATTTGTATCAGTTGCGCCGTGTGGTCTGACAGGGCTGTATCTATACTATCCAAACTACCAGTATTCTCTCGCTAATCGCCACCAGAAAATTCCAACCATCGGCGGATTATTGTGTATAGGAACAAGATGTTACGGACTAAAGAGTAAATATAGAATTTTGTACGGTCATATGCATGACAGAGACGGTAGACGGCAGATTGTCGAGATTGTTTTTCATTCAGTTTCTTAGCAGCTATTAAATTGATAGCTTGACGACATGCAAAGCGCCGCCGGTAGACGCCTGCAAGTCAAAGTCAAAGTCAAATAATTTATTTCAATTAGGCACACGAAAGGCGCTTTTGAACGTCAACATTAACAAAAGTAAATAAAATTGATTCTAGTCGCCCCTTCCAAAAGGTGGTTTTCGTATGGCAAGAAACTCCACCGTTACTCTTTTAAAATGTTTTACAATATTTTGTATAGATTAATTATATAATTATATGTGAAGACGATGCACCTAAGATAAAATTACTATACTACAATAGGTAAAAAGGATTAAAAATTAAGCAATGACAGATACAACAAATTATTTTATGTGATAGATACATGGTGCTCACATATTTACAAACATTGTAGAAGTATACGATATTCCTAAAATTTTAGCAAGTAATACTAATAAGTCAGTGTGTGAGTTTAAAGTAATCACAGAATATAAAATCAATGTCATAAAAATTATACAATTAAATTAGCAACCAGTTTGATTTTGTCTAGATAGTCCTATGGAGCAGAACCAGCATGTTTCCAAGCATTCTTATCTTGGATATAATCCTATAATTTGTAATATGCTTGTTTACAAAGTGTACTTTTAATGAGTTTTAAATTTTCTTTCATTTAATTGCAATATATCACAAGGTATTTTGTTGTAACATTTCACACAGTACCCCATAAAAGATGTATTACTTTAGATAATCTGAAAAATGGTTGAAGTGCGGCTGTGAATCGGTAATTCAATTCAATTCATTTATTCAATAACAATGTTTACATCGTGTCTGAATTTCTATAACTAAATATATTGGAAACATCATGCATGCAATCTATATTTATTTTTTAATCTATATTTATTAATTGTAATGCAATTATCCAAACTACACACACATCAACACAGTCTAGGGATATTTCATACTCAATTAAATAACTCAAAAAGTACTGGCCGCATTGTAATCTTTCATACACCGATTTGTTTGTAATTTATCTCAGACTAATTCCAAATTCAAATTTTTGAAAGTTCTTTTGTTTCGGTGGCATAAAAATGTCTTGATGTGTAGGAGAGGGAATTTTCATTTGTGCGAAATTTAGAAAACAATACGAATTACGTTTAGTTACAGTTTTTTTTTCATTTTTAAACGAAAGATAAAGTTAAAATTGAGGTATTGTAGCCATGCAACGCCAACATTTGACGAGGGCGGAGATGTTACGAGCTGTGGGAATGCTGGAAGCTGGGTCTGTTCAGCGTAATGTTGCTGAGGCCATAGGGACCCACCAAAATGTAATTTCAAGATTGTGGACACGCTATCGTGCCACAGGTGAAGTAGCGGAGAGGCACCGGGGGCCAAGTCGCATCACTACCCCCAGACAAGATCGATTTTTGCAAATTACTGCGCGAGCTCAACCAAATGCAACGGCGACTCAATTGGTCCAAAGGCTGCGAGTGGAACACCAAGTGCTTGTGAGTGACCAAACTGTAAGAAAGCGACTGCATGAAAGCAATCTACGCTCTCGTAGACCACTCCGGGTCCCACCTTTACGGAGAAGCAATCGTGGACGACGATTAGAATGGGTTCGGAACCACGTGGACTGGGGCCGTGAGCAATGGTCCAATGTGCTGTTCACGGATGAATCCAGGTTCGGCTTCCATCCAGATTCAAGAAGGACGCGTGTTTGGCGAGTTCCTGGATGATGGAGCCGTCTTCAGAACCCTCAGGAAGTTCACCCATACCAAGGAGGAACAATTATGGTTTGGGCAGGAATTCGTCTTGGAGGACGGACGGATCTCGTTTGGCTGCGGGGCAATATGTCGGCAGAACGATACGTCCAACAGGTGCTGGGGCCCGTAATCTTGCCCCACAGAACACAAATGGGGCAAGATTTCCTGCTCATGCACGACAATGCCCGGGCACACACGGCGAGAACGGTAGCAGCTTGGTTACATACACACAATGTTAAAACACAAATCCGGGGACAGTAAAGACGACAATAATTATAGACCCGTATCCGTGTTGCCGGTTTTCAGCAAGGTGTTTGAAAAGGTAATGCTTAATCAAATGCTGAATCATTTTAACACAAATAAAATCCTCCACGATCAACAGTATGGTTTCACCAAAGGACGTTGTACGACCGACGCCGGTGTAACATTATTAAGACACATTTTTAACGCGTGGGAAGAGGCCCAAGACGCAATAGGAATTTTTTGTGACCTCTCCAAGGCATTTGATTGCGTCGATCACGAAACCTTACTCTCGAAACTTGAACATTACGGACTTGGAAAACTTGCACTCAATTTAGTAAAATCTTATTTAAATGATAGACAACAGCAAGTTCAAATAAACGGTATCAATTCACTAGGTTTAAAAGTAAAAATGGGTGTGCCACAAGGCTCGATTTTGGGTCCATTCCTCTTTTTAGTGTATATTAACGATCTACTCCATTTATTAAAAAATCAACCACAAATGGTGTTATTTGCTGACGATACTTCCTTAATTTTTAAGGTAGATAGACGTGCTACAAATTTTGACGACGTAAATAACGCCCTACTGCAGGTCCAAAATTGGTTCACTGCTAATAATTTAGTATTAAATGGAAAAAAAAACTAAGTGCATAAAATTTTCTTTACCAAATGTTAAAAATAGTAATTGTGAGATAGTATTGAATCAAGAGAAACTAGAATTTGTCGATAAAACTGTTTTCCTAGGAATCACGCTCGACTCAAGGCTACAATGGGGTCCTCATTTAACATCTCTTGCAGGACGGCTAAGTTCAGCAGCATATGCTGTCAGAAAAATCCGTCAATTAACTGATGTAGATACCGCCAGGCTAGTCTATTTCAGTTATTTTCATAGTATCATGTCTTATGGTATTCTGCTGTGGGGACGGGCTGCAGACATCGAGTCTATTTTTATTCTGCAGAAAAGAGCTATCAGAGCCATATATTATCTCCGTAGGCGCGATTCTCTAAGGGAACTGTTTAAGGACATTAACATCATGACGGTACCTTGTCAGTATATCTATGAAAACATCATGTACGTAAGAAAAAATTTACATCTTTTTAGTAAAAGAGGTGATAGACATAATTATTGTACAAGAAGTAGGGATCTATTAGTTCAACCAGGTTTCAGACTGGCTAAAGTAGACTCATCTTTCATGGGGTATTGTTTAAAATGTTACAATAAAATTCCTCCCCACATACTTCAACTGAATGAGACGAAATTCAAATCTTGTATAAAACGCACACTATGTAGGCAGGCATATTATAAGTTGGGGGATTACATAATTGATAAAAATGCTTGGCTCATTGCTGGTCCTGCTCCACAAGCATAAACTAATTAATTAGCATTTGAAAATACCGTTGGAGCTGCTGAAGATTTTAAAAACTCTTTGCATTGTATAAATTCAATGTCTTAGCATTGTATAATTGCATAGCACATGTGTGAGTACTATGTACTGACTATAAAGCTACCATTTAGGTACTGGGTATGTCTTTCATTGACTTGAATGTGCCCTGGCGGCTGAGATTATGTCATGCTCACTCTAATGTCTCGCTGGCGGTGGCGCGTGTGTTGGATCATTTAGCTCCCTTCAAAATGGTTGAGCTGAATGGTGCTAATCCATGCGTCATGTTCGTGAACGGGCGCCGTCAGTAGAGACTGGTCATCTCTTAGCTGCCATGGCTTATTTTAATATTTTAATTTTTGAATTGTTCTTTGTTTTTATATTTTTATTACGGATGCTTTTAACGTGCACGTCTTTCTACATTGTCCTCACATGTATAATTTCAACATTGGTGTAACCAATATTTTGTAACAATTTTTTTATTTAAAAACTATTTTACAAAAAAAAAACAACCGACTTCCAAAAAAAACACTTAAAAGAGAAAAATAACTTGAATTTCGGAAGTCGGTGGCAAAAACGAAAATACAGATCCATATAGTTATATTTTAAGATGGTTCGCAGTTCGCATAGTTGAAGCCGTGATATAGTTATATCCCTAGGGAAATAGTTATGAATTGCTTTCATATATATTACGGTAGGTATATTTTACTATATATGTATCTAATAAAATACTATTGCTTTTGCCACCGACTTCCGAAATTCAAGTTATTTTTCTCTTTTAAGTGTTTTTTTTGGAAGTCGGTTGTTTTTTTTTTGTAAAATAGTTTTTATTTTTCACTTTTTAGTTGTGTTTATACCTACCCCGCACAAATTCGTATACCAGTCGAATAATGGAAACATAACAAAAGATTTTTCAAAAATTAACGAATCATTCCAAGCGCCCCGCTGGTGGGGCAAAGAGGAATGCCTAAAAATTTTCAGTGGAATATGCCCCACTAGTTCGACTTGGTGGGGCAGATTCCACTAGTCTAAAATCTTTATGGATTCTGCCCCACTAGGGTTGGCACCTTAGAAATAACTATAAGTCCATGTTTCCTCACAATGTTTTCCTTCCCTGATGTCAATAATGTCCAAGATAAACTCAGAAAGTTCATATGAATTGAAAAAGTCACATTAGAACCCACAACCTCATGCATGAGAGGCGAGGCCTTAACCTCTGGGCCATCATAACATATTAAATTACCAAAAAATATATATTTTACTTAACTATACATTTCTTTCTTTTCCAAACAAATATAAAATAACCTAACCTAACCTTCTAACCTTTCACTGTAAGTTCCTATATGTACTGTTCACCGATGAGGAGTTCCATG